>LOEQ01000010.1:1146983-1158185 GCA_001685075.1 Bramus lutescens
AGAACCCGCTAAGGCAGAAGGCCTTGACAGAGCTCTGGCCAGCCCCCAGCTGATCTACCATCTCAGCTGCACCTGAGCTGCAGGCCAATAGAGAAGTTCCCGTAGGCTACTGACAACCTCTGACCCCACCCAGAATCTGTTGCATCCTCCTTACAAGAAAACACAAAGGGCCCTACAGGTGGGGCAGAGGCAGGAACCACAGGACATCTCCTCAGGCCTACTTGGAGGTCCCTGGGGATTCTGGTTACCCTCACCTCTTCCCACTTGTGTCTGTCATGCCTTGCCAACGACCCATCTAAGAGTGCCAATCCAGCACTTCTGGAGTCCCTATCTGCCCTATGGTAGGTAGCACCAATCATTCTTGCACTGTCCTGCCAAGCCCCAGAGAGCCTAGATGCTTTGACTGCCAGCTTCTAATAGACCGAGGGTCATCTCTGAGGGCTAGGAGATTCACAGATCAGAACTGGAACACTAAGGACAACTCCAACAGTCTTCCAACAGCAAGTAAGTGGTGGTAGCAGTGGGGGTGGCTTCAGGATTTGGGTTTAATCCCAAGCACGAGGGCAGTCAGGAAAGGATTTGATTTCATTCCTTCAGATGCCCAAGCCCTGGCCAGAGCCCCAGGGCGCAGGAGTGAAGGCCACTGCTGCCTAGCCCCTACCAACAAAGCCTTCCTTTATTAAATAGAGATGGTGTTACATTCCACTTGAAGGAAATGGAGCGTGGGGAGGGACACGTCCAGGTTGGATACCCCAAGCCCAGTTCCCAGGGGGTTATGATAGGTAAAACAGGGTCCGGATCCTATGTAGCTTGCCCAATCCATCCAGTCCCACATTCAGGGCCCCTGCCCACAACTACATCCTGAGGCTCCCCTGGTGGCACACTTTGGGAAGAAAGGGCTAGGGCCTTTGGCAATTTTAGGACCAGGACCTCCTGGAGATGGGGTTGAGGTAGGGAGGGAGGAGAAAGAGAGGCCTCCATGCAGAGGAATGGAGGGGTGGTGGTGGTGGGGCTTGGACTCATTTTCAGAGCACTCTGGGGGCAGTTATCCCTCCACCGTGTTTAGATTGGAGACACTTGCCCCACCTCTGGGGCAGTCTTAATGAGGTCACCTGGGAACAGGGTGAGAGATGGCCACAAGGGGGTGCTGGTGACCCAGGGCTTAGAGGTTGTAACGGAGCATACATACTCTGGAAATCCAGTCACCCTAGAACAATTCCTTTCTGAAGACAGCAACAGAGCATTGGTAAGCAACAGGAAATTGTAGAGGGGGTACTGGCTGCTCAAGGGTACCCTCTAGGGCTGAGCCTCTCCCCGATATGGCTCCGAGCTCCTTGGTCTTTGGTGCTTTCTTGAAATTCTCTTGGTGACAACAGAGTCCAGTGGGCAAGAGGTTCATCTCATGAAGTCCAGGGCAGGCTGTCCTCCCGTCTGTCCCAGGAGGAATGAGTGGGACTGGCTTAGTTCTGTCTCAACAGACTGGCTGTTTATCTGTCCTTTCAGCTTCTGGCTCAAGCAGGCTCCAGGATTTCTTGTCTGTCTTCCCCAAGGCAGCCATTTGCTCTAGCTCAGAGCCTAATTCAGGCCTGGGGCCATGCCCTAGGCCTCCTGGGGGAAGAAGCCAAGCTTGGCTAGTGACATCCCCTTCCGAAGCTTCATGATCTCCCAGAACATTGGCTCAGCTGCAGACAGAGAGACAGTTCGTGGTCACTTCAGGCAACTGCCCTGGCCTCCTCTGACCTAGGGCAGGCCAGTGGTCGAGCACCCTTTCTGCTTGGTCAGACATAAACCCTCTGCCACACAGTTGTCCTCATCATGGGCTTAGAACTACACTTCTAATTTGCAAATATTTTCCCACCTTGACCCAGAGCAATGAGCAGGGCCCAGGGCATCCCTGTGTCTAGAGAAGGAAGGACCCAGGAGGCAGGGAACCCATGTTTTGGTGGCCTTAAAGAAGAAAGAGTCACAGCAGAGACTCATCATAAAGAACTTTGAATGTCAAAGCCAGTAACAGGAATGCTGTCTCTGCTGGCCCTAAGGATTTCTAGGCAGAAGAAAAGGTAGCATGACCCAGATATGTGGAAGGTGCTAGATTTGCTGCCTCAGTGAAGCAGAACCCATCACCAAGGAGGATCAGGGACACTTTATTAATGTACAATACTTCCTTTTGCTGGCCTTCTACTGAAGGAACTGTAGGGTCCTGCCTCTGCTGCTGCCAGACAGGTAGTCTTGGAAGGCACTTAACCAGCCCCATTCTGCCCTATCGCCCTCCCTTGGGAACTATTCCAGAAAAGAACACTAGGGGGCACTCACCATCCTGCCGAACCAAGCCTTGCTGGATGTAGCGGATGTAGGTGAAGAAGTTGCATACTGCAGTGATCTGTGGGCAGAATGGAGAGGGTGGGACCCACCAGATTCCCCATACCTTAGAGTCCCCTCCAAAAGCCAACGGAGACCCTATCCTGGAGCAGTAAGTCTCAGGTACCTGGAAGAGCCAGGGGGTGCTCTCTGACTTTGTTAGAGCTCGGCTTCCAAGGTTTAATTAACAGTCGCAAGACTCCCACAGCTCCTAAGAATAACTGCTGTAACTGTAAGCAATGCAGCAAGCGAGACACACTCACCATGCACATTTTGCCAGTGACAAAGACTGGTAGAGTGCGGAGTTAGGAAGTGGTCAAACTGACAGAGGAAATCAGGCAGCCTGTATCAGCATCCAAGCTTAGTCCCCTATATACCTGCTCCTTTTGAGCAAGGAATTCTGGGCCCACCAGACATAAACTAGGTACTGCATGTAATTCCATGAAAGCCAATTAGTGTTGCTTTCCCAGGCTGCCTTGTCCCTAAGCTGAGAACCCAGTATGGCTAGAGGCTTGTTCACTGCCAAGCTCTGGTGACCCTTCATTGGCATAGGCACAGCCCCAAAGACTCTCATAGAGAAGAGGAGCTCTGTTGTTAGCCCAGAGGCCATCCCCAGGCTTGGCCCCATTTCACTGCTTCTGAGGGTTTAGGCAACGTTGAGCCCATGGTGCCCCATTTTGTGGCAGGAACACAAGGCCAGCTCTTTGGCTAGGATGGAGGGAGCTCTGAGCTCAGGACTCCCTCTGGATCAAGCCAAAGCCAAGCCCTGTCTTGGTTGGCCTCCTTTCCCTGCCTCGTCCTGCTTCCCTCCCTCCACTGTAAAGTTCCAGAAATGTCGTGCAGTCTCTGCATCTAGAAAACCAGCAGAGGAACCGGCAGCTGGGCCCACAAGAGTCCTTCCCCAGGATTCTGGAACTGGAAAGCTCTACATATAAGGCACCCAGAGACTGGCAAGTAAGAGACCATAGGTAAGGTTGGCACTCTTGCTAGGCCTCCAGACCCATAGAAATTGCCAAGAGGTCAGAGAGGGTGCAGGGAACTGGAGTTGGGGGAGGCTGCCAAAGGCAGGATGGTGTGAGAAAGCATAGGAGCAGCCAGGTGTGGCTGAGCCTGGTGCTGGGAAGGGGAAACAAGGCTGGGGGAGGGGAAATGGCGCAACTCTGATGCCAGGTGAGTAGCTGGCAGGAGACAACCACAAGAGGCTCCTGAGCACGGAGTGGCAGAGTGGTAGAATTTCTCCCCAGGGCTGTGCTCTTGGTCAACATCTCATCCCTTAGTCTGTCTGAGCAAGAATCACATGGCAAACCACTAGACCTTCCTCAGCTCAGGTCTCTTCCACTATACAGCTTTGCCAGGCAGCACCGGACACCAAGATCACAATAAAAGAACGTGCTGCATATAGTATTGCAAGACACAAGGTTCTGTTGACCTGTGGGTTGGGCTAGGAAGAGATAAAGGGGACTTGAGGCCACAGAACAGGCTCTGGGCACCCTGCAGATACAAAGTAGGAGCTGCCTACAATTCAATCCAAAGACTCCATGTCTAGACTGTGTGGCCCTGGAGTACTCCTTACCCTGTTTTTAAAGGCCATGTGGTAGAAGCTGAGGGTGTCCCTGGCTTACAAGGACTTTTCAGGGACACATAGGGCTGAATCCTACCGACAACCGCAGAAGCTTGGAAAGGACCTTAACTCAGAAAGGAACCTACTTGAGCTGAGCTCTGACTGCTGGCTGCAACCTGGGCTGGGGTTGCCTGGTGCATCAGTGTCCAGTCTCCTGGCCCAGGAGAAAGGTGAGAGACTAAGAGTGTTTAACAGCCAGACATGGTGGCTCACACCTTTAATCCTAGCGCTCAGGAAAGGCAGGCATATTTCTCTAAGTTCAAGGTCAGCCTGGTCTATATTATTAGCAAGTCCTACAACAGCCAGGACTGCATAGAAAGACCCTGTCTCAAAACAAAACAAAACAGAGTATACTACCTTTTGGATGGGGATATAGCCAACTGGTAGAGGGCTTACCTACCATGCCCAAAGCCCTGGGTTCAATCTCTAACATGGTAAAAACCAGGCATGGTATAGAGTATGTCTATAATTCCAGCACTTGGGAAAGTGGAGGCAGGAGGATCAAAGTTCAAGGTTATCTTTAGTTGCAGAGCAACTAGGTTGTGAGAGGTTGGCTAAAAAACTATCATGTTATCTTAAGCCCCTATATTTAGGGTCATTTGTCACATAGCAATAGGAAATCAAGACATTTGGCCTGGCTATGGTCGGGGTCAGTCTCTGCACCTCTGAGGATAGTAGTTCAGGCTGTGCTTCCAGGCCAGCGGTCCAGTTCTAACCCCTGTGGTCCCAAACAAGCCAAGTGACACTTGTGAAGGATGACTCACCCTGGCCCGGGATGATGGTGAGATGTAATAATGACTCTTGGAGTCCCCAAGGCGGATTCGGTGGTGGCAGGTACGGGCCAGTCCACTCAGGGCACACGTGCTGAGGAGAACAGAGGAAGTGTAAGATGCTGAATGAGGCTCACAGAGGCAGGGAATATGTCCTAGCTAGAGTATGCACATAGAATTAGCACAGGAAGCAGATGGGAAGTAGGGCCTGGCCACCCCTTCCCTCTCCTCCCAGCTTCCAAAGGAGCCCGGGGCCAAACAAATATGTGGGATGGGGCAAGAATCCTCAGGAAAGACCTTGAACACAGCTGGATCCATGCCTACTCCCTCACACCCCTACCACTCACCCATGTTCCTTTCCCCACACAGGCAGAGGAGCTTGGTCAATCTCATATCATACCAAGTATGACAAAGCCTCCCTTCTCTGCAGCCTCTAAAACTGCCCCCTCCTCGTTCCTGGGGACCTTATGCCCAATCACCTCTTTCCCTAACTGAATTCTGGTCTGACTGCCTCCTATACCCACAACTAGCCCCATGTCGTCGTCCCTGCCCACCAGGCCTCACTAAGAAACCCCTCCCATGCCACCTCTCTCCTCAGCCAGGTCTGGGAAACTCACTTAGCACCTTCGCTACCCACATACTAGGTTTCTGTGGAGAGCCCATTGCCCAGCCTCCCACTTGCAAATCTCACTCCTCCACTAGTCCCTGCCTTTATGATGAAGTCTAGAGCATCACCTACTTGGCTCCTTCCCCCACATCTGTACTTGGTTGCCATGTCCCCAGCCTACACCATTCCTTCTGCTTGAATTCCCTCAGCTTCTCCCAACCACACTCTTACTTTCTTTGCCTTTCTTCTCTATGCTACAGCCAGGAGCGTCTCCAAAGCCCACGTCTAAGTCATCTTTCCCCGTAGCTTCCCTATTGTCCAGGAAATACAGAATCCCAAGTAAAGGACAGTTGATTGTGTTGCCTTTTCTTCACTGTGAGGCTGAACCTTCAGTGAAAGGTCACCAGAAAACTTTCTTTTAAGGTAATACATGCTGATGACCCCTAAAACGCCCACCTAGTGAATTGGTACCCTAAAGAGCAGGGGCCCTTTACTCTAGCCTCAAATAACCCCTAGAGACTCAACCCCAGCTCCCCCCCGATCCATAGCCATATCCTGACTCTGAGGTGTTTACACTCCGTCTTCCCCGGCCTGCATTCATTCTGTTCTTCTGCCTGTCCTGTAAAGCTGGCTCAGATGTTCCCTCTGTGTGGCCAGGCTTCCTTTGTGGGACCAGTCCCCTCAGACTAGCTCTGGAATGCCAAGGGCGGGGAACATGCCTGACCCTCAGTCTTCCTTGACTGCTCACTTCCTTTGCTACCCTGCTCAGTGCTGGCTATGCAGTGTGCAGGTAAACTGCCAGGACTGTGAGTAATTTATTGGCAAGAGATAGAGCCAGCCACTAGCAGTCATTTATATGCCAAATCAGAGTCCAGTATCTCTGTGGGACAGAAGAGGAGGGAGAGGGAGCACGGACGACGCCAGCCAGAAGAGACACCCCAGTTGGCAGCAGGAATCTTTGTCAAAGATACTTCCTGGTCCTAAATGGGGACAGTGATGACTGTTCCTCTCTTGTTGTTTACTGCTTTTGCTTTTTTTAAAGCAAGGTTTTGTGTAGCCCAGGCTTGTCCTGAACTTGCTATATATAGCCAAGAATGACCTTCAATTTTTGATCTTCCTGCCTCTTCCTCCCAAGTGCTGGAATCACAGACATATGCCACTACCTTTGGTTTTACAAAGTGCTGGGGATGGATTCCATGACTTTTTAAATGCTAGTCAAGAACTTATTCATCTCTTGGGAGTCCCTAGGCTAGGTCATAAACCATAGGAGACAGTCACCCTGAATGTTATTGTCCCCACCCACCCTGAGGCTCTATATCCTATCTAGACTCAGGATCCTGTCCTAGTCCCCTAGGGTGCTGCCCGAGGCTCCATTTTGGACCTTCCCACCCAAGCAGGAAGGGGCCCAGGGCACTAAGCTTACTTGGTGGTGTTCCATTCAATGGTGGGCACCTTCGCAGCGGGCAGAGTCTGTGAAGCCACAGGCTCGATGGTGAGTGTGTTGTCCTCCACAGCAGCCCGTACCATAGCTGAGAGCTGTAGCAGAGCAGGGCAGAGCCGAGAGATGCTGGGTGACTGGGAATTAATGGACGGGGTCCCCAGCTGGCCACACCTTTGGACCCTTCAGCCCACCTCACCTCCTGCACTGTGAAGTCGAGGCAGGGGCCCACATCCTCCCGGTATACCCTTTCCAGGAAGGGGCAGTCCTTATCCAGGGTAGGTGATGCCCTCCAAGCCTGGAACTCTGAAAACAGGGTCGTATCTACCTGCAGGGGAGGGGAGCCAAGTGAGGGCAGTCAGGGATGAGAGTGAGCACCTCAGAGAAGGCATAGTTGACGGAGAAGCTAGGAGGGAGATACAGGAGGGCTCAGTGGACCATTGGGCTTTTCCTCAGCAGCCATGCAGGGGAGCAGAGTCCAGGGGAAGAAGAGGTCCTGTCTGCCCTTTGCACCAAAGAATTTAGAACAACACAGTTTGTGTCTGGGTGTATATTAAGTTTCTTGGCACTGTAAAATTACAGACTTGGATCCAGGGCCTTGGCCTGAGTGCTGATACTGACTCCGTTTGTAAGAAAATACCAAGAGCAAGCCTGTAAGAACCTGTGGGTCCCCACAGGAACCTATGGGTCTCTGGACATCTGGAATGCACATATAAGTACATGCACATAGGAGAGAACATTTCACAGGTTTCCCTGCTGCCCACTAGAGGAGGCAATGATGGCCTGCCCTGGGCTGCATGCACAATCAGTGAATCCCAGAGGGGAGAGGAGAGGTGGCCCCTAAAGGAGCCATTACCTGTCGGGAAAAGGAGAGAGAGGAAGCAGAGTTGGGGGGGGCCGTGGGTGGCTCCCCAGATGGGAGCTGCCAGGTTGGCTCGTAGGTGAGGTGGATGGCCTTGCTGGGGATCACGCACAGCAGCAGGGAGAGGAGAGGGGGCAGCCCAGGCTGGGCCCGGGGATGGGTGGACAGATGGACAGACAGACATAGAGACAGGAGGAAGGAGGAGATGTCAGTGTCCAATGAGAAGTTCAGTGCTCTGAAGGGGACTGAGAGGGCTTTGCGTGCACTTCCCTATAAGCTCAGGAGAGAGTTCTGAGCTAGGATAGGCTTGAGCTAGAGCCCCGGGAAGCTGGATCTCACCCCAAGTCTATCTAGTACTCACCAGATACAGCCTGAACTGGTTTTCTCATGTCCCCACAGTTCCTCCCCTGAGGGGGACGGCGGGAATGTGGCATGTGAGGTATTGGAAGTGCTAACAACTACCCAAGGACCTGTGGTCATGCCTGGACCAAGCCTCCCTCCCCCTTTTCCCTGCTGAGGCAGGAGAGAAATGCTTTTCTAAGGTCATACTTAGACCTTAGCACAGTGCTGAGGACCCTCGAGCACGTAAGTACAGGGAGGACTTAGACATGAAGACTGGAGCCACAAAACACAAGGTAGTCCCTTCTAGATGTCCAGTGGCACATGTCTGTCACTCTTAACATAGGAAATGTATCTCTGAAGAGGTTTCCTGAGAGAGGACCTTCAGGTTCTAAGACTGCTCATGTTCAGAGATTACCACCTCCTGCTTGGAATCAGAGGAGCCTGCCCACCCTTCACAGTTCAAGGGACCCTGAAGCCCAGAGAGGCAAGAGATAGGTGGTGGTAGGTCCCACAGGAGGAGCCAAGCTGGCTCTTCAGAATGCTCACTTGACTGGTTAAGCAGGATCACCCCTCCCTGTTGTGAGCCCACTATAGCCTGTGCCTCACCTCCTTGCCTTCTTTGTCTGGGGTAGGAATATGCCCTGTAGTGGGGCACACAACTGGGCAGAGGGAACTGCTGGTACTCTTATGGCGTGAATGGCCCTTTCGGGGTCCAGCTTTGGTGGGGCTCAGCAGCTGTGGGTGGAGCTCGCGGTTGGGAGAGGCTGGTGTGGATGTGATGACCAGTGTCTTCAAGGCTGTCACCTCTGCCTGCAACATATCAATCTGGCCCAGACAAGATGACCATCAACCCCAATGTATGATTAATATCACCATGGCTACCATGGCCTGTCAGCCAAGCAGCCCCAGCAGTAATTAGCCTGGTTGTTCTCCCCTCACCCTTAGAACAACCTCTAAGTCATCCATTCTACAGACAGGGACACCAAGGCTGAGAGGAGACATGGCCTGCCTCTGCTGGAGGCCTTCTCTGGGAACTTCTTAGAGCTTCTCTTGTGCATTTGGAGATTTCCAGAAGCCAAGAACAGCTCAAGCTTCACATTTACTGATTGGCAAGCACTCTGAGAAAGGAAGCTGCTTGCCTGTGTTCTACAGCCATGGCCCACATTTCTGCTTTGAAGTCAGAAGGTAAACCTCAAATAACCATTGGGTCCTCCTGGACTACAGCAGAGCAAAACAAATCTCCATGGTGGAATAGGAGCACCAATGGAGTCTGGAGGCCCTGGGCTACTTAAATTCAGACCCACTCTGACTGTCCCAGACCTGGTTCTCTTGTTCCTGATGCTGAGTAGATCTGTGAGGAACCTGTTGCATGCCCTTGCTGGTTGAGGCCAGTACACCCCATCAAGGGCTGGCCTAGGCACACAGGGATGGGTCTCACCTTGCCCCAAGCCTCCTTCAACTGTTTTTCTGATGCAGCCTGCTTCATGTTGGCTTCCCGAACCATCTTGTGAGCTTCCTAGAAGAGGGGGCACCTCTGCATGAGTGGTCACAAGACACCGGATACCCAGGCCACCCATTCCCAGGCTGCCCAATGTACCTCGAACAGGCTGGCTGTCAGTTCCTCCAGCTCCTGCTCCAGCTGTGCACGCACCTTGCAAAGCCGTTCACACTCCTCGTCCTTCAGCTTCAGCTCCTGGGTGCAGGCAGGAGACTGTCAGCCTGCCCTAAGCAGGCGCCATCTCCCCAGCCTGGTATGAAGCTTGGGACCACCAGCTCACTTCACCGGTGTCTGACAATGGGTGGTACTTTAGCCCAGGCACGAGGTTAAAACCCCAGCCCAGCAGCCCAGCAGAGCTAGAAGCAGATTTCCAGATGAGTTAAGATTATAAAAACATTGAAGACTTCTGAGATGTCAATGGTAGAGTGTATGCTTAGGACGCTTGGAGGCCTGGTTTAAACCAGCATCTTCCTTTGAGTCCCCAGGACTCCAGCACAGGCCTGGCATGTGATGACCCCTCTTCCCTTCCACAGCTATGAGTTCACTCAGTCTGGCTGCACTTCCTCAGTCCCCAACCCTACCCTGGAGTACCCACCTTCTGGGCTTTGTATAGCTCCTCCTTCAGGAACTCTGAGCCCTTCTCTCGGATCTCCATGGAGGAGCTGCGCAGGCGTGACACATCCAGCGGAACAGCTGCTGAGTGTTCTTCACCCTGGGCCTCCTTCCGGGATGCAGAGGCTTCCACCAGGCCTCCTGGGGACTCCCTGTGACCTTTGCTGAGGCCAAGGTTTTCCCAGGGGACTGAGACAGCTGAGAGGCCCGCCGGGAGGCCCTCGTCTGGTTGGGGTGGGCTGCAAGGCAAACAAGGGCATCAGCACACACAGGCTGGAGACTCAAGACCTGCAGAGCTGGGCCCAGGGACCAAGCCTAGGCCACATACCTGTCACTTAAGCCTCAGTCTGTCCATCTATAAAATAGAGTCACTACAAGCTGTAACTGGAATGTCACAAGGGTAGAATGACCAAGCATGAACTCTCTTAGGGGCTAAGGCAGAACTCATTCACCTTTGTCATCCACCATCCCCAACCTAGGGCGCAGGGCAGTGCTTGGTAGAGGTGGCCAGCACTAAGTCCAAACGCAATTCACATTTGTTGAGCAGACAGATGACTATAAATGTATCAATGCTTAGAATGAGTCTCTACTCTTACACTGTAGGTGGGGACTGTCCCAATGATTGTCATTCCCAAGAATTGAAGGGGCTAAACAAAAAACCTGGATACAGAAGAGGCAGTTAAGTGGGATCCTTCATCGACATAGTTAAGGCAAATCAAACTGTATCAATAACATGGCATCGTTAATAGCATTATCAATATAATAGATATTCACAAAGGCAGACCAGAGAGGAAGCACCAGACCTCAGCAGGCAGCAAGATTCTACAAATAGCCCAGGCACACCAGACCCACTTCCTGCCACCCCTGGATTTTGTGAGGAGCAAAATGCAGCTCTTCTTGGCCTTCTGTGTAATTTCAGACAAACATCCCTCTTCAGGAAGTCTCAGGACCCCACACTTGCTGAAGCCCAAGAGGCACTGGGGTGCTGCCCTTAACCAGCCCCCATCTCCAAGCTACAGTACCCCCTAGAAAGCATACCCTGGAGAGGGAAGAAAGGAAGATCTGGCCAGTGGCCGTTGTGCCGAGACAGCACC
>LOEQ01000010.1:1178374-1196126 GCA_001685075.1 Bramus lutescens
TCTCTCTCTCTCTCTCTCTCTCTCTCGTTTTTTGAGACAGGGTTTCTCTGTGTATCTCTGGCTGTTCTGGAACTCACTATGTGGACCAAGCTGGCCTCAAACTCACAGAGATCCACTTGCCTTTGCCTCCCTGAATGCTGGGACTAAGGCGTGTGCCACCACTGCCCAGCTTGGGGATTCTCCTGATTACAATGATTGGTTGATGTGGAAGACCCTGGCTGAAGGTAGGAGACACCATTCTCTGGGTTTGGGTCTTGGCCTGCATAAGGGCAGAGGAAGAGAGCTGAGTCATTAGCAAAGGACCACCATTTCTTTCTCTGCTCCTGACTATGTACATGACTGGCTGCTTCAAGTTCCGACTGCTGACTTCCCCAAAATGATGGGCTGTGACTTGGAATCATAAACCAAACAAGCCCCTCCTCCCTGAAAGGGCTTCTGTCAGGGGTGTCATCAAGAAAAGAAATGAACCCGAACCACATCCTAAGTGACCAAAGTAGGAGAACCCACACTTCTTTTTAACATTTGCTTACTTGAGGCACTCAAGCGTGTGTGTGTGTGTGTGTGTGGTTGGGGGAGCAGGGAAAGTTGATGCATATGTTCTTGTTCTATGGAGCAAGTGTGGAAATCAGAGGATAACTTGTGGGAGTAAGTTCTCTCCTTCCATTTGTGGGTTCTGAGGACTGAACTTTGGGCATCTTACCCACTGAGCCTAACTCAACTTTTGGCTTCAAAACAGCATGCCTACCCACCACCTGTCACTGTCAAACCAGGCTTGGTGGTGCACAGTTAAGTCTCAAACCCTGGGACAAATGGTTGAGATGCCTATATATGATGATAGAAACTTAAGATTATAGAAGTTCTAATGGCTAGTCTTGTGTCAATTTGACATACAAACTATAAACTTATTTGAAAGGAAGGAACCACATTTGAGAAAATGCCTCCATAAGATCCAGCTGTATGGCATTTACTTAACTAGGGATGGATAGGGGAGGACCCAGTGCATTGTGGGTGGTGTCATTCCTGGGACAGTGGTTGTGGGTTCTATAATACAGCTTTGCTAACTGATCAACATCAAGCTTCTAGGAAATTTAGGTAAGTAACAACATGTTTGATAAATATTTGATAAATAAGATTTATAAATTCCTAAGGTCTGCTCATTTGTAATATTTGTCTAGCTTAGTTGTCTTTGCTTTCTTTGTTAAGCTTTATCTATTTGGATCAAAGAAACTGTGATATTCTGTAATGGTAAAAGTTTATCTTCAATTAAATCTTCAACTCAAACTTTTAAAGTTCAAACTTAACAGGGGCAAAGCTATAAAATCCTAATCTTATAAAAGTTACTAACTTGTAAACTGTTATTAATTCATTTAATGACAAGCTTTCTTTAGCCTCCTGTGTTTTCAAGGTTAAGCCTAAAATCAGATACACATAATAGATAATGGTCTTCAAAACATTTCAGAGATCAGTTGATTACAACATTTAAGGTGTGTGGGGGGGGCAGGTGCAGCAGCCAGGAGACCCAAAGGTACTAAAGGAGTGAGTGGGTAACCAATACAATACAATACAATACAATATGCTTGTATTACATAGGGAAGAGCAGCCCAGCCCTCTGGACTAGAGAGTTCAGGTAGAGAAGGGGTAGTGCATCTCAGCCATCTGTCCCAGGGTCTGAGACTTAACACACACCTGTCATTCTAGCACTCAGGAGACAGAGACAGGATATCCCTGTGACAAGTTGACAAGCTAGTATAGCCAGAATTGGTGAGTTCTGGCTTCAGCAAGAGATCCTGCCTGAGTAAATGAAGTAGTGAGCCATTGAGGAAGGCATTGACATCAAGCTAGGGCCTCGATATGCATGCACACACACATGCTCACACACATAATATGGATACACACATGTACATCACACATACATAGCACACATACATGCACATGCAAAGGATAAAGAAAAACCAAACCAAAACCAGACAAACAACAAGTGTAGTATTGGCCTCAGGACAGACACAGAGATCAATGGCATTGAGTAGAGACTCCAGAAATAGATGCGTCTGTCACGGACTCATCTCTAACAATGGTGCCAAAAGCACTGAATGAGGGAAACAAAGCTCTCCAACATAGAGTGCTTGGCCACCTGTGTATCCATATGCAGCATAAGCCCTTGAGCCTTTGCCTCACACCATCTGTACAAATGAACTGAAAATATGTCAAATCCTAAATGTAGGAGCTAAAACCATGAAATTCTCAGAAGAAAACAGGGAGTAAGCAAATATTCACGACCTTAGATTTGGCAAGATCAAAATTTATGAAAATTAAAAAGTTTTAGGTGTCAAAGAACATTCTCAACTAAGCATAAAGAATTCTGGGGTGTAGCTCAGTTGGTGGAATGTTTATCAATGCAAGAGACCCTGGGTTCAATCCTCAGCACCACATAAAATTGGGCCTGAAACCTCAACACTTGGGAAATGGAGGTAGGAAGATTAGGAGTTCAAGTCATCTTCAGATACTAATCAAGTTCAAGGGTTGTCTTAAAAAAACCAAAAGAATCCAGTGCTTTGCCAGGTAGTGGTGGTGGTGGTGCACACCTTTAATCCCAGCACACACTTTTAATCCCAGAGGCTGGTGGATCTCTCTGTGAGATCAAGGCCAGATTGGTCTACAGAATGAGTTCTGAGACAGGTTCCAAAGCTACACAAAGAAATCCTGTCTCAAAAAACAAAAACAAACAAACAGACAAAAAAGAATCCAGTGCTCTGAAATGTATACGATAATAAACTTTCTTTCCTCATCACCTGAAGCCAACCTCTCAACAACCTAGACTGTATACTTCACTGAACTCAGCTAGAGAACTTGTTTAAAATGCAGATTCCTGGTTGGCAAGATGGCTCAGCTGCAGCCAAGACTGAGATGGATGCTTGGGACCTACAAGGTGGAAGGAGAGAACTAACTCCCGAAAGCTGTCCTCTGACCTCCGCATGTGTGCTGTGGTACTCAAGCGTACACACACACACACACACACACACACACACACTAATAAACATGATTCAAAAAGAAGTAAATGCAGATTATGACTCGGGGTCTGGGAGAGAGCCTGAGAGTCTTGCTCTCTAGCAAACTTCTGTATGGTATGTACGCTAAGTGGCCTCGGTGTGAGAGTCCATGTTCCAGGAGGAGATGGACGGGTAAAGCAGTTCACTGAAACTGAGAAGCCCTTGGAGAAAAAGCTATGCCCTCTAGAACCGTCCCCCTCTCTCAGGAGCTTAGACTATGTAGTACATAGTTACATCAAGAACCCACTCATGGGGCTGCAGAGGTGGCTCACCAGTTCAGAGGACCAGGCTTTGATCCCTAGTACCCACATGGTGGCTAGAACTAACTATAGCTCAAGTCTCAAGAGATCCTATACCCTCTTCTGGCTGCCAGGAATATTGGGCATGCGTGTGTTACACAGATAAATGTGCAGGCAAAACACCCATACACACAAAGGCAAAAATAAAAAATAAAAACCAGAAATGACTCAGCTCAGCATTACAGTATGTTCTCAGAATGTGGGTGCCCTGTTTTGTTTTTTGTTTTTCTTTTAAAAAAAAATTCACCAAACAGTTGGCGATGGGGTGAAAAGATGGTAGGGTCAGGGCCTCACCTGGCTGGTCTCCGCAGGGTGGAGTCCATGAAGCAAAGCACAGCGCAGGGATCCCAGCTCTCACCCAGGCTGTGCTGAAAACTTACCACGTGTCTCTTTTTGGGTCGGTTCTGATCTGTTCTGTACTATCTCATTGCTATTGGCTGGATGATGATGCTGGACTTGGCTTGGTGACGCTGGACTGACATGTCCTAGCCTTTCCCTGCCTCAGGTTGAAGGGGTCAGAGGTTATGTGTCAAAGTCCCCCGGAGCTTTAGGAACCAGGCCTGCCTGATATCAGGGAAGAAGCGTCGACTGTCTTCCTTCCTGGAGTGGCACCATTTGTCCTCTGCTTCCCTGCCCAGCTGTGTTCATCTACTTCCTTCTTCCTCTTGGCTTCTTCTGCCCTATTTATTCTGTGATTGGCCCAGGGGAATAGAGCGGGCTGGCAGGCACCCTATACAGAGCCTGGAGACAGCAGCCAGGCCCACTGAACCCACCCAAAGGCCTCCTGCCTACTGGCCCTCTTCTACCTGCCTGGCAGAGGGCAGATCCTCTGTGAAGCTCCTGTTGCCATGGTGATCCTAGGTGGGAAGACTATAATGTTCTGGGTCTGGAACCTTCACCTGTCAGCCCAGCTGTGCTCTGCCTGCTCCCTGACATGGCTCTCTACCAGGGGGCTCAAAAGCATGGGCTCTGTTACCCACAAAGTCTTCTCCGCACACCCCTCATTCCTCAGACCTCCCTTCAACGCCAACAGAGACCCTAAGAGGTAAGTCTCAGATCCCGGAGAGTCCCTGTCCAGGGCAGAGGTCATGGTTGGGGGTAGAAAGGGCCCAGGATCCAAAGTCAGAAGACTTATATGTAGCACAATTAATAAAAAACCAAAGACAGATATTGGGGTTCAACCTGAAGACCAGAAAAGCAAAGCAGCCAGCCATTGGCTCTTACCTTTACCTCAGTCCAAAATGGCGATCCTGCCTCCAGGAATCCTCAGAATGGGACTGTCTGAAACCTGTCTCCTCCTGTTTTATATTTGTCTCTAGTGCTGGGATTAAAGGTGTACACCACTACCGCCCAGCTTCCATGGCAAACTAGTGTGGCTACTGGGATAAAGGTGTGTGCCACCACTGCCCGGTCTGTGTGACTGAGCACGCAGCTATTTTACTCTCTGATCTCAGGGAAGCTTTATTTATTAAAATACAAACGAACTACCACTACACTTATGGTCCCAGGTCATTGATAATGATGTGACCTCAGTTAAAAGATCTGCCTTGAGCTCTGGTGTTGTCTAAGTGTATGTACTCAACTGTCCCTCAGTAATGGCTCTATGGCTGGCCATGGGCTGCTCTTATGCACTTACATCTCGGCTTCGTAAGGTCCTATTCCTGTTCCAAGCCCCAACTCCAATGGTACCTCTCTGTAAGTCTTCCTGGTCTCTCAGATGTCGTCGCTCTCATTCTCTGCTAGAGGTTTAAAAATATTTCTCTAGTTGTTGCTCCACTGTGACTTCTTAGAGGCAGGAGTTAGAACGGATTCCATGCTGACCTCAGAGATGTTTTGTTGAATACCGTCTTTGTGGAGTGGAAAGTAAAAGAGAATGATCTGGGCTGAGTTGGATACTCGGAGTCCTACGCCCAGATATGTCTTCGGCTTTACTGTTTCCCCGAGGTCTGATTGCTTGGCTGGAGACATTTTCGTGTCTGAAATCTGTGGGAGACCATGCCTTGTGTTGGAGTGTGCCTAGAGCGGAGTGAGTCCAGGAGCAGCTTGTTCACAGAACGTCTCTGCAGACATATTGGCACATCTGGGATGGGGAACAGCCCTAGGAAGTGTGGCCTGTAGGGATTGCTGGGCTAATGACGAGGAGCAGGGGGGCTTCATGGAAAAGGGAAGAAGGGATCCAGCACCTCCAAGCTCCTTGAAAGGATTCTACAGCTACTGGTAATGAATGATCAGGGAGACAATAGAGCCTTCCAAAGCCAGCTCGTATCTTCCGTGACACCAGGACAGCCGGACCAGGCTTCCCCAGCAAAAAGCAAGTCAATGGTTCCCTCTAGTGGCCAATATGAGGGATGCTCTGCATCTATTAAAGTCAGGGTTTGCTGGTTGGGTTTTTTTTTTTTTTAATCTGAAACAGAATGTGTGACAGGAACTGGTTCAACTTTAGTTTAAATATATATTTATTAGGCTGTGGATGTATCTCAGTGGAAGGAGAGCTTACCTAATATGCATGAGGTCTTTCTTGGGATCCTCAGTACTGCATAAACTAGGTATGGTGATTCACTCCTGTAATCTTAGCTCTCAGGAAGTAGAAACAGGAGTATTAGACGTTCAAGGTCCTCCTGGGCTACACAGAAAATCAGCGTTATCCTGGGCTACATGAGAAGATACCTCAAATAAAACATGTAGACGGTGGGGGTGTGCATGTGTGTGTGTGCACTCACATGCATGCAGAGGCCAGGGACATTGTTGGTTGTCTGTCTCATGGATCTCCACCTTATTGTTTGTTTGATACAAGGTCTCACTGTGTATCTCTAGCTGGCCTGGCACTCACTATGTAGACCAGGCTGTACTTGAACTCATACAGTTCAGCCTGCCTCTGTGTCCCAAGTGCTGCAATTAGAGACATATGCCACCACATCTGATCACCATCTTATTTTTTGAGACAGGGTCTCTTCACTGAACCTGGAGCCCATGTTGACTGGAATGGCTGGCCAGTGAGTTCCAGGTACCCTACTGTCTATATCATTCAGCACCAGGGTTATAGAGACACACCACACCCCGCTTTTTAAATGAGTGGATGCTGGCGATCCAAACTCATGCCTTCATGGGCACATGGCAAGCATCTTATCGTGTGTGTGTGTGTGTGTGTGTGTGTGTGTGTGTAAAGCCTAGCAGGCGGTAAGCTCTCTTCTGAGTGTCAGTATTGTTGGGGCTAAGGAAAAGCAAGGTAAGAATCCATAGCGCATCTCAGCCCAGGCTGTATATTACAACTGCAAACCAGCACCTAGGCCAGGCGAGCCTGCCCCTGTGCACCTGCCAGGTGGGGCACAGGCACCATGCTTTGCAGATCCTCCCCAGGCCTGGCTTGTCTGTCATCCCTCCTGCTCACCCGCAGCAGGGCAGCACTTAATCTCATCCTGTGTTTAAACAAAAAGACTGAGGCTCACATCAGTTCTGTCCCTTCTCTGTTCAACTAAGGACAGGAACAAGGGTGGCAGGGAGGGGTGGCTGCTTTCCCTCCAAGGTTGTCCTGGGTCTCAGCAGACTCTCAGGGTAATATTGTTCGCTGTGATTAGAAAAGTAGTCAAGGTCCTGGTGAAATAGCCATTTCCCCATTTCTGGACAGAGAGTCACCTGCAAGCTCAGCCTCCTTAGGGAGTGAAGCGGTGGGAGGAGGGCAGCAGGGAGTAGGAGGATGACTTCATTTGAAGGCTCAGGGTCAAACTGTAAGCTGGGGCTTCCAGAAGTGTGGTTCCCAAGACCACCCAAATCAGACTCCTGCGGCACTTGATAAAAATGCAACATCTCAAGGACGCAGCACCAGACTCCCAAGAAAGACCCAGAGGAGCTGCGCGTTTGGTACATGTCTTGGCAACTGTTTCAGCCAGTGGAGACTGAGAAACAGTGCTCCTTGGAGTCTGTACTCTTCATGGAAGACAAGCTTGTTGACAAACCCTTGTCTTAGCCTGATACTCAGAAGAGCCTTTAGAAAGGACAGGTGTGCTAAGGTCTGCCCAGCTGTTGAGATGCAGCCCAGCTGCCCCTGGGGGCATGGGTAGAGCCTTTGTTTCTCTCAGGCTGTCTGGAATTAGGTAGCTTGACCAGCAGGCATCTGGTTTTCTCCCACCAAGGCCAGCTGCCACACTTGGCCTTCCAATCCCACTTTTCTTTCCCTACCTCTGAGGTACCTACTAGTAGGCCCTGCCAACCAATCACAGCCACCACAACCTATGATGTCACCAGCAGCCAATCAGAGCTTCTTACCAGTGCATGCAGATTGCTGTTATTTACTGCACTGATGAAATTCCAAAGGGACACATCCTTTTGAGATGCTGATGCTGAGGCCCAGTCAGGGCTAGCACACAACTAGAAGCCAGGGACTTGTAGCAGTGGCCTATAGTCATTTCTGGAGGGGCCTCCAGAGACCTGGACAAAATTTATTCCCCTGAACTCCTGGTACCTTAGATGAGGCTTAATCCTACCCCCAACTTTCTCTGAAAGACCTCAGAAATCAGGACATAGTGGTGGCCACACAGATTTCTTGATTCTAAAGTTTAGAGCCATGGAAGAGGGAGTGTGATCCTCAATTCCAGGCCTGTTCTTAGCTCAACACCACCAGGAAGGAGTTAGAGGAACACTGCCCAGGCAGTGCTGGCTGCTGCACTTGAGCAGATTACAGGAGGGGCCGAGACAAGGGCTCCTTTGTTCAAGCTTTAGCTTAGAAAGTCAGGTGGCAACTCAGCACATATGTAGGTGGGCAGTGCCAGCCTCCAAGTATGGCCAGCGGTACCTGCCTCAGGGTCTCAGGGAGTCCCATCAACCCAGTGGCCAGGACTTATGGGGTTGCCTGAACTGCCGGAACCCTGCCTGTGAGTAGGGGTTGCCCATGTGGACAGAGCTGGGGCTTTGCGGACCTTAAGGGTGGATGATTGCGGGTGTGATGGACACATATTGGCGCACGTGTGGGGGAGATGGACTCTGTACGGTGGAAAGGGAGTAGTCAATCAAAGCTTTAATCAGTCTGTATTGAGCACCCGCTCCAAGAATACGGTAAGGGCTTCCAGTGGGAGAAGAGAATAAACAGTAAGCAGGAGTAGCCTGTGTCACATGACTTCAGATAACTCATAGAAGGATCAAGCAAAGTGGGAAGACACCGCTGGTGACAACTGAGGCATTATTTCCAGTATGATGGCTGGGGACATTTCTCCTAGGAGACGACCCAAAGTGGAAGTGCCCCCCCACCAGGTGGTTACAGCAGCAGGTGAAAAGGCCCTGGGGTCACCATCCAGTAACCATTAGCAGGGCATTTCCTCCTTTCAGACTGTGTGCTGGGAATGGGGACATGGCTGTGAGCAGGACTAGCCTGTATCCCTCAGCTACTCACTCCAGTGTAGTTGAGGAAGCTGGGGAACCGGGCTGAGCACTCGTGCTACCTGGCTCTGAGACCCTGAGCTCTGTGTGAATGTTGCTGCTGCCCTTGCAGCCACCTTTGTCATGGGCACATGGCAAGTCACAGACCTGTCCAAGGTCTTCATGTGTTCCTACCCTAACCATCTGTGTCACCCTCTGCCTGCTGACCAGGACCCAAGCCCACCTACTGCTGCCCAGTGCCAAGCCATGACTATCACCTACACAAACAAAGTAGCCGATGCCCGTCTCGGTTCCTTCTCTTTCCTGCTCCTGTGCTGGCGCGGCAGCATCTACAAGCTGCTGTATGGGGAATTCCTCATCTTCATGTTTCTCTACTATGCCATTCGTGGAGTCTATAGGTAAGAGAGTGGGGGGGAAGGTGGAGCATCGGCAGGAGGGCTCTCCAAGCCTGCAGTGAAAATGGGAGGAGTTGGGGAGGAGCGGGACCAATGTTCCAGCTTGTTTATAAGACTAAGCTGAACTTCTGGCCAGGCTCTGGCCGCTGGGGATGGAGGCTGGGAAGAAAAAAAAAACCCAGAGCTGGGCATGTAGCTCAGAGAAATATTTGCCAGATATGTGTGTCATCTTGGGCTCGATCTCCAACACACATGCACGCACGCACGCATGCACACGCATGCATACACACATGCACACACCACAAATCAGACCAGAGGGGATTCCTGACATGTGTGTCATCTTGGGTTTGATCCCCAACACACACACACGCGTGCACACACACACACACACACACACACACACACACACCCCAGACCAGAAGTGACTCAGGAGCCCTTTCTCTCCAACCCAGGGAGGGACCTGGAACACAGGCCTGAGCTAGTCCTACTGAGACACGCAGGCTGCCACAATACAGTTTAACATGCCTATTTCAAGAAAATGTTTTTACGAACAAAAGAATGCTGGGCAGGTATAGTTATAGAATACCTGATAACATTTGAAGTGAAAAAGCATGTGCTGGAGAGATAGCTCTGTAATTGGAGGCACCTACAGTTGAGCCTGAGGATTTGAGCTCAATCCCCAGGACCCACAAATTACAGGAGAGCGCCAACTCCCACACGCTGTCCTCTGAACTCCATGCATGTGTATGGTACATGTACACACATACTTGATCTCTCTCTCACACACACAAGAAATAAATACATAAATAAAAAATTAAAAGGCAATCATTCTACCATGTACTGAAAAATACTAAATGCTGGGTGGTGGTGGCACTCGGGAGGCAGAGGCAGGCAGATCTCTGTTAGTTCAAGGCCAGCCTGGTCTACAAGAGATAGTTCCAAACTCCAACCCCCCCCCAAAAAAAGGGAAAAAATAAAAGAAAAAGAGAAATATAAAATACTTCTAATTCTAGTGATACAAAGCTTTCTCATCTGTGCCCATCCCTCCCTCTACTTTAGCAAAGCACAGCTGCACATTGGCGCCTTTGCTGCAGTCAAGTAACTTACCTTGTGTCACTAGAAGTCCGTAGTTTTCATTAGGGCTCATGCATAGTTTCCTGCATCCTATGGGTTTGGACAAATGTATCTTCCATGACATGTATGTACCATTAGAGTACCATCAAGAGTCACTTCATTGCCTAAAACCAGATGCTCAGCCTGGCCATCCCTTTCCACCTTCCTTTTTTTTTTTTAATTGGTGTGTGACACCATGCTTGGGTTCAGTCCCACATGTGGTGCCAAGATTGAACCTATGAACTTACTTGTGCTAGGCAAGCACTGTGCCAACTGAGCTACCAAGCCTTCTACCTTACACTTTCTAAAAACACCAAACCCTTTGTTTTCCACCTGCTTTTGTTTATTTTTTAAGATTTATTTATTTTTATTTTATGTGTATGAGTGCTTTACTGGTACGTATGTATGTGCACCATGTGTGTACATTGCTCAAGGAGGCCAGAAGAGGGCATCAGATCCCCCTGGAACTGGAGTTACTGATAATTCCAAGTTGCCACATGGATGCTGGGAACTGAATCTGGTTCTTTTGCAAGAGCAACAAATGTTCTTAACCACTGAACCATTCCAGTTCTGTCAACCACTTTTAAACAACTGTCCCTGGGTTTGTTTAAAAGGGTCAGTAAAGGACTGGGACTGTAATATATCTCAGTGCTGGAGTGGAGTATTTTCTTAACATAAGAGCTGGGTTCCATAGATACACACAGACACACACACACACCACCCACCACATACACACATTCACAAAGCCCGAAGTAACCTCTTCCAAGAACCCACCTTAACCAGAAGGGGACCTGGGCCAGACCAGTTGAAAGGACAACATCCAGATAGTCCAGATTGCCCCGCTCTTCCCCCCACCCACCCCAGCGGGGAGTAAGAACACATTCTTAGACACTTCTCTCAATGCCTCTCAGAATGGCTCTCACGAATGACCAGCAGCTGTTGTTTGAGAAGCTGGCTCTGTACTGCGACAACTACATTCAGCTCATCCCTATATCCTTTGTTCTGGGTGAGCGCCCCCTTGCGGCTGTTCGGGGTCCAGTGTTCGTCCCCCTAGTTCCAGGCACACAAAGGGCGGACCTCCACCAGAGGCGGGGAGTGGGGTAAGATGGGCCAGCGGTCTTCTAAAAATGTTGAGGCTGGGCCCACAAGTATCAGGAAGACAGAGGAACCGAGGCTTTTCCCGGCGCTGGTCTCTAGCCACAACCCGTCCCCTCGCCCCTCGTCCCTCATCTCTCCTGCCCAGGTTTCTATGTGACGTTGGTGGTGACCCGCTGGTGGAACCAGTACGAGAGCTTGCCTTGGCCCGACCGCCTCATGAGCCAGGTGTCAGGCTTCGTGGAGGGCAAGGACGAACAAGGTCGGCTGCTGCGGCGCACACTCATCCGGTATGCCATCCTGGGCCAAGTGCTCATCCTGCGCAGCATCAGCACCGCGGTCTACAAGCGCTTCCCCAGTCTTCAAC
This sequence comes from Bramus lutescens, assembly GCA_001685075.1. NCBI lineage: Eukaryota > Metazoa > Chordata > Mammalia > Rodentia > Cricetidae > Bramus > Bramus lutescens. Next base: position 1,190,061 of record LOEQ01000010.1, read on the forward strand.
ACCTGGTGCAAGCCGGTAGGCAGTACCTGGAGTGGGCGGGTCCGCAGGGCCGGAGCTGACCTGAGGCGTGACCTGAGACTTGGAGTGGCAGGAGCTGACGCTGGGTGGAGCCAAAGTACTCTGGACTTGAAGAGGTTGCGGCGGGGCAGGAATTGGGACAGAATTGGGCAGGCCAGAATCAGTGCTAGAAGTGGGGCGAGGCCAGAGTAAATTAAAAAGGTAGGGATTTGAGAAAGGTCAAGAACCCATCAGGGCTAAATGGAGGGGCTTGGGGACGGATGGAACTTGGATCTACGTCCTTTCTCTCTGCCTGTCCTGATTTCCGGTTTCCAGACTGGATGGCTTAACATGGGTCCTTGGCTTTCACTTCACTTTTCCCGGGCCTGAATCTAGCTAATAGCAAAGCCCTCTACCCTCCCACCTCCTGTCCCATGTGATGCAGAACAGCACCTAACTGGGGCTCAGTCGTTTTGTGTGTTGAAACAAACATATTAAAAGAGCACAGAAATCCCTAGGAGCTCAGGCAGGCTGGCTGGGTTTCCTGGTGCAGGCTACTTCTTTTGCAGGGTTACCTGTTGCCTTGTCCACTCTGCCCTGCAGGCTTTATGACCCCTGGGGAATATAAGCAGTTGCAGAAGTTGGGCCTACCACACAACACATACTGGGTGCCCTGGGTGTGGTTTGCCAACCTGTCAATGAAAGCCTATGTTGGAGGTCGAATCCGGGACTCTGTCCTGCTCCAGAGCCTGATAAATGTGAGCCCACAGACGGGATGCAGTGGGAAGGGTTGTGGCTTCCTTTAAAGAGAGGCTGGAGGCTCTTCCCCCAGCCTGTCCTGGTGGTGTATGATATTTTTGAACAAGAATCCACAGCCCAAAGTGGCCCCTCTCCAAATCTCCCCTCTGTCCCCTCTCTGAGTGAGCCTATGAAGTCCTGGCTCTTTTTTGCTAGATGAAGCTACTGAGACACAGAGATCTAGTGAACTGCCTGTGACCACACAACCAAAGCTATCACATTAATATCATTGCATTATATCTGGGGGAGAGCTGCAGGAGGTTCTGGGGGAGCAGGTGGTGGCCAGCACCTCCTCCCTCTGGCCTACCCTCCAGGAGATGTGCATCTTGCGTACTCAGTGTGGACATCTGTATGCCTATGACTGGATCAGCATCCCGCTGGTGTACACACAGGTAAGGACGAGACTGGCAAGGCTTTTCCCTAGAGACTGAGTACAGATTCCCATCCTGGGAGTTAGGCCTGGACTTGGAAGATTCTTCCTAGTATTGAGGTCAAGGCATCTGTGCTCCTGCCTGGTCCAGCCCAGCAGAGGGTGTGTGAGAATCCTAGTTTTTTTTTTTAAGATTTATTTATTTACTATGTATACAGTGTTCTGCTGGCACACCAGAAGAGGGTACCAGATTTTATTATAGATGAAGGGGTACCAGATTTTATTACAGATGGTTGTGAGCCACCATGTGGTTGCTGGGAATTGAANGGACCTCTGGAAGAACAGCCAGTGCTCTTAACCTCTGAGCCATCTCTCCAGCCTCCATCCTGGTCTTAAAGAGGAGCAAATGGGGTAGAGCTCATTGGGCTGTGCTTGGCACTGCATGAATCCCAGGGTTTGTCTTTGGCGTTGCACGAAACTGGACATGGTGGCACACACCTGTGTTCCCAGCACTAGGGATCTGGTGGCCATAGGAGCAGAGTTCAAGGTCATCCTTGACTACGTAGTGAGTTTCGTGCCAGCCTGGGCTACATGAGACCCTGTTTCAAAAAAATAAAAGTAAAGAAACAACAACAACAACACACATACACACACCAGACAAAAAACAAATTTTAAAAAAAAGGCAGACAGAAACCCAGTCACATGAGTGTGGAGGTCAGAGGAAGGCTTTAGACTCAAAGCCCGAGGGCTTCCAATTCCAGGGTCTCTGCTTAGCCCTTTTCTGGCACCTGAGCCTTTTCTCCTTCCAGGTGGTGACAGTGGCAGTATACAGCTTTTTCCTCGCATGCTTGGTGGGGCGGCAGTTTTTGAACCCAGCCAAGAACTACCCAGGCCATGAGATGGACCTCGTTGTACCTATCTTCACAATCCTACAATTCTTATTTTACATGGGCTGGCTGAAGGTAGGCCTCAGTGGATACTGCCCTCCCCCATGCTATAGGCATGGACTGAGGGGCTATGGCCAGTAGCCACCTGGGAGGGAGATAAAGCAGCTAAAGAAGAAGGTCATGCAGATCACACATGCATGAGCATACACACACACAAACTATTCTGTCCAACACATACAGAGAGAGAGAGAGAGAATTATAGTCTCCATATACCTTCTCCCAGTTACCTTTGTTTTCTAAAAGCTCATCTAGATTATACTAGTTTTATGCTTAGAATTATTTGAGGTGTCTCACTAGCTATCAAGATGTCCCCTGGACCCACAAAACGGTCATCACCCCTGTGGAGCTTTGCTTTAGTGTTTTAGATATTAGTGTCCAGGACACTCCTGCCCACTGTAATTCAGCACAGCCTCAGCACTTATCTCTAACACCATGAAACAACAAATCCATGCATATTGGGAAATAAATAAGTGTACAAAAGAATCAATGCAATTTGAGGTGAGTTAGTCACTCGGGTGGCATCAAAGTGGTGATTCGGCAGAGTGACATAGGAAGGGACAGCTGGTCTTCGGGGGTAGGTCACCTCATGAGGGTGAGAGGAGCAGAAGAGCAGAGACCAAGTACATGGAAGCCCCGTGGGGAGGGTGCTAGGGCCCAATGCTGTGGCCTTGAAGACAGTTAGGCAGGAAGGGTAACATGAGGGAGTGGAAATGGCAGGACCCAAGGCTTAGGATTGGAACCAGAGTGTCAAGGTTCTCAGAGCCTCACCCCACCCCCACCCCCATCCCCAAGGTGGCAGAGCAGCTCATCAACCCTTTCGGAGAGGATGATGATGATTTTGAGACCAACTTTATCATTGACAGAAACCTTCAGGTATGGGGGAGGGGGAAGACTGTGCCATGGATCTTTCTCAAACTGGATCCCAAGAGGGACCTCAGCAGTTTTCTGAGGAGACTCCATAGCAAATATCCTCCCTTCTCAAACATTAGCCCTTTTCTCAGTCAATCATTCACTCCCAGGACTCACACCTCAACTCTGGAGGCTGCAAGTAAGCATGAATCTCTTCCGTACCATGGTGGGGGGGGGGANCCCCTAAGGCATCACAGAAGCTCATGCTCCTGTCTGGGCTGGCCATGCTATTGGATACTTCCCTCTGTCCTTGGCAACCAGGTATCCCTGTTGTCTGTGGATGAGATGCACCAGGATTTGCCTCCCATGGAGCGAGACATATACTGGAATGAGATAGAGCCTCAACCTCCCTACACAGCTGCTTCTGCCCAGTCTCGTCGGCCATCCTTCTTGGGCTCTACCTTCAACATCAGGTAGGCAATGCCAGAGACCTGGGCGAGGAAACGGAAATGCTCAGTTAAGGCTTCCCTGGCAACTTGGAACAGTTCTTGCTACTACTACACGATGCGTGCCAGTAAGGACTAGCTAGTGGACTAGTGTCTCTCTCTCTCTCTCTCTCTCTCTCTCTCTCTTTCTCTCTCTCTCTCTTTTTCTCTTGAGATAGGGTTTCTCTGTGTAGCCCTGGCTGTCCTGGAACTCACTCTGTAGANCCCCTAAGGCATCACAGAAGCTCATGCTCCTGTCTGGGCTGGCCATGCTATTGGATACTTCCCTCTGTCCTTGGCAACCAGGTATCCCTGTTGTCTGTGGATGAGATGCACCAGGATTTGCCTCCCATGGAGCGAGACATATACTGGAATGAGATAGAGCCTCAACCTCCCTACACAGCTGCTTCTGCCCAGTCTCGTCGGCCATCCTTCTTGGGCTCTACCTTCAACATCAGGTAGGCAATGCCAGAGACCTGGGCGAGGAAACGGAAATGCTCAGTTAAGGCTTCCCTGGCAACTTGGAACAGTTCTTGCTACTACTACACGATGCGTGCCAGTAAGGACTAGCTAGTGGACTAGTGTCTCTCTCTCTCTCTCTCTCTCTCTCTCTCTCTTTCTCTCTCTCTCTCTTTTTCTCTTGAGATAGGGTTTCTCTGTGTAGCCCTGGCTGTCCTGGAACTCACTCTGTAGACCAGGCTGGCCACAAACTCACTGAGCTCCACCTGCCTCTGCCTCCTAAGTGCTGGGATTAAAGGCGTGGGCCGCCACTGCCCAGCTTGGACTATGCTCTTTACAGACATTCATTTTTTCCCTCCCAATAACCTTTGTTTGTTATCTCTACTTTTCAGACAATTAAGTAAGTTTAAAAGGGGCAATAAAGTTGCCCAGCCCGAAGTTACGTAAGTGAGAAAGAACATATGAGAGCTAGCTGTCTAGCTCCAGCTCCACATTCTTTATCTTTGCTTGGTTTTCCTTGAGGAAGTCTCATACAGCCCAGGCTGGCTTCAAACTCATTATGTTGCTGAGGGATTACAGACAGGTTCCATTACCTTGGCTTTTGGTGTTTTGTTTTGTTGAAGACAAGTGTCTTACTATGTAATCAAAGCTGGCTTTGAATATTTGACAGCCCAGGCTAGCCTTGAATTCACAATTCTCCTGCCTCAGCCTCTCCAAGCCTAGGACTATAGATGGGAACCATCACTCTGTGGTTCTACCTTTATTATTAATTATTATTATTACTACTACTACTATTTTCTTGAGATCTCTGTACACAGCTCACTGTTTAGAGCCTCTGCCTCCCAAATTCTGGAATTAAAGACTTGCTGTTCCCCACCACACCTGGCTACCTCCACACTTTTAACCCTCCACAGTGCTGTGTGAGGCCCTCTAGTCCAGTCTCTCCTCCCTTGTGTAGAGGCCTAGGAAGAAATAGGACCTTTCCAAGGGCAGCCAGTGCCTGACAATGCAGTGAGATACGGAGACCAGCTTTCTAACTCTGACCAGAAAAACTAGCCTTTTTGTGGACACAGAAGTGTGGGAAGCCTGGGGTAGAGGAGGGACAGCAAGGGAGTCCCAGTCTCCTGAATAGACTGTCCTACAGAGAAAAGGCCTCCTTCCACCCACAGCGGCCACACTTTCCTTCGTACAATCCCATTTCATCTGAATTCCTCCTGGATACAGTGGGCCAAATGGGCCTTCCCGCATCCCACATCCCACACAGTTCTCTGGATGACAGAGCTGAGAAGGCGCTGGAGTATCTGACATAATTTGTACACTGTACTGTGCTGTTCTTTCTTTGTTCTTTTATGACCCAAAGAGTCCATTGAACTGAAATCAGAATTAACTAGGATAATTTTGGAAGATGTTTTTGAACCTGTTTCATCTGAACACCAGCATTGAAGCTGGGTGGGGTCCCTGCCTCCAGTGAATGTGCAAGCTAGTGAGCTGAGCAAGCTCTAACCCATGGCTGAAGACTGGGCAGGATGCAGCAAAGAGGTTTCTTTTGATTTTCTGGGCCTGCATGTAGGTCTTAAGAGCCAGGGAGACTTTGGGTGTGGTCAGAGGCTCTACTCTGGGTAAGAAGCTTTTTCTTACAGGTTAAAGATCCTGAAGCCTCAGGAAATCTGCTGCCAGGAAGCCAAACACCCTTTTGGAAGATATTGTTCCCCACTGGGAAACAGAAATTCTTGGTTTTGCGTGGACACTACTGGGCCTTATCTGAGCTGGCTTTACCAGGAGCAGATATTCCCATTGCCTGGAGAGAGATGCTTGAACAGGGTGGCTGATAAACAGGAGCCTGTGGGATTCAGGGAATTGCTCTTGGTAAAAGCAGGAAGGCCCAAGTTTGATCTCCAGAACACACGTGACAGTGACAGGCATGGTGGCATGCACTTGTAATCCTAGTGAAGAGGAAGATGCAGAAAGACTCCTGTAGATTGCTGGCCAGATAGACTAGCCTAACTGTTGAGTTTGAGGCTAATGGGAGACCCTGTCCCAAAGAAGGTAGATGGTGTTCCTGAGAATGCAGAGATTATCCTGACTTTCACATAGGCATACACAGGTACACCCCCCCTCCTCTCTCTCTCTCTCTCTCACACACACACACACACACACACAC
>LOEQ01000010.1:1304331-1332819 GCA_001685075.1 Bramus lutescens
ATATGGCTGGGCAGAGAGAGGAATATAAGGAGGGAGGAGACAGGAGCTCAGTGCTATCTGAGGTTTGGTGGAGACAGATGCTGCCTGGAGATGGCAGTCTGAGGACAGGATCACCCATTCTGTCTGAGCATTGGTGGAGGTAAAAGAACTTTCTAGTAGCTGGCCAGTTTGCTTCTCTGATCTTCAACATTAACCCCTATATCTGACTCTGGGTTTTTATTATTAATACCAATTAGAATTCATGCTGTAGGGATTGAACTCAAGTCATCAGGTATGGTGGCAAGTGCCTTAACTTGCTGAGTTGTCCTACTAGCCCTCCACTGTCATTTTTAAAGAGGCAGTTGGATTTGATGTCCTGTTGTCTGGTATCTGAGGTCAACACAGGATGGCCATGTCTTAGTCCCCATCCATGAGAAATGTGGGAAGAGAGCCCACACGGAAGTAAACAGTTCTGTGTTTGGGTAATGAGAGAGAGTATGGGGGATGGGTGTTTTCCCTTCATCCAGAAAGGTCATATTAAGCCCCCAAAAGACCTTTTGTAAAGTTTATATCAGAATTAAAGTGTGGGTGTGTAGAGACAGTCATGCTCTGTGTTTGTGTTGTCAAGAGAGTGGGTAATGTCATTTCTTTTCATGAGATGCAGTCATTGGGTTGGCGCTTGGAATTCTGCAATGGCAAGAGGCTCTGTATTGGGAGATGCACGGGTTTTAGCACAGGGTATTGTGTGTGATTTTTGGGTCTGGTAGACTCCCTAGAAAAGGTCCTGGTCCTAGCCTTGAATCCTTATGCTTTTTGTCCCTACCCTCACCAGACAGTGCTACCATGGGGACAAGAGCCCCAGGGCCCATTCACCTGTTGGAACTATGTGACCAGAAACTCCTAGACTTTGTCTGCAACGTGGACAATAAGGACTTGATGTGGCTCAAGGAGATTAAGGAAGAAGCTGAGCGCATGTTCATCAGGTAAAGGCGGGACATGCTGTCATGGGTATCCTGATAGGTCAGACAAATAGCCTGTCAGGGTTTCTTCCTAAGTGCCTCGTATGCTGGGACCACCCTAGTGCAGTGGGCGGGGGAGAAGCGATTGAGCCCTTCTCCTGGCTCACTGTAGTTAGCTGTGTCTCTTGGGTGGGTGGCCTGTGGTGACTTGTCTTGGAACTTGCTTCCCTGTCAGTGACCAGGAGGAAGCCCTGAGTGTCCAGTTGGTGATTTCACATAGCTTTGGAGAGCTTTCCTGGTGATGGTCTCTCTAGCTTGACTTGTCATTGCCAAGAATGGGGTGGAATGTTGTCTAATGAGAGAAGGGGCAGCTCAGCAGTTCCCAGGAAGCCCCAAGTTCACTCTTCTTGTACTTAACAGAGAATTCAACAATGAGCCGGAGCTGATGCCCAAAACTCCCTCTCAGAAGAACCGTCGGAGGAAGAGAAGGGTGTCTAACTTTCAGGATGAAAACAGAGATCCTATGAGGAAAAGGTAGGAAAGGCTGGGGAGGTTGCCCTGGAGGTGGTCTCTGGAGACTTGGTGCCCTCTGGGAGAGTCTGCTCCTGAACGTGCTGATAGAAGCAACAGCTGGAAGGCAGTGGTAGTTGGTACCTCACGCTGACACAGTTGAGATGCCATGGGTAAAATACAGTGTTAGCCCAGTTGAGAGTACAGGTGTGAATTTCTGTACATTGGTGGCAAAGGTGGGGTGGAGTTTGATTTGAGGTTTGTTGGAGGGGAGAGGCACCAGAGGTGTGGCCCAGGTTGTTGGTTCCCAACTCCTCTGTTGTTGGGCTTGTTATAATTCCCTGCAGAAATGGTGACTGCAGTACTCAGGTAAAGATGCTGGTCATTCTAATTCAAGGCAGCTTTGGTATTTATGTCAGCCACAGTCTCATGCCTCAGCAGCTGTATGTCCTTGGAATGAATTTCCATCTCTCTGTTTTCTCATCTTCCAAAGTGGAATAATAGGGCTTGCCTCCTAGGGTCATTATCTCAGTCTTGCAGATTGAGGGCATGAATGAAGTCCGTAGAAGGTGCTTAGCACAGTGTGATCACAGTCAAGAAGTTTGTGTGAATTTAATCTTCCCAGCAGTTCTGTGAGTAATGGAACTCATTGTCATCCATTTACAGTTGGGGAGGCTGAGGATCAGAGAGGAACAACTGGGCTCTCATGGCTGATGGTGGTAGAGTCTGCATTGGGACCTCCAGGTTTTGCCTTCAGACCCTTTGTTCATATTTCATTGAAACTAGTGGCTACTAGGGAGATTGTATTTGAATTTTATTTTGGGGGAGCCCCTGCCCTATCTCAGCCTCTGTTCTGCTGCCACAACAGGTTATCCCGCAGGAAGTCTCGGAACAGCCAGCGCCTCTGCAGCAAGGACAAGGTGGAGAAGGCAACTACTAGTGTTGGGGGAAACGGCTCTCCTGTGTTGCGGCGGATAACTCGGGCTGCAGCAGCAGCNCCTCTGTGGCATCAGTTGCTTCCTCTCCCACTGCTAGGTCTCCCCCAGTGATCAAGAAAGCTGTGGTGGAGGTAAGCTCCAGAGAGCAACTGAGTGCAGAGCTGCACCTCATTCAGCTCAAAGATGGCCATCCTCCATCTTCAGTTCAAGCTCCAGCCACAGCACCAGCTTCCCAAGACATCCTGACGTCAGAGGAGGAATCAACACCCAAGAAGGTAGAGGCTGGGAAGCTGGAATCCGTCATAGTGAGCTCCCTCAAGGCTACACCCCAGAGTTCCAAGAACAGAGGGGTTGAAGCAGGACGTTCTGCTTCCAAACTCAAGATTGCTCGGGCCTCTCGGGGCCTTCAGGACTCTCCTGGCTCTCCAGACTCTCCATGGAAGGAGAGGGTGCTTTCTCCTCTCCTGCCAAACAACATCTTGCCCACCACAGCCAAGAACCCTCTTGAGAATGCTCGGTCAGTGAGGCAAAGCTTGATTTCCCAAGATTCCCAAGTACCACTATCCAAAAAGTACTGTTTGGTGACGGAACAAGAAAATGCTACTCGTAGGTCAAGCCGGCTTGCCAAGATGGCTGACAAGGAGCCAGAGGCCTCTGCTCGCATCATCTGTGAGTGTGGGGCAAGAGTGGGGTGATGGTGCAGTGGGGGCTCAGCTGGGGGTTTCTGAGAGGACTTTCCATTGACCCTTCAGAGATATGTTTCTTACGTGAATCTGCATGGAGCCACTAGTTAGTCATGCCTGACTCTTGAAAATGTGTCTAGTCTGGTGGAGAAGCTGATTTTACGCCTCATGAGCCCTTGGTTCTTTTTGAGATAGGCTGTTGCTATGTAGCTCTGGCTGGGTTTGGACTCAAAGTTCTTCTACCTCTATCCCCAGTGTTAGGATTATAAGTGTGTACCACCAAGGAGTTGGATTTTAAGTTTTTGTTTGTTTGTTTTTCTTTTTAATAGTATATGTGTGCACGTGCACACACTTGCCATGGTGTATGTATGTGGAAGTCAGAGGATAGCTTATAGGAGTCAATTCTCTCCTTCCACTGTGTTGGTCTTGCCTGATGACTGAACTCAGGTTGACAGACAGGCTTGGTGACGGGTACCTTTACTTCTGAGTCATCTCACCAGCCCTGAGATATAATTTTCATGGCACTTTCTTCGATTTAGATTTAAATGGCCACATGCAGCTAGTGGCTACCACTACTGGGTGACAGATCTAGTTCATCGTTGTTTATAGGTGAGGTAATAGGCCTAGAATATTAGCCCCAGTATTCTATGGTCCTCTTCCCCAGAGTCAGTATATCCCTCATTGCTGTTTTACAGTGATGGACTGACCGTGTATATAACTCCTAATGGTGAAACTGCTGTGGAGATGTGCCACATAGAACATGTGGGCTGGTACCCAGTAGCCGCTTTCATTATGGTCAGATCTAAGCCCAGGGGGTCAGTGTCCTGATGGGAATAGATCTTATGGAGCCATAGAGAAGAGTAGGCAGTCCTGAGAGTTGGGGTTGGCTGTCTGAGTGGGTGGGGACTTGTAAGATTTTGAAGGATGGCTGTGCTCTGGCCAGGTGGAGAAAATATAGCACTAGCTATCTGGCCAAGGAAACAGCTTGCACCAAGACTTGGAGATACCGGATATACCAAGTAGTAAATGATGGGTTGCCTGGAGCTTCTTGCTACTAAAGCAAATATAGCTGGAGGTTTTTAGGCACCCTGTGAAAATAGAGGAGGAGGCTTGATCAGACTCCTGCAAGACCCAGGTCAGAGGACAGGCCAAGTTTCATAGTAAATGGGAAGTAAGTCTACCTGACTATTGTAAGATTTATGGGAGAAATCTGTCTGTGCAGCAACACTTTTGGCTTCTCAGGGTTTATACCTTTTAATAGAAGAGGAAACTGGGGTAGACAAACTGTAAAGTCCAGAAAATGGTAATTGAGCCTTCTTGCATTTCATCCAGAAAGGCAGGTGCTGAGGGGCTGGGTTTGTCAGGCTCAGGTAGGTCCAAGACACCACACCTCGGAAGGTTCTCTCTGGCCCAGCTCTAGGCTCTGCAGCCTGGAGAGACAGTCTGGTCATATGCAGCACGAGCTTTGACACACTGTCCGTTTTGGATTGTCAGGTGGCTTGGAATGGGGCCGGTGTCACAGGCTTGAAATTGGTCCTGGGGAGGGTCTACAGGACTAGGTAAGCCTGGAGTTCTGGGAAGGGTAGGAGGAACTGGGGAGAATCTCATAGACACCCCTGCCCCCCGACCTTTTTTTTGAGATAGGGTTTCTCTGTAGCCCTGGTAGTCCTGAGGTCGTTCTGTAGATTAGGCTGTTCTTGAACTCAGATCCTCCTCTCAAGTGCTGGCATTAAAGGTGTGTGCCACCGTGCCCAACTCCCTCTAAATGAAAGCCCACACTTCTGTTTTTCCCATCTTCCCATTCAAATCATGTTTACCCCGCTATTCCCTTCTCTACTCCCCCGCCCATCCCTTTTTAGCTTTCTAGTTTCTACAGTTACTCTAGGTTATATACACATATCTGAAGATTTGGATTAGGAGAGTACATGAGATGTTTGTCTTTCTGGATTGGGCTTAATTCACTCAATATAATCTTTTCTGAAGATTTCTCTGAAGATTTCATGATTTCAGTTTTTATAATGGAATAGTCTTCTATAATGTATATGTATCTCAATCCACCATTTTTGGCTTGTCAGTTGGACGAGTTGGTGGTAGGATACAGTTTAAAGCTTCTAGCAGTGTGGTTCCAAAGACACTGCCATCTTTATGGATGACTTTTTAATCCTTTGGATCAGGGCATATTAACACCTGGCCCAGCATGTTGTCAGCATTCCAACCAGAAATTGGTACAAATGCTTCTGTTGTAACCAGTTTTCTTATTTATTATGTATACAGTGTTCTGTCTGTCTGTATGCTTCTGGCCAGAAGAGGGCACCAGATCTCATTACAGGTGGCTGTGAGCCATCATGTGGTTGCTGGGAATTGAACTCAGGACCTCTGGAAGAGCAGTCAGTGCTCTTAACCTCTGAGCCATCTCTCCAGTCCCCTGTAACCAGTTTTCTTAATGGAAGTACTGACTTCCTTAACTTCCTCATATCTCTTCTTGCTGTGGGGTGGCTTAATGGAATCCATTTTGTTGGCACCAACAGTTAGCTGTTTTACACCAGTGTGTAAGCCAAAAGGGCATCCTCACAGCTGTGCTGCCTATTCTTGGAGATACCAGCTTCAGATTCATCAGCACTAGCAGCAACAATCAGGACAGCAGAACCATCCTGAGATATGTCTGTATTGATGCTATTGATAAAATCTCTGTATCCTCGGTCTTCAGTGATAGTCACATAATGTTTGCTGGTAAAATTTCCACAGGGAGATGTCAGTAGTGATACCATGCTCATGCTTTTAGTTTCTCCAAGACCCAGGCTTTCTTGAAAGAGCTGCTTTCTATCTCAGCAGCCTCCTTTTTATCTTTTCAGTGATTAGTTTGTCAGTTCCACCACATTTGTAGATGGCCAGCAATAGGGGACTTGCCTGAGTCTACACATGCAATGGTGACACTGTTGATGTGAGCCTTTTCCTTTCCCATTTTTGCTTCAGATTGGTGGTTTTCATAACAGTAAACCTGAAACTCTTAAGCATTCCCTTTTGCTCTTCCCCTACAGCCTTCCCTGCTCAGATGGGCTTCTGGGTTCTGTCTACTCCCAGCCCAGTAATCCTCTTCCTTCTTGAGATAGAGGGAAGATGGTGAAAGAGGCAAGGACCAGAATGTGGAGTCACTCAGCTCCCAGACGACACCTCTTCTTAATCTCGGTTTCCTGTCTGAAATGGTCATGACATTTGCCTTGAATGTAGTTGGAGAACTCATCTTAGTGCTTGGATATGCTACTTATTCAGTAACTCATTTAGAAAAGTTAACTAACCCTGGCCTGAATTACCGAAACTCAAAGGGTAAGAAAGGGCAAGGCCGAGGCTTCCTGGTGCTTTTCTGATGCCAGGCTCTGAGGTGGGACTGGATAGACAACTCAGGTGGCATGTCGCCTGGGTTCTCCCTAAGGCAGTTTTTGACACACTTGCAGCAGGGGAGTGGGGAAGGAAGAAGACACGAAAACGAGCCTGGTAGTAAAGGGTGCTTTGGAGTCTCTGGAGTCTAATGGTGGAGCTCAGAGGACTTGAAGCCTCTTTTCCTTCTGATCTGTTGTGCATTCTCCAGGAGGAAGCTTTCTGGCCTCACTGGGCAGGCAGGAACAAGGGTCACTGCTGCGGGGTTTCTAGAAAGTCCAGTTATATAGGTCAACTTTGTCATTCAGACTTCATAGCTACTTTTTTTAATTGGAGGGTAGCTAGCTCCTCCTTAGTCCTTAGGCCAGGCCACTTCCTTTGCCTGGGCCTGTTCTGGTATGCAGGGTGTCTTTGTGCTGTGAAATAGTTACTTGTGTACTGAAGTGTTTTCTGGCCTTTTTACCTCCCCCTCCCCACCCCCAGTCAAGGAACTTGAAGTTAGGAGAGAGGGGCAAGGGCAGAGGAGGGGTGTTGGGGTGCACTGTGTAGCACAGGTCAGTTGAAGAAAGAGGGAACTCCAAGATGAAATTTTAGGGGTTATGTGTCAGCAGGAAGGTCCAGCCTCTTCAATGGACTGAACCCCAAACAACTGTACAAAGGCATATTTATTGATTGTTACATAAAGTATTTCCTCTTGTCAAGGTCTCTAATTTCCATGTTTTACTGAAGGAGACCATCACATGTCCCCATGACTCTAGTCCTTGATTATATATCATTTGCAATACACAACAATAAAAGAGCCTCAGGTGTGCCTCAGGTGCTGTGACCAAAGTCATGGGATGTGCAGTGCCCCTTCAGGAAAACCAACAAATCGCAGGAAACAGCCACTGTTTTGCATGAGGATTCTAGAAAACAGCTGTTCGCTCTAATGTCTACCCAGCTACAGTGACTGTAAATTCATACAACAGAGGGGAGCATATCTTCTGGCCATAGACCCCTCAAGGTAGTACCTATAGCTGCCAGTCTCATTTTGTTGCTGCCTCCTTCTGGCCCCCAACCTGGATTCCATAGCCCAGAAAGGAGAAATTCCTGCTTCTTGTTGCTGCTTTTTTCTCTCTGAGCCCTGCCAGTTTGTTGCTCCAGTTTGTTACCTGTCTTCCCTGTTTCTCCTCAACCTTGGGCACCACCTAGGTTCCTTATCTCTTTAGTGTTGGTCTTACTTCCCTGATCCAGGAGCTGGCCTTTTTCTAGCCCCTCCCCTCACACCCCAAAGCCCCTTTTCCACTTTGTGGTCTTGGTGAGTGTTTTTCCTTCTTCTTAGATCATTGACATCATCTCATTCTGTAGTCCAGATAGCCCTAGGATTTACTATAAAGCTCAGGCTGGCTTTAAACTTGTGGCAATTCCCCTGTCCCAGCATTCTGAGTGCTGGGATTAAAGGTATGCACCATCATTCCTGGAATTAATGCAGATTCTCCAAGGACATTCCTGAAACTGGGCATTGCTTTACTGTGTATGATAGGATGAGAGTTGGTTCTGAAGCCTTGATGGGTGCTAAGCTTCAGCATTTTCTCCTTGGTTCTGTTGCTTTGGTGCTGTTTAGGCTAATGCTAGTATAGTAAGAAGGAAAATACACTTTAGTGCAGTGGCGAAAATAGTTAAGACCTGTGGATGGCCCCAAAGGGCCTCAGGTATTTCCAGAAGTTGGAGAATACACTTTGAAAACCTGCCTTCCTATTCCTCCGTCTCCTCCCCTTTGGTCTTCAGTTCAGGTGTCCCCATCTAGGCTTCAGCATCCTTGATTTGGTTGTTGCACATACCCTAGTTTACTGTCTAAGATGGTCTGATACTGGTAGGAAGACCAGACAGTGGCCTTGTCGATTTTCCTTACCATTGCCTTCAGCCTCCAGCCCTGGCTCAGAACCCAGTACATAGTAGGCACTTGATGACTATCTGTCTCTTGAGAGACTATCTGTTGAGAGAATAAACTGTATATGTTGGGGCCCAGTGTTATGTCAGACACCTCTCTTTCCAAGCTACTTCTAGCCTCGTGAAGAGGAGGAGGTATGCCTGCAAGGCAAGTGACATAAAGCTAATAGCTGCATTGAGGTTGTAGGATGAATGAGGGTGAGACCCGGGCACAGTGAGGTCTGTGTGTTTGTGAAAGGAGCAATGATCATGCCCTTGTCAAAACTTCCCGGACTACTTGGCCTGGTTCCTGACTGGTTTCAGATGGCATCCTTTGTTTTGTTTTGTTTTGTTTTGTTTTGTTTTTTTCCCATTTCTCCTTCAGGTCACAGTTACCTAGAGAGGCTCCTGAATGTTGAAGTGCCTCAGAAACTTAGGTAAGTTCCATGCCAGGGCCTCCCACAAGGGTGGTCAGGGCTCATCATGGGGTGGGTGGAGGTGACCACCAGGTGGAAGTTTTTACTGAGGCTAAGCCTTCCCGCCTTATCCATGGCACTAACAGCCCCATGTTACCTTAGCCTGGTCCCTCTGTAACCAGGCAGCAAACAATATGACTGTCAGGTCTCTAGGCAACATTCAATCGGTATCACTTGTCAGCTCTGGCTCATGAGCTTCATGGCTGTAAATGAGGTATAACAACCATTTAAAATGAGGTGTGGTGGAGTGGGGTAGTCTGGGGCTCAGGGGTGCTTCCTGACCTGGATTAGACTTAGATTACTTGGGGCCAGGACACTGGCTTCTCTGCTATCCTGAGCTAACCCTTCCTTACTTTGGGGCAGAGAGGTTCAGTGCTTGGGATGAAGAAATGGGGTCTGGGCATACCTTTGGCTTACCTGACCCTCGGGTGAGTAGTGAGCAGGCCTCAAAAGAGATGGGACTTTTCTGGGCCCCATAGATTGAGACAGACCTGGGTAAAGTATTTCATTGCACTGCATCACTGAAACAATGCCTAAGATACTCAGTTTGCAAAGAAAAATGGTTCAGTTAGCTCACAGTTGTAGAGCCTTCCATCCATGACCAGTCAGCCCTGCTGCTTTGGAGAGTAGAGGACTGTGGTAGAACAAGGCTGGGACTTGCAATGAAAAAGGGAGGAAAGGATCCCTAATAAGCTAAAACTCTCCAACTAGGTCCCACCTGTCAAAGTGTCCACTGTATCCTAGTAGCCCTGTACTGGGACCAAAGCCTTTAGTACACAGGTCTTTGGGGACAGTGAAGATCCAAACCTGAGCAAGTTCCCATCCCAAATGAGATCTCTGATAGGTTGATATCAAACAAGATTCAGAAACTGACATCACTCTCTACTCAGGAAGCCACTGGGGATGGCTGCTATCTTCCTATCTAGCCTAGACTGTTGCTTTGTGGTCCAGGACTGGTCATCTAATATTGGTCCTAACTAGAGGAATTAGAAAAAGCTTGGACGTAGAGTTCTCACAGTGCCCTGCTTTGCTTTCAGCCTGGAGCAGGAGTCCACCAAGGAGGTTGAGTCTGAGGAGGCAGCTTCTCCTCCTGAGGAGGAGCCAGAGGTAAGGAAGGCTACAGGCCAGAGACGGGTAGGACTTGAGTCCTCCAGGTCTGAATCTATGTGCCACGGCTATCCTGAGCCTCAGAATCGACGTGGGCTTCTTCAAGCCTTGGTTCTTCCTGTAGGTCTCCAAAAACAGTGACTGTACCTCGAAACTTGTGGCCACTGACCAGGCAACACATGTTGAAGAGCAGCAAGGTGAGTTGGCCTGGCCCTGTCTCTTGGGATACAGAGCCCCATTTTCTGATCTGATAGGCCAAAGATACATTAAACCTCAAGAGGCCATAATCTTATGGCTGGAGCTGCTGCTGGGTGTCACATGAGTAACTTTAGCTGGGTGGTTAGGAAGCAGAGAGAAGTGCTTGAATAAGGTGAAGGTGTGAAGAAGGTGCCACATCCAGGTCATGAGGCCCACTCCAGGGGATTCCTGAAGAACTGCAGGCTGGGTCTGAATGCTTACATGGCATTCAGGTTTCTAACTTTTCTAGTACAAAAAGGGTAGGGTTACTTGTGGGCTTTGGGATTTGGTCAGGAGCCATGCCTGGCTTCCTAGGCTACTAGTAGTTTCTTGGAGTCTGGCTCCTGTTTCTCTGTGTAGGGTGATTTCCCTGGTGTGAAGAAATGGCAGTTGTAAAGTTTTGAGCAAAACATCCTTTTTGTGAACGGGTCAAGGATAGTTGTTGTGTCAGCTTGAAAGCTCCCAGGACTGCTGCAAAGACGCTTTGGAGTAAAGGGTACTTCCTTTTGGCGTGAAATAGAATGTACTGTGCCCTGTATGATTCCTCCATGAAAGGAACCTTCTTCCTCCTGTCATGGTGGTACCAACTGAAGGCAGGAGAGGTGTGTTTGTCGTAAGGCTTCTCTGTACATAGTTTTTTGTGGTAGAGGGAGTGGCAAGTAGATGAGGCTTCAGTGGTACTGTCCTGCCATTTGTGTCACAGTTGCCAAGTATTAGGGCTGGAGGACCTGACTTGAGTGCCAGTATTCTGAGCTCAAGGCTAGTTACTGCTAAAATTAAGTGTTTCTGCCATTGCCCCCCTGAGGTTACCAGGAGGGGGCCTTGCTCCTCCTGTAACTGTTGGTGCTGAATCCCTTCCCTAAAATTGGGATGTATACTCCATTGGCATCATCCATATAACTTCACTGAAATCGCTCTCTCCACAGAAGCCAAGCTTGACCAAACAGATGGACACAGAGAACCACCTCCGAGTGCCAGGTTTGCATCTGGGAAGGGGTATGCTGGCAGCTCTGGTCTGAGGCTTCCAGAAGGCCTTGAACCAAGCTAGGGTTCTTGTGTAGGGAGGGTAGGTATGTCACCAGGCATTCTACTTCTTGTCTGGTATTTCTCTGACTAAACAGAGGAGGAAGCTTGATGCTGTAGATGCTGGCTTAGGAATGGGTGATTGTGTCCTTCTGCATGCTTCTGGCTCTGTGACCTTTGACTGGCCACTTATATTTTTCTGAGAGGCCAGCAAAGGACCAGTCTTCAGTCTCTTCCAGTCCAGGGTTCTGTGGCTTGAGCCCAGATTTGTTTGTAAAGGATGATCTCTATGGGGTGTAGTAGGGCTGTGAGGTGGGTTCTCAGGTCCTCTTTATGATGTGTCCTATCCGGGGCAGGAGGAAACGCAGCTATAAGCAGGCAATGAGTGAACCGGACGAGGAGCATCTGGAGGATGAGGAGCTGCAACCCCCGCAGAACAAGACCCCTTCCCCACCCTGTCCAGCCAACAAGGTAAGCAGGTTCTTGCCCTTACTTGGTGTCTGCCATGCCTGCTCTGTGCTGACTCTGGCTCTGGTCTACAGGTGGTACGGCCACTCCGGACCTTCTTGCACACAGTGCAGAAGAACCAGATGCTCATGACCCCTACTTTGGCTTCCCGCAGCAGTGTCATGAAGTCCTTCATTAAACGCAACACTCCCCTTCGTGTGGACCCTAAGGTAAAGGAGCCTGTCCCTTGGCTGTGCTTTGCTGGAACTGGGGCAGTGTGGCTGAAGGATCTCTTAGTTTGCTAGAGGTAGTGTGTGGGCCTGGTCATAGGAGACCTGACACTGATCACAGGGCAGTTAAGGCCTCTGTGGCCAGGGGTTGCCTCAGTACTGTGGTGCTGTTTGGGCCTTATGGACCCTGGACTGTAACTCAGAGGCTCAACCACTTGGTGAACCCTAGGCTGGAAAGTGGAAGGATTGGCTTAGCAGACCTAATACTGGCCATCATGTCCACATGATGTCCGCATCAGACCAGTGGTGGGAGTGACTTGGGAGGAACAGGTGAAGACATCTTGATTGCTGGGAGGAAGAGCAGGATGGGATAAAGTAGCAGCGTGTTGTGAAAGGCCCTGAGTAGACCCGCTGCCACAGATAGGTGCATGGCCTGCCCTGTAGGACATCCCTTGGCATTAACTCTTGGTGTTTTCTGTTTCCTCTCCACAGTGCAGCTTTGTTGTAAGTAAAGTGTTTTCCTGCCCCTTAACAGAGCTACACCTAGTTCTTAACTATATCCATGTCACTGTGTAGCTGACAGTCCCCCTGGAAGCACTAACATGGCAAGTGGGAGTGTTAGCAAGACAGATGTGCATGTGAGGACACTGGAGTCACCAGGGTAACTGGTGGGATCCGACTGTTCTGGGACTCTGCCTCTTCCCACTGTAGAGATTTCCCTCTACCCTTACCCTGCTACAGGGAGGACAAGGGTGGGGTGTGACCTACAGTGTTTTTCCAGGCCACAGCTAACAGTGCTTCCCACAGCCATCTTCTTCCTCATCCTCAGCACTGGGGCCTGAGGATCGGAAAAAAGAACAGACATGTCTCTGGTTCACAGAGCCACTGAGATTTATTGGTCATAGACCTGAGCAGTAGCCCTGATGGGATATGTGATGGAGTAGAGTTGGTAGCTATAAACTGAGACTGGGTTCAATGTAGCTGTTGTCATTGGCACCTGAGAACATGACCAGAGAAGCTGTTTCTTTTTCCAGACACCTCAGAGCTGGGCCGAGCTGGGCTGGGTCAGTTGCTGTGAAAAAGAGCTTTAGGGGCAGCCCATAGTCCTGTTCCCTGTGCCTGGTGGTTGCTATCTAGACCAGTGTTGTAAGAGAGAGGGCCTGCTTTTGGTCCCCGCTGCCCGGCTTACTTGCCCCTGAAATAATCACACAGAAACTGTATTAATTAAAACACTGCTTGGCCATTAGCTTTAGCCTCTTATTTGCTAACTCTCACATCTTGATTTAACCCATTTTTAATAATCTGTATATCACCACAAGGTCGTGGCTTACTGGGAAATACTCAGCATGTCTGCTCCATGGCAGTTCTCTGACTCTGCTTTCTTCTTCCCAGAATTCAGTTCTCTCTACTCTGTCTACCTAAGTTTTGCCCTATCAAAAGGCCAAGGCAGTTTCTTTATTTAACCAATAAAAGTAACACATAGACAGAAGGACCTCCTACACCAGGCCAGTTATTTCTTAGCTTCTTGGCATCAGTTTAAAGAATTGAAGATGCACACACATACAGATAATGTGGGGTTTTCCTTAAAATTACTTTATTCTAGTTGTGTGTGTGTGTGTGTGTGTGTGTGTACATGCAAGCACATGTTATGGGACATGTTTGGAAGGAAGTTAGAGGAAGTCAGGACAGTGTGTTTTGAATCTGTTCTCTTTTCGTCATGTGAGTTCTGGGGTCAACGTAAGGTTGTCAGTCTTGTTGGCAGGTGCTCTGCCCTTCTTAGAAGTCCAGTATTTAAAAGTGAAAGTACAGGGTAGATGCACTACAAGGGAAGAACAGGCCGAGTGGGTCCAGGAGAAAGGGGAGCTGGTTGCTAGGAGTAGGATGTAGATGGTTTTCTGCTCTAGTAAACTTTTGATTGACAGTTGGAAACTGACCTATGCAGGTATGGGTTGTACATCTCTTCATTTTAATAATATGTAAGCCCAGTAATACATAGGTACGTGATGTTAATAAGGTTTTTTTTGCCCTCCTAAAAATTCATGCTGAGGATACAGGCTGCTTTATTATGTGTGCAATCTAAAACTGGTTTGGCTCACTTTCTTCTCGTTTTCTGATGGATTCTAGAGTGCATTTGACCACAAACTACAGACTTGCTAGGGAGGAGAAGAGTGCTGCTTTTTCTCAAAGGGGTTCTGTGTAGCTGCAGCCAGAGCAGTTACTCAGGACTTTGTTGAAAAGGGGGTGCTTGTTGCTCAGGTCACATAGAATGCCCTGGGTTGCTGAGCTCTGGTACACCTTCCTACTCCTCACCTTAGTGCAGCCCCTTGTTCTTAGAGTTCCTGAGAAGAGTTGTGAAGACACCTGGAGGGTTCTGCCTTCAGCTGATGCCTTGGCAGGTGGGAGGGTCTCAGTAGCTGGGCTTATGGGTCCTGAGCTTATTTGTCCTAAACAGAGGCTTCTCTCTGCTTGGTCAAGGTGACGGCATGTTTCCCAGTATGCTAGTTAGCCAGTTGTGGCTTTCATAGAATTATTTTTGTGCCTGACAGTGAAGAAGGCTTGACTTGTTCTTTCTTCAGTTGACCGTTCATTTTCTCCCCTTCCTCTATATTAGAGCCTTGCAGGAATCATGGTCATGGCCAAGTTGCTCTTTCCTGCTTTGGGGAATCCAAGTCCCTGCACAGGGCATCTGGTGGGTATAGCTATGATACCAGAGACTAGGACAGTTGAAATGTTTTGGGCCTTGGTCACCCGAGTTTTCTCAGCGCAAAATGAAGAAAGCAGTGAGTACTTCAGGACATTTTGTGATTTGGAGAGTGAGTGTCCCTGCATGAGTGCAGGGCTTGGTATAAAGTAGTTTTGGACACATGGCAAGGAGAGTGTTCAGGTGAAGCCTACAGGTATAAGGGGCTACTCCAGCTTATAGTTTCCTCCCATTTTGCTTGGGCCTTGAGGGTAGCTTTGGGAACATAGGTGACCAAAGCTCATTTGAAGTCTGGGCCAGAGGAGAAATGATTCTATAGCAGAAAGACTCTGAAAGTCCTGACTTACAAATAATGCAGTAGAGTAAATGCTCCAGCTGATGCTGGGAAATTTTAACACTCAAGTTTAAGAATGAAAGGCAGGGCCTCAGCCTTGTTGAAAGCTGGAGTTTGATTGGCTGTAGGAGGAAGGAAAGAGGGTGGTGGTGAATATTAGGTACCACCTAGCTTTTGCTTCTGACATGCTTTTTTCTCAAGGAGAGCACGTGTGTACAGTATGGTGGGAGAGAAAGTTGGAGTGTGTATGTTTAAGACATGGTCTCAAGTAGCCCAGGTTGGCCTTTAGGTCCTAATCTTCCTGCCTTTTCTCCCAAATCCTGGGATTATAGGTGTGTGCTGCTATGTCTGGTTCCCACTTTTCTTCCTGAGTCTGAGTAGTTGGAGAACCGGGGCCTAGTAACAGTCACCCATTTCTTCCTTGTGAGTCCCCAAAGATCAGTGCTTTTCAGGCTCTTCTATGCCCAGCTTGGCTTCTGTGGTTCCTAGTGTTCCTCTTTCTTTCCATTTCTCTCTTAAATATTTTTTGTTTAAATTAAAAAAAGTCACACAGTATGTAATTTGGAGGAAGATATGTTTCTATGAATTTTAATGTGGTTTATAACATGGAATATGGATAATGTCCGTTACCCACAGAAAGTTCCTAGCCACTTCTTCATGTCCACACCCTCTTCATCCTCTAATCTCAGCAGCCACACACTTGTTCTTTGTCACTAGGAATAGTTTTGGAGGATGTCATGTGATTTGTGTTGAGTCATGCTACCACCCTTGCTGGTTAGACACTGTTCTTCCAGATAAGGTTTTGAACCTGTCTAAATTGTTGCATTTGAAGTAAGTTTCTTGTAAACACCACATATTTGGCTTTAAAATAAAATTAGGCAGTGTCTTTTATTACACAACACATATATATACACACATGTGTGTATATATATGTGTATGTATATATGTGTGTGTATATATATATATATATATATATATAGTTTTACATGTGTGGGTATTTTATATGCATGGATGTCTGTGCACCATGCACCATTTGCATGCTTTATACCCAGGAAGGCCAGAAAGGGCATTAGGTTCTCTGGAACTAGAGTTACGGATGCTTGTGAGCCACATTGTGGGTGCTGGAAAGCACTAGTCTGGTCCTTGGTCAGGGAGTTTGGAGCCCCTCCCCACCCTTGCTGTTGCATATGGCTGTGACTTCCTGGATGTGCCTGGCAGGTGACTCCAGCACTGATCTCTTCAGCTAGCTAGCTCTTAATGTTGTTTTAAAAATTATTAACACAGGCATATCACATGAAGTCTGGAAACTAAAAAGGCATAGCACCCTTGATCTAGCTCCCTAGATGGTACTGTGTTTTTGAAGAGTGGTGCATATGTGCACTCCTAGCATGCATTGGAAGTCACAGTGCTGATAAGTAACTCTTCTTCATCCTGCCCTCCCACATAGAACATCCGCAGACACTTTGTGAGTTCCCTTCCTTTGCATTCTTAGTCTTTTTAGTCTTTTTTTTCTAAAGCTGTTTATATAATTCTAATCAACACACATCTAATTTGGGGCTGCTTTTTGTGTTGCTTACAAGTTGGGTTTTTGAGAGGCATTCAGGTCCACCTGGAAGAAGAAACTGAATGTCTGCTTGCCTAGGGTGGGCGCAGGGTACACTGGGGCATCACTTCCTGAGAAGCATCTGCTGTCGTGTGTGACTGAGAACTGATGCATGCTGCCAGACAACCTTTAGGGTTGGTGGGTGTCCTCATTCACATCCCAGTACCCACCCTGCCCTCTCAGGAGAAGGAGCGCCAGCGTCTGGAGAGCCTGCGGCNGCGGAAGGAGGAGGCTGAGCAGCTGCGCAGACAGAAGGTGGAGGAGGAAAAGCGACGGCGACTGGAGGAGCTGAAGCTGTAAGTGTCCCCACTTGCAGCCCAGCTTGCTCCAGCCTAGGCAGGCTCTCCTTAACTGTGCTGTGCCCACAGGAAGCGTGAAGAGCGCCTCCGCAAGGTGCTGCAGGCCCGTGAGCGGGTGGAGCAGATGAAGGAGGAAAAGAAGAAGCAGATTGAACAGAAGTTTGCTCAGATTGATGAGAAGACAGAGAGGGTGAGTCTGGGCTGATGGGCAGGTGGGTGATGCCTGCTGGGGCCCAAGCACTGAAGGGTGGGACTGGACTCCTCCCCAAGTCATCCACTGGGTGACCTGTGTACCCCTGCTTTCTGTCACATGGGCTCTGGAGTCTCTTCTGAGGCAAGTTAAATGCTGGAAGTCTGACTGACCTAAGTTTTCCAGCAGCTTTTTGTGAGTGGGCAGTCTTGGGCAGGTATGACTTCTTGTGCCTTTTCCCTGGGCTTGAGCAGCAAGCAGGATTTGTAGTGGAATTGGGGTGCCTATCACAGTCCTGGGTCCCACTCTGTATTCTGAGTGAGGGGCTGCCTCAGAGAGCAAATGTGAGTGGATTCTGCAGGCTAAGGAGGAGCGGCTGGCAGAGAAGGCCAAGAAGAAGGCAGCTGCCAAGAAGATGGAGGAAGTAGAGGCACGCCGGAAGCAGGAGGAGGAGGCACGCAGGCTCAGGTGGCTCCAACAGGTGTGATTACAGATGGGGCCAGGGAAGAAGTGGGGTAAGACAGACCCTGATGCCGACATGCCATGAAGACTGACACACCCATTCTGTAGAGTAGATCATGCTGGACTACTTGCTGACTTGAGGGTTGGGTGGCGGTGACTTTTTCTCGACACCAAAGTTTGGGGATTAAATATGTGCATCTGATATCAGGCTTCACCTCACAGATGCTATTTCTTAGCAGGTTACTCAAGTAGCAGCAATCTTGCTGATATGGTCGTTAGTTGAGAGTAAACTTCACTAATGTGTATGAAGTACTACATGCCTGGAATATGCTGAATGTCCTGCAAGCGGTGGCATTTACCCTCCATCCTTGGGCTTAGCCTTGGAAGAGTAGGGCCTGGCTGTTCCTGGAAACTGGCAGGCAGTCTTACTACTTTAGGGAACAAATGTCCATCATTGGGGAGTTCTAGTACTAATCTGTATGGTTTATTTATGCTGTGATAGACACTTCTTAAGTGAGGGGCAGGTATTTTGCTTTTCCTATTTTACAGATGGGAAACTGACTGTGGGGTCTGATGGCTTGCCCATTGTACGCAGTTAGCTCCAGGCTCCACTCTTGCTTGTTAGTTGTGCTGCAGCAGTTGCCAGATGCCTTTCAGTCTGGCCATGACTTCAAAAGTTCATTTGTCAAGGAGTCTGGTGACTCAGTCCTAGCTGCTGTCATGGTAGTGGCTTAGGAGCCCTGGCTATGGGCAGGAGCAGCCCCTTGCCTAGCTTCTCCCTGTGGGCCCAAGCCTGGTTTGAGTGTCCTGCACTTCAATGCATTGCCAACTCAGGAGGAAGAGGAGCGGCGGCATCAAGAGATGCTACAGCGGAAGAGGGAAGAGGAGCAGGAACGCAAGGCAGCTGAAGCCAGGCGGCTGGCGGAGCAGCGTGAACAGGAGCGGCAACTGGCGGAGCAAGAGCGGCGGAGGGAGCAGGAACGCAAGAGGGAGCAGGAGTGTCTTCAGGCCAAGAGGTGAGGCTGCCCACTGGCTATTTACTACTATCCTAAGTGAGGAGCTTCTTGGCAGTTCTCATGTCTCTTGAAGGTTGGTAGGCTTTCCCCTGGCTTCAAAACCAAATGCCTACAGCTGGTGGACCACCAAATAGGGTGTATGCTAGCTGTGGGAGATTCAAGGGGCAACAACTAGGGGTCACACCATCTTTTATTCTGCTTCCACCAAATGTGCTAACTCCTTTGGTGTCTTTCTCAGTAGATACAGTAGGGTGGAGGACTCTCAGGACAGACTAGCACTTCTCTCTAGAGCTGCCACAGGTATCATCTTAGGCAGGAGGGATTTTTGTAGTGCAGTACAGGACATGGGGCATCTTCAGCTTTGGCCCCTGTGCTTCCCTTGGTGGTGGTGATAACCAAGTGAGGTGTTCTCCTCCTTGGCATTTATTACGATTGTGCCCACATGTGTGTGTAGACCCACAGGCTAAGCAATTGTTTCCTTTCCTCCTCAACTCCTGAGAAACTCTGTGTTTGTGGTGGGTGTAGGCTTTTTGAAGAAGTGAGGACTTCAGCTGGAGGGCTGGAAGCTCATGGCAGTATAAGGGACTTATATATAGATCGACACAAAAGCATCCCTGCTCAGAGATAAGGGGCTGGCTTTGAAGGGTGATGGGGTGTTGTGGTTGGTATCTCTGAGTTGCATGCTCTGCAGGTTTTCTTATTTAGTCCTTAAATGAAGCTCTTACAGCATAGAAACTACCAGCTTTATGGAGGAAACTAGTTTGAGAGGGAAGCTAAATGACTTGTTTGAGGTCAACTCCCGAGTGTGGAGGTGACACCAGCCCCTCCCTGCTGTGGGTGGAGCCGAGTGCTCTGTTGTCCCCTGTGGTGGCTGTGACAAGGCTGGAGGAAGGGTGTTGCCATTGGTTAAAAGGAAGGGTCAGGCTTAGGGACTGCACCTGCCTGCAAGAGTGGGGCTGCATGTTTTAGACTCAAGTCAGGTTCAGAATCTTGCCTTTGGAGAGAGAGGCTAGCTGCTGGCTCTAAGCTGGTGTCCATTTCTAGTGTCCCGTTCTCTAAAGGCATGGCCACCAAGCCTAGCTTCCGGAACAGGGCTGGGGTCCCATTACTGCCCTGACAGATTCTTGGTGATTCTCAGGGAGATGCAGGAGAGAGAGAAAGCCCTGCGGCTACAGAAGGAACGACTTCAGAGGGAACTGGAGGAGAAGAAGAAGAAGGTAGGGTGCTGGAGTATAGGCTCCCTGTGGGTGAGAAAATTGGGAAGCTTGCACTAGATTCTTCAGGCAGACCTGGCAGGCCTGCCTTGTCGCATGGGGTGACAGTGTGGCAAGAGGAGAGGGGAGTCACACGCACTTTGTTGTTGGTACCTTGTTGTCTCAGGAAGAACAGCAGCGCCTGGCTGAGCAACGACTGAAGGAAGAGCAGGCAAAGAAAGCCAAGGAGGCAGCAGCCAGCAAGGCCCTGAACGTGACTGTGGATGTGCAGGTGAGGCCTGTGCCCGTATTGGGAGGTGCTCTACCCCATTCTCCGTTTGCTTACAAGCTCAGGCTGTGTTAGAGCCTGAAGAAAGGACAAGTCACTTACTAGTCCTCCCCCCCTTTTCTTTTTGGTGGCAGGGTCTGTCTTTGTAACCCAGACTGGCCTTAAATTTGTTTTGTTTTGTTTTTCGAGACAAAGTTTCTCTGTAGCTTTGGAGCCTCTCCTGGAACTTGCTCTGTAGACCAAGCTGGCCTTGAACTCACAGAGATCTGCCTGACTCTGCCTTCTGACTGTTAGGATTAAAAGTGTGAGCCACCACCACCTGGCCTGGCCTCAAATTTGTAATCCATTCACAGATGTTAATCTTTAACCTCTCAGTTCCTGGTATTACAGGCATGTCAGCCTATACCTTACTTCTCTTTTTGCTGTTTTTCATAATGCATAGGTTTTTGATATTTTAAAACTAGAATTTTTTGGTTTTTCGAGGCAGGGTTTCTCTGTGTAGATCTGGTGCTTGTCCTGGAACTAGCTCTTATAGACCAGTCTGGCTTTGAACTCACTGGGATTAAAGGCTTGTGCTACCACTGCCCGGCTAGAATGTTATTTTTAAAACAACAATAAAACAACGACTACAAAAACAGCTTTTTTGAGCCAGGGCCTTGCTATGTAGCTCTGAGATCTGCTGTCTCTGCCTTCCAAGTGCACTCACTATCATACCCACCCTAGACATCTGTCTTACATGTAAATTTCTTTCTTTTGATGGCTATGTCCCAGTTAATCATACTGGGATTTGACAAGCTCCTGTCGATGAATGAGTATTTAAATTGTTTAGAAAATAGATTATCACTGCCGCAAAGTCAAGATGTAGAATTTAGTTAAAGGAATGGAGGGCAAGCTGAAGTCATGGTGTGTCTTGTAGCATCTCTGAGGGGGAGGGCAAGTGGAAGAAAATTGGGCATGGTGCAAAGTGATGTGTGTTGCTTGGCTTGTTCAAATGATGATGTTGAGATGACTAGAGTGTCCGTATCCTCCAGGAATGCAGCAGAGGAGAGTAATGGCCATGCTGATTTTTTTTTTCCAGTCTCCTGTTTGTACCTCATATCAAATGACTCCACAAGGACCCAAATCCCACCCCAAGATCAGCACAGATAACTATGGAATGGACCTAAATAGTGATGACTCCACGGATGATGAGGCTCATCCCCGGAAGCCCATCCCTTCCTGGGCCAAAGGTGAGCTCCTGAAGAGGCTTGGGCTGCTTTCCTCGTCTTTGTGCGTGTGGAATTGGTGGCTTAGCTGCTGCAGCTGTGTAGGCTGATGTGCTAGTGCCTAGTGGCTTATGGCATTGACCTGAGAGGCTTGTGTTGGGCTTTGAGCATGCACTTAGAGGTAGGAGGAATACTCTGACTGAAGGCTCATCTGAGGTTGTAGGATGAAGGGTGTTGAGTTCTTTACTCTTTCTTGATGATTGTAGCTATGTGACGTAGACTTGAGTCCCCTTGTCAGAGTCTGGCCCAGCAGGGCTTTTGAGGCTTGGACCCAAGTAAGCACCCGTGGGTGAGCATAGTACTGAGGGTGTAGTAGGGTTTGGTTGGAATGCTAAGACTAAGAAAGGTCATGAGAAGGGGTATTGGTTCTAGAGCAGGACTTGTCCTGAGTCTCAAGGTTTCAGATTTATATAGGGGTGTGATACTGTCTCTGGCCTGGGTGTGAGACCCTGCTAGGGTGCTTTTTAGGAGTGGTGAACTGGAGGTTAACACAGGGTCCTGACCTCAGAATAAGGGTCCTCAAATCTCACAGTGGGTCAGCACTTGACAGAAAGACAACTTTCATTACTCTGACCTTGTTTGAACTCCATAGTAACTAGAATCTTACTTTCCTAAGCCACTCAAGCAGGGGCCAGTAAGACCAAAAGTTACCTGATTGTAGTTGTTGTTGGATTACTTAGGTTCTATATCGTTGAAGAGGGCTTGGTATTAAGTCCCAACTGAGATGATTATTGAGAGTGAAATAATGCAGGAATAGTACCTGGTGTGGAGCAAGCCCTGAGTGAGTTACCTCATCATCCTCAAGGGTCTGCCTCAGCCTGGTTAGCAGGGCTGTGACTCCCGCAGCTCTGCTGCTTCAGCCTGTGTTCTTCCTTAGGGTCTGTGAGGTTGGTGAGAGTAGCCAGGCAAGAAGACTTCATATCTGGAGACAGGCTTGTCATCACACTTAGCTCTGCCATTCATCTGCCATGTGCCTTGGGCAAGTCTCTGCCTACAAAATGGGGAGAATAAACTATTGCCCAAGCCTACTCCCAGTGTGCGTTGTTTGGGTTCGGCTGCTAGAAGATGGAGATACGAGCATAATTGGTGTTGGGAGGGGATGGGCAGGAGGAGGTCTCCAGAGGAGCAGGTAGAGTAGGGTCAGGGCATGCTGGTATGGAGAGGGTGGCTGGACTCTGGAGAAAGGTGCAGGGATCAGGGACACTCGCAGGCAGTGATCCAGGCCTCTGGTTTCCTCAGGCACCCAGCTCAGCCAGGCCATCATCCACCAGTACTACCATCCCCCGAACCTTCCAGAGCTCTTCGGAATCATTCTCCCACTGGACTTGGAGGACATCTTTAAGAAGAGCAAACCCCGCTACCACAAGCGCACTAGCTCTGCTGCTTGGAACTCGCCACCCCTGAAAACCACCAGGGTCGCAAGCAGCCTGGCCTATAGCCTGAAGAAGCCATGAGGCAAATCCTCAGCCCTCCTGACAGTACTGGGCCCAAGCATGTCTGTCTGTCTGTCTGTCTGTCTGTCTGTCTGTCTGTCTGTCTGTCTGTCTGTCTGTTTCTGTGTTGGGCTGGTGCTCTTCTGTCCATGCCATTGTTCCTCTGCTTGTTAGGTGTTCCCAACCCTGATTGGAAAATGGGCTCGAGGAGTGAATGGGGAAGAACCAGATTCAGCACTGATTGGTCTGTAGGCAGTACTCTGTAAATAGATTTTTAAAATTCAGTTGACTTAGTTTTTTGTGTTTGTGAGGTAATTTAATAAAGTATACACCTTGAAGCTGCTGTGGCTATTGTGAAGATGACTAGAGGCTTCAGTGGGGTGTTGGTATGCAGCAGTAATTCTTGGGCCTTCATCTGCAGTGCCTCAAGGTCACTGATGCCAGACAACCCCCCGGGAAGTATGTCAGCATGTTATAGGGCAGTCGAGCATGCTGCCTGTTTGTAAACAGAGCCTATTCCCTGAGAAAGACCTGGCCTGTGACACAGCTCTGTGATTTAGTCTTATGCTCTCAGTCTGACCACTCCTCAGGGTCTGCCATGCTTGTGGCATGGGGAGTGGAAGGACTTGAGAAAGTCCTTCTACTGGGATTTGATCAGGGAAGGAATGCCCTTCAAGATCACCCTAGGACCTGTGCTTACAAGCAGGGGCAGGTTTCACCACAAAATCACCAGCCACTAAGTAAGTGCTTAGCTCAGTGCAGGTGCCCCTAGTCTTGATAGCTCCTAACTGATGCTGTTTCCCTAGAATTGGGGTCCGCCATGTGGAACAGGCAGACAGGCCAAATCAAACCACAGTTGCCTTGAACATGCCTGTAGTAAGGCCCATGTATTTTCCCATTACCTACAGCTGCTCCACGCTAAGGGCAGTTAAATTATGCGGCCTGAGATGCTGACAAGCTTATTATGGAAAACTGTTCAGAAGACCTTTGCCAGTTGCTTTAGGTGAAAATAAAGACTAAATACAAAGTCAGTAGTGCTTTATACAGTGGGAAACAGTGAACACAGTAGTCCTGGTCTAGAAGATCTTCCCCTGCAGAGTTCATTTACGGTTTGTTCATTAAAGTATGGTACACACAGTGCAGTTTATTCTGTGGATTCGCACTGGTAACAGCCGAGTAAATTGCAAGACTGGTCTTTCTAAAACCACAAGATCAAATTCACTTGTCAGCACATTTATTCAGCACTTAGAAAATCAACAGGAAGACAATTATGCTGAATCTTTGCCAGCATTTAGTCTTGTCTGTATTTCTTTTGCCTCCCTAATGACTATATGGAGATGTTTCATTGTGGTTTTGATTTGCTGGCAGTTGGTGAATATCATTTCAGAGTCCTATTTACCACCTGGATTGGCAACAAGTCTGTTCAAGTCCTTTGTTCGTTTTGTGTTGGTGTCCAGTGCTAGCCCGGACCCTCAATTATTTCTTTTGACCAGACCCCAACATAAATGATCTCTCTGGACTGGCGTGGAGGCGCGGAAATAAAGACACAACGTACATGGTTTTATCAGGAGGGAGGTTTTTGGTTGTCTCTTATGAAGTCCTGAGTTTACATGCTGAAGAATTTTTCTCATTTATTCTCCAGCTTTTATACCAAAATATAAACCGAGAGGGAAATGCACCAGCATTTTGTCTCCTAGGTAACCAGGTGAATGGCTTTTTGTCACGTCCACATTTGCCTATCTGCTCTGTATGCTAGCTGTCTCATAGGCTTAAATCAACATTTCTATCAGGCATCCTCCAAATTATAAAAAAGGAGCAACAACCTCCTAACCTTTTGTTAGGTTGTGACGGCCTATCTGGTAGGCTGACTATTCTTAGGTGGGGCCTATGGCTTCAGAGCCTGGCTGCCNTGCCACACCATATAGAAATATGGACCTACAGTTTGGAAGTAGGATTTTTTACTGTGGAGTTTACGATACTTATATTGTATGAATGCAGTCTTTGTCAGATATGTTTTGTGCTGTTTAAACTGCAGACTGCCTTTTCGTTTCTAACTTTCACAGAGCACCATTTCTAATTTGGGGACTATGGATTGTACCTTTTTTAAGTCATGTCTAAGAAATCCAAAGATTTCCTTCTGTTCCCTAAAATATTCCATGATTGACAGTACATGAGGATTTATGATCGTCTCCAGTTAACTTTTTAAACTATGGGATGTCTGCCTTTGTTTGTATTTGAGCACATGCCGTTGGATAAATTGTAGCACCATTTACTGAAGAGACTCATTTTCCACTGCATTTCCTTTGCATCTTTATCGGGGGAGCACGGTGGCATGGGCCTGTGTGCAGCCTCTGCTCAGGCTCCACGAGGACCAGAACTTGTAGTACATCTTAATCCAGTGCTTTAAGTCTTCCAGCTTTGCATTTCCTTTTCTGAATTAATTTTGACTTTTACCTTTTCCTGTAAACTTTAGAATCAGCTTATATGTATACAACGTCTCAGTTTTGATTAGAATTTCATTGAATATATAGATAATTGGAGGGGAGCTTGGCATACTTACAATATTTGTTGTCTGTGAACAGCTTATCTTTACATCCTTGGTTTCTTTCATCAGCATTTTGTGGTCTCAGCATATATATCCTGTACATTTTCTGTTAAATATTTATTTTTGTGGAGTTACTGTAAATGTCATTGTTTTTCTGATTTTGGTTTATACTTGTTCATTATTGGTATATAGAAATACAACTGCCTTTTGTGTGTTCGTCTTTTGTTATATAACTATATATACTCAGGGAAAAGTTTATGGCACTGTTTCTTAATGTTATGGGTGAAGAAAAATCTACGTGGCCTCAATTGCTATTTTAAGAAATTAGAAAAGGGGCTGGAAAGTTGACTTAGCGGTCAAGAGTGCTGACTATTCCAAAGGTCCTGGGTTCGATTTCCAGCACCTACATGGTGGCTTATAACCTTAACTCCATTTCCAGGGATTTGATTCCCTCTTCTGGTCTCCATGGGCACTGTACCCAATGTGCTCAGCACAGACATACATGCAGGTAGAACACCCATACACATAAAACATATCTGACAAAGACTGCAGTCCTACAATATAAGTATCGTAAACTCCATAGTAAAAAATCCAACAAAAAGCTAGACAAAGATGCATTTAAAGTGACAAGTAGCGCAGGTAGAGCGGAAATCAGTGATACTAGAAAGAAAAAATTAAGCAAAAGCTTGTGATTTTTGAGAAGTTCAAGGAAATCTGTAAGCCTCTATCGAGACTCTGAAGGCGAAGGCACAGGTTCCCTTCTCAGAAAGATGGCATCAGGACACTTTTAATAGGATTAAAATGATCATAAACACCAGGTGTGTGTGTGCCAGTTGTCCCAGCACTCAAGAGTCTGGGGCAGAAGGGGCTTCAGTGTGAAGCCTGAGCTACAATGGTGAGATTTTTGTCTCCAAGTAAAATAACACCAAAAACAGAGCAATGAGACTATCTGGACAACTTAGAGATTCAGTTGACTAAATGACAATTTCTTGGGCATACAGATTGTCTCAGTTCACTTAACAAATCAAACACGTAAGTAACCTATGAAAGAAACTGACTTTCTAGCTAATCTTTCACAAGGAAAACAAGGTATGGGTAACCTGAGTGGCATTACGTATTTTTCTAGAAAAATGAAACTGTATCCCTACTGCCTTGCATCTATGAGGGCAGCAATGTGCTGATTCCAAGAAAAAGGAAAGTTCCATTAACTCCAGTGTTTTGTTTGTTCCCCTTGTGGAGGTGGGGGTGGGCACAACAGTATTTCATTATGTAACTCAGGCTATTACTTGAACTCAAGATCCTTTTGCTTCCAGCCTCCTGAGTGCTGATAGATGGGTGTGCACATTTAGGCCTGGCAACACAAGATTAGAAAAGTTTTAACAAATACTTACGACACAGGTTCTCTCCTATGGGCAGATAACAGACCACATGAGATTTTTCCCAGGGATGCAAGGTAGAGTTAAACATTCAAAAATCTGTAAATTCATCATGGAAATAGCACAGGGAGAAAGTCATAACCAAGTAGAAGTTGAAAGCTCAACAACTGCATGCTAATTCATGATAAAATCTAAAAATTTGGATTTAAGGGTAATTTGTTTATGTATATAAAGCACTTTTAAAGCAAAAATCTAGCAAATTAAACCCCACATGTATGTATGTACACCCAATTGAGGGCGCCAATATTTTAAAATATCTAAGGGCTTATAGCCAGGGCTGTAGGACAAAAAGGGAAATGTAAGTATATTCTTCAAGGGTTAGGGTGTACCTCAGTGGTAGTGTGTGTACTTAGCATGTGTAGGGCTTTGGTTCAGTCCCCAGTACTGAAAGCTTGGGATAATATAAAAAAATTCGAAACATCTACTAAAAAGAGTTTGATCTTCCAGCCCAAACTTTCCCATGTGCTGGGATCATAGGCCGTTGTCACTGTGACTTGGCAGGGATTTTTTTTTGCTTTCTAGGTGCTAGGGATCAAACCCAGGGTGCATGCTTGCATGCTAGGCAAACATGCTACCACTGAGGTACATGTGTAGCCTTTGTATTTCCATGTTAACTGTGGAAGCAGAAATTGAAGTAAAGATATAATAGTGTCTAGAAAATCTTAGGAATACACTTGTCGAAAGAGTTTAAACTCAAACAATGAAAGTTAAACACATTGTTGAGAAGACAAATGGGGGTGAGTAGATACTGTACTCGGTAGAAAAACTTATGAAAATGTCAAATTTCCACTCCCAAATGACTCACCAAATTCAATACCTTTTAAAATGGTGGGGGCAAAGTTTATGAAAAACTTAATTTTTTTAATTTTTATTTTTTATTACATTATAAATAATACCAATCAAAACTTCCACTTCTTCCCCTCCTCCCACTTCCCTCCCGCTCCCCCACTCACCCTCCCCTCTTCTCCCTCCAGCCCTAAGAGAGGGAGGGTTCCCTGCCCTGTGAGAAGTCCAAGGCCCTCCCCCCTCTATCCAGGCTTAGGAAGGCATGCATCCAAATAGAATAGGATCCTAAAAAGCCAGTACATGCAGTAGAGACAAATCCCAGTGCCATTTTTGGCGTCTCAGTCTGCCCCAATTGTCGACCACATTCAGAGGGTCCAGTTTGATCCCAAACTCATTCAGCCTCAGTCCAGCTGGCTTTGGTGAGCTCCCTTTAGATCAGGCACACTGTCTCAGTGGGTGGACCAACCCCTTGCGGTCCTGACGTTCTTGCTCATATTCTCCCTCCTGCTCTTCAGCTGGACCTTGGGTGCTCAGTCCAGTGCTCTGATGCGGGTCTCTGTCTCTATCTCCATCTGTGACCGGATGAAGGTTCTATGGTGATATTCAAGATAGTCATCAGTCTGACTACAGGACAAGGCCAGTTCAGGAATCCTCTCCTCCACTGCCCAGGGTCCTAGCTGGAGTCATCCCCATAGACTTCTGAGAACCCCTCCAGAGCCAAGCCTCTTGCCAACCCCAAAATGGCTCCCTCAATTAAGATATCTCCTTCCCTGCTCCCATATCTGTCCTCCTCCATCTCAACCATCCCACTCCACAAAGCTCTCCCCAAACCTCCCCTTCTCCCCTCTCCCTGTCTGCTTTCTCTCTCCCCCTCTCCCCTTCCCCTCACCCTACCCCCACCCCCATGCTCCCAGCTTTTGCCTGGCAATCTGCTTCCAATTTCCAGGAGGATCTATATATGCTTTTCTTTGGGTTCACTTTATTGCTTAGCTTCTCTAGAATCATTAAAAATAGGCTCAATGTCCTTTGTTTATGGCTAGAATCCACTAATGAGTGAATACATA
>LOEQ01000010.1:1360033-1378050 GCA_001685075.1 Bramus lutescens
GATAGATAGATAGATAAATAGAAGGATAGATACACAGATAGATACATAGATACATAGATGGATACATAGATACATAGATAGATGATAGATAGGTAGGTAGATAGATAGGTTGATAGATAGATAGATAGACAGATACATACATACATACATAGAAAACCAAGAGCCAAGAGAGCCAGGAGCAACGAGAGCAAAGAGAAAGAGCAAGGTCGAAATTGCAGGGTTATATAGGAATGAGAAGCTGAGGGAAGTAAAGCCATGAACTGGGAAGTTTAGGGTAGAGGACAGAGTATGAAGAGCCCAGAAGAGCCAGAATGCCAGTGCCAACAAGGACTCTGTAATGGGTACCTACTTGATACTGAGAGAGCCTTGAGGTCACATGTGCTTTGGTATGCTAATAGGAATAACAGTTAGCCACTTGTCCCAAGTTTCTTTTGGATCTGACACCATGGGACAGCCATGTCCTCACTTTACCTGGGTTTCTTCCTAGGATCTAATCTGCCATTAGCCAAACCCTACAGACACCAATGACATCCTACAGACATCCAAAGAGAGCCTGGATGACCCCAATACATCAAAGTCTGAGGGATAGACTAGATCAGAGAAGGACAGACAATATCTCAAACTGTGTATGCGGAACAACCAACACAAACAGGCAACTCTTAACATTTGTGAGTTTGACTTTCCACCTTTAACAATGCGGATTAAGGTGAACCAACCCAATAAAATATGGAAGAAAAGCTAGCTGTCACACAAGTTTCCCAAGGTCACACACCCAGTGGGAGCTGTGTACTTTCCTTACACGGTCTAAGCCTTGCTGGTCTTGTGGCTATGATTCTCATTCCTCACTCTGTCCCCAAACACAGGACATCATTGCTCCTAGAGAGTCTTTGGTGTTATGACTCAAATTTATTGATGTTTTATTTAACTTCTTCTGTGTTTATCTGGTGATTTTTGACTCAGATTATAAAACATATGTTCTTGTCCATAGTGTTATTTTGGTGTTAGAGCGTCCCAAATCTCTCAGACCTTCAGCATGGAGAGGTGTATGGCCAAAACGATTCACCCTGTGGCAGAGAGGAGCAGCCTCTTGGAAGCTTGCAGAGGCCTGCCCCGAGAGCCCTTCCTGGCAATGAAAGAAGGGCTTGCAGGAGGCTGAAGGCACTGAAATATCCCATGAGCCCCATGCTTCCAAATGGCACAGAAGAAAGTCTCAGTGGAGATATTCTGTTGGGCTCCTTTACAGCAACCTGCCACTTTCCTGCACATCACTTCCTTGCTTCTCACGGGCCAGATTGTTTTTTTTTTTATCAGAACTTAAAAATAAATTATTTCTTCAGGAAATTCTGTCACCAAAGAGGCCACTTCCAGTTAAGTCCACCTAGGCTTTGTTATGTGCTTGAATACTTAGGACTAGTCCATAAAAATCTCCTCCAAGTATCTGCAGACCCTGCTCTGTGGCTAGTCTTTTATCTCTAGTGTGCCTAAAAGCATAGACTTCTCTGATTTCCTACAAAACTCTTCTCAGCTGCTTCTTTAGGCAAAGGAAGGTGATAGCTGGAGAGGAAAACTGACCAGATGGCAGAAGCGGTGGTGAGAAACGCCAACTTAGCAAGCTAGAACATGTCTGTGAATTACCTGGGGATGGGTAGGGGGTGTTCTGTTAATATTTATGCTGCACTGCA
This sequence comes from Bramus lutescens, assembly GCA_001685075.1. Taxonomy (NCBI): domain Eukaryota; kingdom Metazoa; phylum Chordata; class Mammalia; order Rodentia; family Cricetidae; genus Bramus; species Bramus lutescens. The sequence goes on from LOEQ01000010.1 coordinate 1,361,716, forward strand.
GGAGGCCTGGTTCAGGGCCTGAGAGCTTTGGTCCTCCCTGCTCACCAGGGCTTCAGATGTTGCTGGCCCATGGCCCAGACTTTGTGGAGTCCACAGGTGACAGGTGCATGAAAACTCCAACAGAGCTGACATTTTGGCCATGTGAGTTGAGGGTGAATTTCCAGATATCAGTTCTCTCATGTAGCAGGCAAGGGTTATAAAACAATCTGCAAACTTTAAGCACAAAATACACATCTATTAAAGAAGTATGGCTGGAGTGAAATAGAGTCCCAATAGAAGAATCTTCAGACCTCATATCCTCTGTCTCTTCCTTTCATTCAACCGGAAGAATGAAACCTACCATCAAGACGGGAATGTCTATGAAACGGCCTCTTGTGCTGCAGAAGCCCACAGGCACTGTATTTGGGATGGTAAATGGATCCATTTTGCCCTTTTGGAGCCTATAATAAAAAAGGAACTATAGCTCAAAGTGACAGGATCCCTTGTGTATGGTAGGACGGCTTGAAGGCTTATTTGTTCCTTGGCAATTCTGTGACAAGAGAATCACTTTTCTTAGTTCTGTTCTGTTTCTTCTTTTCTGTTTACACGCCAGAAATGTCGCCTGTGACAACTGTCTGATGCACGACCTCCCCATCCTGCTCCTTCAGCTCAGTTTTTCTTCTAGATAATTCCCCACTGAATATCTCTATAGCTCCTGTCCTGTTCTTGGCCTATCCAGGTTTTGTGTGTTCATGTGTGTCTCCCCGCAACACAGAGGGTCCAGGAATCGGAAGGGAATAACAGGAATAACCGTGATCATTATTTTTTCTTTTCTTCCTTCATTCTTTCATTCTTTTATTCTTTCTTTTACTATTTCTCTCTCTTTTCTTCCTTCCCCTTTCTTCTTTCTTTCTTTCCTTCCTTCTTTCTTTCGTTCGTTTGTTCGTTCTTTCTTTCTTTCCTTCCTTCCCTCGTTCTCTTTTCTTCCTTCCACTTTCTTCTTTCCTTCTTTCTTTCCTTCCTTTTCTCATCCTTCCTTCTTTCTTCCTTCCCCTCCCTCCTTCCCTCTCTCCCTCCCTCCCTCCCTTCTTCTTATTCTTTCTCTCTTTTCCCAAAAGCAGGTCAGTTTAAAATAAGCCACATGATTTTCTCTTTTCAGCTAAGGAATTTCTAGCTATTTCATTTTTCATGCTGATAACACTCTTGTTTTAAGCACAGGAAGAATAGACCATTAACCACTCATCTTGCCTCTTTACAGAAGAAGGAGCAAGAGGAGCCATGCCAGTCTGTGGGAAGAGCCTTGCCTCTCTGCATGAGGAGTTTTTTAGGACAAAGAAAGTTTGTCTAGTACTGCGATGGAGATATTCGGCACTGAGTCTGATTGATGCCTTCCTATGTCTCAAGAAGTTCTTTGTATGAAAATTGAAAGAACTGACTTTAAGGACCTCTTGAGTTTGTACTCCTGTGATTAAATTTTGAAGGCCTCATATTGAGAGCAAAATTCCTCACTTACATGCTTTTGAAGATCAGCACCCATGGACTCTGCTTGGGAATAGTTTTAACTAGACAAGGAAAAACAGAAATAAAATGGTTTAATTAATTAGCCAAATCAGACCAAAATCAAATTTCTGAGGCTAGTATGTACTGATATTTAGTGAATAAACATTGTTCCTTCTTTGAAATTTTTAAGAGGCAGGAATAATGCAATCCCCATTTATTCCCATGGGACCTTGGCAGTCTTCAGTTCCCTAGTGAGAGTAGGGGATTCCCACCACAGTGGGATGGGAAAGAGGGTGATTTATTTCCTTACTATCTGAGAATCACTTTTTTCTCTAGTTTCTGGTTTAATTTGATAATTCTATGGAAAGGGATGATATGGGACTGTTCCTTAATGGGCACTTCTGAATTCTTCCAATTTAATTTCTTCTGCTAGAGGTTAAGACCGGGTGTTTCCAGGCTTCAAGGTGCTCCATGGACAGCAGTGGATTTAATACATGGTCAACAGCAAGGACTATATTTGATTTAACTGTGGTATGCTTTTGGTTTTGTTTGTTTGCTGTGGGGTCAGGAATAAAACTTCGGTCTTGTACATGCCATGATAGTACATGCCACTCAGCTGTATCCCCTATCCTTGGTTTTTGTTTTTAGTGGGACATATGGCTAAAGCAGAAAGGAGAAGAGTTCTCAGCTTGGGCAGTAAATATTTAATCTTTATAAAGCCTACAGCTGTTCTCTTCATTGAGACAGCTAAGGACACTAATGCTCAGAGAAGTAATACCAACTTTAACACAGTCAGACAATCTGAGCAAGGAAGAGTTAGACCTACAACCTCAATCAGCAGTGCCCAAGACCCCGTTCCCAGCCCTTATCTAGCTCTGCCATTCTGAATACCCTCCCCACTCCCTACCCTGTGAGTAGCAGCAAAGGAGGGCCATATGGGCACAGTTTTGATGATTGCTGAGTAGTTAGGAGTCCCCTCTGTTCAGCTTTGTTCATTTCCTTCTTTATCTGAGAAGGAGGGAGGTCCTGTCTGTTTGCCAACTCCTTTATTTCCTATAACTGAGAGATCTGGGGATTCCACTGCAAACATCAGTGTATAGAAATCTGAGCTCAGTGAGCCATGTCACAGCCACATCAAGGCAGATTTTTCTTTCTTTCTCTGTCTTTCTCTTCTCCCTCCTTAACTGAGCAGAACTGAATGACTGGGCTCTTGGCAACCTCATCGTATCTATTATGTTCCAATCATTATTTAAACAATGGCATTCAATGGGGTCCAAGTTGTACGGAGAGGACCCAAGAAGGCTTTTATCCTTTGGCTGGGTTGCTCTTCTCCTTTCGTAAGTCTTTTGTGTTCCTCTAGCATCTCTCAAGTGTGGAGCAGCTTATACAGGCACAAGATGCACACACAACCTTTGTTTGGGAAGGGGCATCCCATCTGCCCCCTCTGTCCCTCTGCAGACATCTTGATCTTTCTAAATACATATATTGTCTCAAATCAAAAAATACTGATGAACTATCTAACATACACCCATGACACAGAGGTGGGAGAAATAGTAAGTTCCAGAGACATAGAAGTGGGAGAAATAGAAAGGTCCTGTTTAAGCCTTTTTCAAGATCACTGGCAATAGAGGGGCTTAGTACTGGCTTCTGGGAAGCATTAAGAATTGAGAGATGCTAGCTTTCACACTATGGACTTGGATTCCAACAGCTGTCTACTCAGTCTTGAACACAAGCCTTAACGCAGCAAGAATTAGAACCTTTATCTACAAATAAGGAGAATAATTACAGCTGTGTCAGACTAGACAATTACATGAAAGATGATATTCTTTGTGCTTATTGGCCGGTTATGAGCTTTTTGTTTTTTATTTTTATAGTGGAGGAGGGAGTTTTGAAGGGAAGTGGCCTTAAGTGCTGAAGGAGAAAAATGCAAGAATGTTTCTTTTTAGGTCCATAGAGTCCTCATTTTGGGTGAACAAATAACAAATCAACCATTTATCTTTTCTCTGGAGGGTACAAGATTAGTGAAAAAGCCTTATAAATCTGAAAGTCTCGAGTAAATTATACTGGGTGATTTCTCAAACCACAGTCCACAGACTAATGGTCTAGGAATTTCATTTTGAAGTTGCCTCTTCCAACTCTGTAATTTTGCCAAATATATTGTAAAAACTTAGACTATTTGAAAACTCATAATGGCCATTAGGACAAAGATTCTCAGCAGGCTTATACAAAGACAATGTAAGCTAATGTCAATCAAATGTATTTGAATATGGATGCTATTCCAGGTTCTTTATTTTATTTTTTTATTCCAGGTTCTTTTGACTGTTACTTTGCTACTGTTTCTAGAAAAGGGCACAAAGTGACAGCCTGAAAGATACAGCTAGCTGAATGCGATACTCTGATGGCCCTCGAGAACAGATTGATGTGTGCTGGACTCACATTGTGGTCAGAGCTACATTTGCACGTAGGGTGTCTAGTTCATCAAAGAACATTTTTTATAATTACAGTGGTAGCCAGTTCTAAAAACCAATAATCCCAGGCTTGGAGACGATAAATCTTACCTGATCCAGCTAGGCTAATGCATCAGTAGAAAATATGTTGTCATGGTATCCGGACCTTGAAGCAGATTTTTAGTGTTTTTCTTTTTTTTTTCTTTTTTTATGAGCTGAATTTTCATTTTCATTACTGATTTCTTCCTGAGAATGTATATGAAAGTATAACTTGCTCAACTCTCTTTTTTTCAAATTCCACCAAGCTTGTGAAAAGTAATGGTGTCGAACTGCCAGAGAATACAGGATAGACATTAGAAGGAATGGAGGAGGGAGGAAGAAAGAGAAGGAGATGGTGGTACTGTGGTCTTGGCTAGTATGCATTGTATAGATTAAAACATGATCCTCACAATAAACCACTGCCATGTTTTATATACATATAAATTCCTATTCCATAAACCTTCTTGTCTGTATAATTATCATCTATCTATCTATCTCTCTATTCATTCATCCATCCATCACCTATCTATCTACCCACCTACCTATACATCCTGGTCCTTTTGGAGTTAGAAATTCCTTAAAATTGATAATATTTTCAATTTTCTTTTATGCAATTGTAACCAAAATAACACTAGCCTAAAATCTGCTTCTTTCTATGTTATCACAAACTACTCAGCATGGTGTTCATCACTGTTACTGCCTCGTGAGACTTATGGTGCCCCACTTTATTTGAGGTCATCTACTTCATTCACGATAGTGCATCCTTAGAATCTCTTCTCTCTGTATCTCTCTTCTCTCTCTCTCTCTCTCTCCAGAGTCTCATCTCATCTCGTACATGATACACAAGTGTTCTATCATGGTGATAAAATGTCAGGTCTATACTGTTATTTTTTTCTAGTATTTCTTAGTTTCTTCCTTTGGAAACTCAGAACGTTCTATATTTCTGCTCTTTGTAAAAGAGGGAAATCTGAGGATTGTGTTACCTTTTATTAATATCAAAATTTGTACACATGATTATAAGATAGAATGAGGAATCTGGGTTGTGTCACCAGCTTCTCCTCTGTTCCTCCTCGGGAACCAACTCTCTGCTGCTGTGATCCTAGCTTGGTTCCCAAATCATGATGGGGAAGCTCCAAGCAGGGGTTCTGTCAGTTTCTACACAGTCCAAGAGAGCACAACCCAGTGCCGCGGTTCCTATTGGGTCATGTATCCCCAGAGAAGACCACACCCTTTGGGCCAAGTCACCCCAATACAATTGACTATGGGATCGAATTCCCACAACCCTTTGTTAAACAAATATCACTGGTATTCTCAAATACTTCTCCATATATGGACAAGATCCATAACAAACTCTTATCCATAACAAACTCTTAATGGATCTATGGGAAATTAGAAAAACTAAGCTAAGATCAGTGTGATGAGGATTAATGGACTTTACATGATAAAATGAAGATATTTAACCTCTAACTTTAAACTTTGAAAAAATTTCATTTTTAGATCACAAAGTTTTGCAAGATTTCACTTCATTTCCCCCCACACATAGTATTTTACAAGGACGAGAAATCTCCACATTCTAGATAAAATGATGATGTAGAAACTCTAACCGGCAGAGCTATGAGTAAATGTTTCTGGGATTTCGGTTTTATGGATGGAGAATTTCCTCCCTTGATGCTAGCTGCCTGTTAGTTTTCAATTGTTTGCCCAGACAGAAGTGGGAGAGGGAATCCCTCTTCAGACATGGCTAATTGGTGGCTAATTCCTCTCTAAGTGTTTCTGAGTGGCTGTCTAAAAGATACCATTGGTGCTGGTGGAGTAAGGTGAAATGGGTTGTTACAAGGCCCTGAAACTCGCAATTGTGGTCTTAGTAAGACAATTCTGCACATGGCAACAGGCAATACATTCAGAAGCCATGGATTTGGTCTGTCTCTGTCCACATCACAAAGCCAAATATGATTTCTCTCCTGTTGGTCAAAGTGTGACAATTTCTCTATCTCCCTCCCTCTCTCCCTCCATGAGGTGATTTGTATATCATGATTAATAAAAACCCAGAGACAGATACTGGAGTTCAACCTGAAGGTCAAAAAGCAAAACAACCAGCCACTGGCTCTTACCTCTACCTCAGTTTGAAATGGCAATCCTGCCTCCAGGAATCTCAGAATGAGACGTGTGTGAGAGCTGTCTCCTCCCATCTTACATTCCTCTCCAGGGCTGGAATTAAATGCGTGCACTACTACTGCCTGGTTTCTATGGTCAACTTGTGCGGCTACTGGGATTAAAGTTGTGTGTCACCACTACCTGGTCTGAAAGGCTGACCAATGGGGATGTTTTACTCTCTGAGCTTGAGGCAAGCTTTATTTATTGAAATACAAATGTAGTATCCCTACAGGTTTGAATAAGAATGCCTTCATAGACTTGTGCATTTGAATATCACACACACACATATTTACATATACACACATATACCACATATATCTTAGCTGTTGTCAATGATGTTTATGTTTTGTTTTGTTTTAAATCAAGATAAAAACTGCAAAACTGCATAACCTTCATGGTCATTGTCATGTTTAAATTATGTACACAGAGCATCAGAACATAATACATTTTTGTGAAATGGTGACTGGTGGTAATAATACAGAAAGCAGTAATTGGATTGTGTTCCAGCTGCCTGGTACTTTGTAAGAAATAAGGAGTTAACGCAGGACGCTAGTGAAGTAAGGGACGTGAGCACAGCATCCAGAGGTTTGATGGGTTGCAATGAGAGCTGTGAAAGTGTCTGGCTTCCAAGGCTGTAAGAACCTCCTTGCTCAGTCTGTCTCACTTGGGTGACACCCACAGACTTGGAGATATAGGGTTCTAGTCTGTTTGCTACAGAGTAATCTAAACTTTCCCAGTCTTGCTTGGCAGTACATGGAGAAGAGAAAAACGAGGCCCATGCAACTGAGACCCCATGAGAGGAGTGTTATGGAATGAGTGACTGAGTTTGACTAGAAAGGGAACCCCTCCACCCTGCTTTCTGGCTCAAGTTGAGAGGTGGAATCAGTTTTGATTACCTTGGCCAAAATCCCTTCTCCACATAAGTCCAGGAACTTAAAGGTTAGGATGCTTCTGCAGCTGTTGGCATGTTCTGGACCACGAGGTTTGAACTGACTCCAAGGTGGGAAGCAGCTGCCCTGTGGAGTGTACAGGCCCGAAGGGGAAATAGCTGTGTAAGGAAATGAAGTCATAGCTCTGCAGTGTAACATTTCCTCCTGATTGGGGAATCTCAGAGATTAGACATTTCCTAATTCAATGAATATTTAGAAGCTGGCAACATTTAGGGGTGTGTTGTGCTTATTTAATATTTATGTACATCCATTTTCAGTATAGACAAGGCATGGGGAGCTGTAACTTTTCCAGAAGATGATTCATCTCTCTTGGGCTTTATCTTGTATGTGTCGTCTAGGAGATGTGAGGAACACTGAGGTTAATTGTCCTAAGTTTTCTATGTTTATCTTTTTTACATTTATACACGTTCCCTGTGTTTGTAGCCTAGGTAACAGTTATTGAGTATATAACCAGCTGCACTGATCTTTCTTTATGAATACAAAGATTCCATTGCATACCTCATCCATTTAAAAAAAAACAATTGCTCCTTCAGTAGGTTGTTTACATGATCAGAACTACAGAACTAAAGATGGTACTGAATCCATGTAGCAGTTTACTGTCAAGTCAACCAAGATTCAGAGATGTTCCATTACCTCAGAGATTTTACTGTTATTCTCTTATTGTCACCCATCTCTCTCCTCCACTCTATTCGACCCTTCACAACAACTCACTGGCTTTGATCTTACCGTTTTCCGTTACCTATAGAATCATATCGTAGAGAATCTTTAGAGAGAGGTTCTATTCACTCCGCGTGACAGCACAGCAGTCTAGCTGAATTGCTTTAGTGGTAGCACAGTACCTTTCTATGGCTGAGAAATACTTGATAGTATGGCTATGCTGGGATGGGTTTAAGCATTTCTCTCTTGAATTTTGGTTGTTTTAATTATGGAAATCACAAATAACCCTTCTTGGAGAATTCATGTACAAAATGCATGTGTATGTCAGTTACCTGGGATAAATGTCCAAGAATGTAGCTGCTTGGCTGTTAGGTACATGGATTTTCACTTAAAAATACATGGCAATTAGTAATGTGATTCAATTTATAAACACACGTACACACACACACACACACACACACATCACACACATAAGTACCAAAATGTGATTGAGAATTCCAGTCAGGATCTGTTATAGATTCTAATTGTCCACATACTTAACAATATTTTGTTCTCCTAGTTCTAATATGTATGCAGGGATGTGTGTGTGTGTGTGTGTGTGTGTGTGTGTGACATGTAAAGCATGTGCATATGTGTATGCATGTTCAGAGAATAACTTTTGGGAAGCAGTTCTCTCCTTGCACCCTGAGATCCAGAGATCAAACTCAGACTGTTAGGTTTGCAGAGACTTTACTTGCTAAGCCTTTAAGCTGGCCCTCAGTGACAGTCTTAGCATATGTTTCTGCCAGCTGGATTGCCACATGTTAACAGCATTATTGAGATAAAACCCAATACAAGTCCACCTTTAAAACAGGATTAATTGGCTGGCTATATAGTGTAGTCAAATAAGTAACACATCAGAATATTTTCATTCCCTCCAAAAAACCCCAAAGAAAACTATCCTACCTCAGCCCTAATGAGCTCATTCCCCATTCTAAATATGCATCCATTATGAACTTTAAATATAAATTGTATCACTCAAACTGTGGTTCTTTGGGACTAGCTTCTGTCACTTAGCATAGCATTCTCAAGGCTCATCTCTGTCACAGCAACTATAAATACTGGATCTCTTCTTATTATCAGATAGTATTCTAACTCATGGACATAAAGCATCCAGTTTATCCATCAGTCAGTTGACTAATATTGAAGGGTTTCCATTTTTAGGTTTTGATGACTGATGGTGTTTCCACAATCTTTGAAGAAATGAATATCATTTTGTGTCAATGTGGTTTTCAGTCCCTCCGGATCTAGACAGGTTGAAGAGTCAGTGCTCAGTGTGTTTGGCATCCTTTCCTGAAACTTCCATGGCCTGATTCTCTGGATCTTTTTGGAATGGCATGGCCTCTGAGAACAAAAACACATGAACCCAACTTATAAGTTGAAAAGCTTTAATTTTAAGAGCGGAGAAGTGGTCCCACAGACTGGTTTTGGGTACATCAGAAAGTGTTTACTCCACTTCATGCTATGTGTGTTGCGTGTGCGTATGCCAACAAACTTCAGTGAAATTTGCTTATTTTTAAAGTTATGTTAAATTCAAGTTCATTTAAATTATTTATGTGTAATTTTACTTGTAGATATTTTGAATTATAATCTCTTGTAGGACTATTTCTCTAAAAGTAACCCTGATTTCCCCCTCTGTGTACTTATCAGAAGAGATACCCACAATGATGTAATCAAGATTGTGTGGTTTTGAGGGAAATTTTCATTTATTTTTATATTTCACTGCTGTTCTGGAATTTGTTGCCTGCCTTCTTTACTATTCCCCTTCACCTTCCTCTTTACTATTCACAATATTTTATTTTTTTAAAAAATGTTTTATTTATATTTTAGTTATGTGTGTCCGAGTGGTTTTCCTGAATGTATGTTTGCACCACAGGTGTGCCTAGTGTTGTGGAGGTCCCAGAAGAGGCCATCAGATCCTCTGGAACTGGAGTTATAGATGTGCGTTGCTCTGTGGGTGCTGAGAATGGAATCAGTGCTCTTAACCAAGCCCTCCAGACCCACAGCTTTATTTTTAAATTAACTATTATTCAATCTGAACTATTTATTTTAAGAATTTTCTAAGCCCCATAGCGAGGGGGAGTAGTGGACAATGTCGTATGCACCTTGCACTTCGGTCCTCCTATAGCTACCGATTGTAGTATAGTGGGGAAACCAGGAAGCAGACGCAGGCACCACTTCATTCACTTTTCGCCAGCTTTCACACTCACCTCTGGCAGTCGCCCATCCTCCTTAACTCCTCCATCAGCGCTGTGGGGAGGAATGGTAGAAGCATACTGAACTAGCTTTACGGGCATAAATGCCTACCATGGATTTCTCATCTGGTACCAAACAGGCAGTAACCACACCCTTCTCCAACTTTCCCCCCAAACCATCACCTTGAGATGTGCTGGAGCTGGTTCGTCCTGGCTCTGGTAACTGTGGGGGCCAGCCACGACAATCTAAGTCTGGGCAGGTCACCCAAAGGAAGCTCTTCCAACCATTATCACCTGGGACTCTGGCCATCCATGAATTTAAATGGAGTCTGGAGTCTCAGTAGTTTACCCTGAGACAAAGCCTGGCTGCAAGAGGAACCACAGACTGACCCGACCCCCATCCAAGAGCAGACCATTCAAAGGAAATGCCTGGCATTCCAACCGCTGTAGGTAGGATCACCTGCCAGCGCACCTCAACTGGACACCCCTAGACAGATGTCAGCCAATCAGAGGTCCTGAACCTCAGAAACCCTTCACCCCCACCTTTACTACTATAAAAACCCAATTCTAATTGAGCTCAGGTTTCTCCGGATATTCCAATACGTTGGAAATGAGGAGAGACCTAGTTGGCAAACTTGATTAAAATAAAGGCTCTTTACTTTTACACATGGGACCCGGTCTCCTTTGTTGGCTTTTGTGGAGACCCATGGATTTGGGCATAACAGTAACCAGCTGGGAGGTATTCGGGAATCCCATTATTAGTCGTTTGAGTCAGCCAGGGTGGAGCAATCTGCAAAACATAAATCCAAGTTCGCCTTCCATCCAAGAGCCTGCTCGGCAGCCTGCTGCAGATGGCAGAACATTTGCCATTTGTCTTGATTAATCCTGACTCCCTATACTGCTTTTCCTCCGAGTCTGTCAGCAAATCCTCATTATCTACTGGAACATGCATGCTCTTATCGGTCATCATACTTCATTTCCTGTATGCTTATGAAACAGGACAGCTAAAAAACCTAATTTTGAAAAAGCAAGGCTCTCTGTTAATGGATGTTAATATCTTCTTAAATGACCTTCCTCGAAGTAATTCATTTCTATTTACCCCAGGGACTTTCTGGAATATGGATATATATATTGGATTCTGAGAGAACATGTGTGTGCCTGTCTGTCTGTCCGCATATTTCTGTGTGTCGTTGTGTGTGTGTGCATGTGTGCACATGTACACACGTGTGGGGTTGGATGGAAATATTTTAACCCTTAGTTTTCACCAAGTGGGCAGATGTTGATCTCTTGCCCATATAAGGTCTCACCCTCCCAGATCCAGCCCTTTCTTTTGAAACTTCTAGTACTCACTCACCCTTTCTATGAGGCAGATGGTGGAATATGAAAAGAGAGCCTTGGTTTGAACCTGAGAAGGAGTCTGTCCCAGTTGATTCAATAATGTGTCTGTTATTGAAGGGAGTCAGGACAGGAGCTTGGAGGCAGGAGCTGAGGCAGAGGCCATGGAGGAGTTCTGCTTATTGGTTTGTTCCCTCTGACTTGTTCAGCCTGCTTTCTTAAAAAATAAAACCAGGACCACCAGCCCAGGAGTGGCACCACACACAATGGGCTGCCCTCCAATCAATAACTAATTAAGAAAATGTCTTACAGGTAGATCTTATGGGGACATTTTCTCAGCTGAAGTTCTCTCCTCTCTGATGACTCTAGCTTGTGTCAAGTTGACATCCAGCACAACTGAGCCCTTGTCAGCTTCACACACAAACACATCACTATTAAGCCACAACCTTTCCTTTCTTTTCCATCCCCAATATCAAACATGAATACCAGTTTTACAATATAAACATTCCAAATTTTAAGGATCCCACATTTTTACAAATTCAAACACTTAAAAATTCAGACTCTTTAAAATAACCAATCTCCTTGAAAATTCAGTCTTTTAAAATTTCAAAATCCCTTTAAAAGTTCAGTTTCTCAATTGTGAGTTTCTATAAAATTAAAAAAAATGTGTTAAATACTTTCTTAGTTCAAAAGGGAACAGCTAGGGCACAGTTATAATCAAATCAAATTGAAACCAAACTCCAGTTGTGGAAATAAATCAATATCCAATATCTGGGAACTAAACAGGGTCTTCTGTTTTAGGAGGCTGCGTGTTTGTACCCAGCTGCTCAGCCCTGAAATAACCACACAGAAACCATATTATTTCCAATACTGTTTGGCCAATAGCTTAAGTGTATTTCTGGCTAACTTATATCTTAATTAACCCATCTCCATTAATCTGTGTGTCACCACAAGGCTATGGCTTACCAGGTAAAGTTCCAGCATCTGTCTCTGGTAGGGCTACATGGCTTCTCCAGACTCCACTTTCTTTCTCCCAGCATTCAGTTTAGTTTTCCCCACCTAGCTCTAATCTGCCCTATCAGGCCAAGCCAGTTTCTTTATTCATTAACCAATAAAATAAACACATAGACAGAAGGACCTCCCATACCAGTCTTCTGAGCTCCTCCAAAGGGCTTGGGTCAGGAATCAGGCTCCTCCCTCTACAGCTCACATCCCTTGTCTTCTAGGCTCCAGATGGCTTCACACCACTGCTGCTGTTGTTCTTAGTGGCCATCCCATAGTACTTGCATCTCCAAAATTCTGGGGTTCTTTGCTGCAACTGGGCTGCACTTTCACCAATAGCCTCTCTTTGTCTCTTTTCATGGTGCCGTGCCTCAACTTCTCTGCATGACCCGTTCAAATCTGGATCTTCAACTGCCACTGAGGCGGCACCTTCACCAGTGGCCTCTCCTGGTCTCTCATAGTACCAAGCCTCAGCTGCTCTCCATAATCTTTTTGTGCGTTCAAAGTTTGGATGACCTGGGTGGCTCTTATGTTACCAACAATGAAGGGTACATACAGCCTTGGCTACTCTGGAACACAGCTGTGTGCTGATTCTGAAGAAACATTTCCCAGAAGATTTCACCTCAACGATGCAGGTCTCTTCTTAATTACAGATTATTCTTCAGCTTCAGCTGACCAGATGCCACAGATTCTCACATAAATGGGCAGGTAGAGTTTTTTCCTTCTTTCTGAAACTTTCCAAGCCAGGTTTCCACTCTCTACACCACTCTCAATGCTCTTGTCTTCCAGGCTCCTATGGAACAGCCCACTGAGCTATCAACATTCAATCATTTTTCTAGCTCAAAGTTCTAAAGCACTTTCACAATCCTCTTGCAAATAACATGGTCAGGTCTGTCACAGTAATATCCCACTCCTGGTACCAGCTTTAGTTTTGGTTAGAATTACTATTCCTGTGATGAATGACCATGACAAAAAGCAAGTTGTAGAGGAAAGGGTTTGTTCGACTTACACTTCCACACCACAATCCATCATTCAGGGAAGTCAGGACAGGAACTCAAACAGCCTAGCAACCTGGATGCAGGAGCTGATGCAGAGGCCATAGAAAACTGCTGTTTTCTGGCTCGCTCAACATGGGTTGATCAGCCTGTTTTCTTATAGAACCCAGGACCTCCAGCCCAGGGATGGCACCACATACAATTGCCCCCTTCCATATCAATTATTATCTAAGAAAATGCCCTACAGACTTGCCTTATGGAGGCATGTTTCTCAATTGAGGTTCCATCTTCTGAGATGACCCTAGATTGTATCAAAAGTTGACATAAAACCAACCAACACAGAGGCAAAAACCACATGAGCTTTTTAAAAAAGCAGACTGGACCTCCAAGTTTCTATGTAGTGAACCACTATATCCCATTATCCTTTAGCGATGGTAGGAAACAGCTATGTCCTCTTAACCTTGAGCATATTAGTTATAGACAGAAGAATAAAGCAAATCAATGCCTTTCTACTTGTACAGTCCCACTGTCCGAGCTCATTGATTATATATGTGTGGAATACTTACAATGCTTCCACTACCATACTGAACATAGCAGATTACAAATGTAAGTAAAACAAACAAAATTCAGTCATCATTCAATGAATAACCGAAGGTATCTATATGGTCTATTTCTAGTGTTTTTCGTTGATTGCATGCCCTCCCACCTTAAAGACCTAATTAATGGCATGGAGGCCCAGTTACACCTGCCACACAATCGTGTGAAAAACGTACATAAGCTTGAGGGTTAGATCAGAGTTCAGATTCTGACTTGGCTGCATACTAGCTAAGAAGATTTGAACAAATCCTTCACAATGTAAAATGTAAGTGTGAGAGTTAAGACCTGGATGACCCAATGTGGAGTTTGTATGAAGCATTCTCTGCATAGCTTCAGTGCAGTCAGTTAATATTGAATCTACAGCATATCTCCAATGAGAATGATTGCTCAAATTGTAAGGAATTTGGGCCTCGGAGATATTCAAGGTGTAGGTCAAGGTTTTGGAGGTATATGGGGGAATGACACTGGGTTTCAAGGGGGAGCCTGTGATCTGAGGTCCTGACAGTGGCTGTATAGGGATGTCAAAAAGAAATGCATGGAAGCTGACTTCCTGCCCCCATCAGGGACTCTGCCATTCTAGCACTGCTGTTTATGTAATGAGTGGTAGATGATCGTACATGTTAATTGTATTTGTAAGTGTATTAGTACATTTGCATATCACGCCATCTATGATTCTACAGTTTATTATAAAATGATACAAATGAGTTGATTTCATTATTGTTTTCAGTGAAAAGTTCTCTAACGTTAGAGTCAGAGGGTCTGATGCAGGTTTGGCTCTGTCTCTTCCTAGTGCCCTCCCAACAGGCCGGTCACTTGCATAAACCCTCCGGTTATGCACAGGCATGCCTTAGCCCACTGGAGCCACACATTATTCTTTTATTCTGACTCTGCTGTTACTTACTAATTCTCACCACAGCTCAATGAAGCGAGTGGCATTATCCCTTTGTTTTCCATGTAAGGAAACGAAGGTGTAGAATGGCTAAGTCACTCACAACTGATGGCATAGCTACAAGCGCTTGACATTAGTAGACCACGATTTGTCTTCCATTTGAAATGAAAAAGAAGCTGGAGCTCCTGGCGTACCTGACGTCGTGCTTTCCCAAAGCAGCACCTGTGTAACTGGGGCAATGGGAGTTGCAGAAGCCAGGGTACTATGTCTGCTACAGTACTGTGGAGAGTTAGGAAGAGTGGACTTGCGGAATTAAAGTGTATAATGTCAACATTTGTACAAGTAAATTATTGCTGCTTTTCATTCCCGTGCTTCTTGGAAGGTAACAAATGCCTTAAGGACCCCATCCTTAATTCTTTTCTTTGAAAATTCCTTTGGAGAAACAGTATGTTTTGGCAATGACATTTTAAACATGATACTGTAATTTTCAGAGAAAGAGAAACAATCAAAGGTTCTCTCATAGTATGAGAATCCTAGACACAATAACATGCCGTCTCTGTCTGTTCCTTGGGGGAGCTTATTTCAGAGGCAGGAACTTACGGAGTGACTGGTGAACTGCCTTGACCCCCTTTGTCCGTGTCTGGGGCAAGTCTGGGGTATTTGTAGGGTGTTCACTTGGTCACCAAGTTCCTCAGGTCTTTGTGTTGCCGGAGTAAAGACAGCAACTGAACTCCTCCTTCACAGCTGCAAATTGGGATGGTGCAACCATTGTAGAAGAGTGGGCACTCAATGCTTGATGTTAGGCTGTCACCTCAGATGGATGTGGGAAAGAAAAAAAGATACAAAACAAACCCCACAAAATACCACAAAAGGTCAACTTTAGTTCTTTGGGTGCATGCTTTTCCTGGACAAATGCTCCCTCTGGTGGCCAGAGAGTAGAATACAAAAGAATAGAAACTAACTGGGAGGACAGTCATTGGGAAGGAGCAGGCACAGGGTACCGTATAGTACCCAGAAAGAACAGTCATACAGCACAGTATAGGACCCAGAAGGAACAGGCATACAGCACAGTATAAGACCCAGAAAGAACAGTCATACGGCACAGTATAGGACCCAGAAGGAACAGGTATACAACACAGTATAGGACCCAGAAAGAACAGTCATACGGCACAGTATAGGACCCAGAAGGAGCAGGTATACAGCACAGTATAGGACCCAGAAGGAACAGTTATACAGCACAGTATAGGACCCAGAAAGAACAGTCATACGGCACAGTGTAGTATCCAGAAGGAGCAGGCATAGGGCACACTATAGAACCCAGAAGGAACAGACTCATGATACAAAATGGTAGTTTATTTGCACATGTTTTGAAAAAAACTTTTCAGAAGCACAAGATGGCAAAGCAAGAAAAGGAGAAGGAAAAGGGGAAGGACAGAAAAGAAGGAAGGTAAGAGGGAAAGGACTAGAGGAAAGAAGAGCCTAACAAAACAAACCAAAGCCCGTTTGTAGGAGGGTCTTCTGTCTATGTGTTACTTTCATTGGTTAATAAAGAAACTG
>LOEQ01000010.1:1378138-1399128 GCA_001685075.1 Bramus lutescens
TTTCGGGGTATAAGATAGCCGTGCGGGAGCTGGGCTGGACGAAAAGCAGGCCTGTGTTTCCCAATCACTACTGTGCCTGTGGCAAAGACAGCATAAATTGGAGGTTTCAGAAGAGTGACAAGTGAAGATATGTGCTTCTTATTCTTAATGTTGAACTTATTTCACAAACTTATACTGTCCATCTTAATTTATCTCACCCTGCTTTTATAAAAAGGTTAAGAGTTGAGCTATAATTTTTAGAAAAAAAAATCAGGCAGAATAGAAACTGTTTTCTTAAAAATGCAGTTCGTTTTATTTCTCATAGAAACTAAAACACCAGAGTTCATTGATTGCTATATTAAATACATACATTTTAAAATAACCATTCATAAAACTTTACATACAATAAATGGATTCCTGCCTCTATGGCGATACATACAGTACATAGACACGTCCCGTGAACTTCAGATAATCACTCTGCTGCAACCAGTCAAGTTCTGCCTCTCATTAGTCAGCAGTGAAGCAGCCCACAGAGTCATGCGATGAGACAAGAAACACTCTGACTAATTAATTAATGCAGGTGACTGTGGGAATGCTTTGGAAACAGGCCCCCTGGCTACACTAACTCAGTAGACACATGAGGAACTGTGGGGTCAAACCTATTTGCTCTAGACTCAAGTCCCCACAGATTTAGACACTGCAGGATAGATCATGCACAAAAGCTTCTTGAGATGTAAGTTCATAGGACCTTTGACTGATATTAATACTGTAAACTGCTCTGGGGTTGTTTTTCTTGAGAGTCTAGGAACACAAATTTCTGACTTGGGGGGTTGGGTCATTGAAAATTCACAGGCAACAGGAAATAGTGGTAATGGGTGGAAGGTGGATCAGCCGAGCCAAGAGAGGCAACCAAGGAAGGGTGAGTATAGACGCCATCTGCTAAACAAAACCAAGTTGCCTAGCAACATCAGAAAAGCATCTTCTTTAGAGCCTCTGTTCAAGTCTGACGTACATATCTGTTGATACGCGCACCACCATACTGGGTACTGGATACACATGTGTGAATATGTACATCTCATATTTATAAGTGTTTGGATTTTGATCTGCCTTACTGTGGGGACATGTTACAGTTAGTAGGGTAATAGGCACATTTTGTGAGGTGTCTGTCAAACTTAAGTGGTTGCATTTTCTAACAGGTTCTGGATTTGCTTCTGATTAGAAAATTAGATCATTCATTCTTTAGTAAGTATCCAGAGTCTTCATTGTGGGCAAAGAGGACTCCACATTGTTTGCCTGCTCCACTGCCACCCTGTAGGAGTATATATAGCAAAAATGAAAATATGATGTGTGTAAAGATTTTGGTCCAAAAAAGGCAAAATAGAACCAGAACCCCTCATTAAGTCAATCATTTGTACCTCTGGGTTTGACATTAGATTGAATGTAGTAAATTACAATCCATTTTTTTCTGTACTGCTCCTTTACACATATCTTTTAAAATTCTAGTGAAGAATTGGACTCAGGCTCTCCAAGCAATAGAAGATTTTATGTAGGAAGAACTCAACTACTAAAGTCAGGGATGGACTGGAACCTGCTCTGCTCAGCTCTGAAATGGTATAGTAGAATTTGGTCCTTGAAGGAGCATCCTGAGGACCAACGCCATTCTCCCATCATGCTGAGTCCTTTTGTAGATATGTCTGGAATTCACTCTCTAGGCAGTTTTCTACATAATAATTATAAAATAGGAAGATCTTTCTCCTATGCCCCTTTTCCCATCTAGAACAGAAGTCCATGGGAAGATGGGCATGGCTCCATCCTGGAAGCAGTAGTTTATGCCATAAACAGTCATCTAAGATCTACTTCCATGCTGGGTGGTGGCGCATGCCTTTAATCCCAGCACTTGGGAGGCAGAGGCAGGCGGATCTCTGTGAGTTCAAGGTCAGCCTGGTCTATAGAGCAAGTTCCAAGACTGCCAAGGCTACACAGAGAAACCCTGTCTCAGAAAACAAAGCAAAACAAACAACAAAAAAGATCCACTCCCATTACTGAAACTTTAAAAGTTTTTTTTTTTTCACATGGTACATCAAATTGAATCCCTAAAACCTGTTATGTTACCAGGGCAAGGATCTGGTGAGATATGGCTCTGTACTGTCTAGAACACTCAGGCACCTGGGCTCAACTTCTAGCACCACCATAAAAAATAATAAAAGGAGGGAGGTGAGGAAAAGGTGGAGAGAGAGGGCAGTTAAATTATCACAGAAGCAATGTAATTCCCAAATGGCCTCATTGATTTCTACAATTCTTACTCCAGTACACACACTTGTGTATGTCTGTGTGTGTTCAACTCCACTCTTTGACAGATAAAAAGAACACAACTGTATGTTTAATATAGTACATTGGTCATCTTCTTTGATGTAACATTGCAGAGATGGTCCAGTTATTTAAATATCAACACATAACCAACAGATATTCTTTTTACCATTTCTATGAAAACCCAGGCAGGTTAAAACATTTGAAAATAAGGTGCTTTTCAATTACATTGAAGATCTGAGCATACACATTTTACAGTGTGTTTATAGAAAAAGTTAACAATACATAGGCAGAAGAAAAATTGGTCAAGGTTTGTTTAAAGTAAATAATAATGAAAAAAACAGGTTGAAATAAAATACTGCAGTACAAATGATTTGGCAAATTTTATTTCTTCTATGGCAAGTGGAGATCCTTCCTGACCTCAGTGATGACCATACCTCCTGAAGAACCATATCCATACATAAGAAGTTGCTTCTAGGTTGAAGAAAAAAATCCAAGTGAAGTGTATTCTTTTGTTCTTAAAATTTTACTTTTAGCCACAATTTAAGTGATATGATCTAAATCAAATAGGATTATCACTAGCCTAATTCTTCACCTGAAATAGATCGCGTTGAAAAGGAGAAGGTGAAGTTGATGACAGTGTTCGGTTCTCAAAACGAGTCTGTGCATTTCTTCTCACTCAAGGGCATTTCACTATCCTGATGGTGCTAAATGGGAGCTTTTGCTTTTCTTGAACTACTCAGTCGGTTTCAAAGAGATGCATAGTCGGCTAAGAGAACATAGGGAAATGAAGTCTCATTGTGCTAATTCTCCCTAAATCTCTGGTAAACTGTATCTGGATGGTACAGATACAGAAATTAAAAGAATTGAGTGGACATTATATTTTTTGGAATAAAATAAGAAAGTCATAGCAGAGCTCTCAATTACTCAAGTTACATTTTTGCCTGTTCTGAACATCATATGCAAGGAAGCATTCCATTTTTATTGACCTGCGATTGAGCAGAACACACATCCACAGTTTTCTCAACACAGCTTTAACTATAGATGTGGATGGGATCTGTCAACATATTTAAACTTCCCTAGTCTAAATAGTAGAACATTCATTTTGAAGATATAATCCAAACCTGATAAAGATATCACCATTTAGCTTACAGCCTAGAGAAATTTCCTTGGTATTCTGGATATTAAACAGAAAGATTGTCACCCAACACACACACACACACACACACACATTTTAGAGACAATCAGCTGCTGCTCTCAGACAGTTCAGTATGGGATTGACACAATTCAAATAACAGCAGGGAAGCAGGTATGGACTCTTATTATCATTCATTGTAATTTAGATGTAGTTCTCTGGTATTAAAAGTTATCATCAGGCTCTTGATAGGGAAAGCCAATAGGAGAGGAGGAGGGCGTGTTTGGAGCAGATTAAGTACGGATTTTCTCAAGTGGGCCCCATAATGGTAGATGAAGTATCATTAAAGAGGTTAAAAAAAAGCCATTTGTATATCTGTATTCATGACCGAGAGTTATCTGGGTGGCAGGCACAGTGGAAGTGCCCTGTTTCACGTCAACTGCACAATGAATGCACCAGTTAATTGCATTTGATCTGGAACTTACCTTAGTGGCAAAAAGAGTCCACGGGATAGTCATGATTTTTGCGTTTGCATCAGGACACATCATCTGGCATTCCTTGAAAGAAATATTCAGATTTCTCAGTTGTTCTTGCCAACCCTTGATTGCGTGGTCGGCTCTCCTGTGATGATGACGGGGTCTTGTTTGATGCGTGTTTATGCAACCAGGAGAGCATAGGAGTTGCTTAGCATTGAAATGACATAGTATGAGTCAATCTATTTGCTATAGATGATTCACCATGGTTTTGAATCTCACAATTTATTGCTAGTAATGTCTTGGTGGGAAAGCTTCAGTAATGCTATGCTGTTTGAACCAAATTCAATAACTATTTCATTATATAGGGAAATCAAACACTATAGCATTTATAACAGTTACAAAGCACTTTGTGCTACTTTAAGCACCTCTTGTTCCAGAATTGCAAATAAAACCTTATGAAAAAAAGCATTTAACCCTCATTTTGCAAATGAGGAAACTGAGGCACAGAGAGGTTCAGTGACTGGGCCAAATTCTTGAGTAAGTATTAAAAACAAGGACAGAAATGTGGGACCCCAGCATTCTGTCTGTCTTGTAGATTTTTCAGTTGTTCTGGCTTTGAAAACGCTGGCGTTACAACTGAAGGAGAATATGCTCAATTCACATATGGAAGTATTTGTGTAGTATTTCATAGAAAAAGTTTCTGGCTCCCTATACACATTCTCTATGTGTGGAAATCCTAACCCCAGAAAGAAAACTTTGACTATTTGAAAACTTGAGGTTGTCTTGTTATCTATAGTAAATGAGGTGTAAAATTAGCCTTTCAGGAACATATATTTACTGTCAGTGATGAATCCAAGACTCAGTAATACATAACTTAGGAGAAGTACGGTCTTCTATCTGCCTGTGTTAGAGAACCGCAGTGTCAGTAACGCGTTCCCTCTCTCGAGAAAAGTAGACCCATGGTGTCGCTGTTAGCTATCTCAGAAAATAATGTTATTGTTCTAAATGACAAGAGTTCAGATTGCTCTAAGTATAGCAGGATACTCAATATCCACAGCTCTCTGGCAAACACGACTGTTGGTATTTGACTTATCACCTCTACGATGTCACCCAAGACGGAGAGCGTATTCATCTGCAGGCAATTTGAACTTGAAACTGGAGGATGCAGAGGTGCTCCCTGGCCCTAGTTCCCTACAGCTCTTGATGCTCTAAACAGAGCTAAGTCAGGGAGTTTGTGATTGTGGGTATAATCTTCATCATTTTCAATATGGATGAGACCAGTCCATCCACAGTGGAGAAATGCAGGTATGTGATGCCGGGAAGCATCAGATTTCCGTTTGCATCCCATGTTACACACCCCAGAGCCATTTGACTTGGTCGCTTGTAGCGTAACTGGGATCCACTTCTGATCCCCAATTCCACCTTTAGGAGAAACAAAATGGAGAGTGTTTTTTTTTTTCCATCCGTATCACAGATGTCTCTGTTCCTGAGTTTAAACAATCATAAGGACAGAAAAGCAAATCCCTGGAGTAACAAACCAGACTTTTCAAATGAAACCTTTTATTGTAAATAGCTCCTCATAGGTATTCCTCGTGCTTCATTGCCCACCCACCCTCAATTTTTTTTCTTATGTTTTTTTTTTAAAATGATGTTTATTTTCAGGAATAGTGTTTCCATGGGGTGTGGTGTTACATTAAAATGACCCCCCTGCACAGCAGGAGTTGAATGTTTCATTGTAACTTTGGTTCCATGCCCAAGACACGTCTTCTCTTGATCTGCTGAAACTGGTTCCACTGCTGAATTTTTCCTTCACACAATATATGTTTATAGTTCTCTTCTTCTGGTTCAACATACACATGTTTCATTAAATGCAGCATATAATGTAGATTTTTTTTCAACAGGGTCATCATAAACTGTCAAGTAAGAAACCTTGAATAATGGCTTTAAAGCACACAGTCTTGGCTACAGGTTAGTAGTTCTTAGCTTTTGATTTCCCTTACATCGGTGTAAACAATTTTGCCATCTTTGAAGGTTTAAAAGTATATGCCTTCTGGGGGTATGATCTGTGTTCTTGAATTTTCTGTAAGACAGAGGGAAATAATTTACCAACCATCATCTATGTTAACAACTAAGTAAGAAAAAAAGCAAACTCTTATACAAGACAAGCTTTATTCAATTTCTGGCACTAGAACCAAACCATACTTTTAAAAATAAAGATTAAAAATATTATTATTTTTGTCTATATTTTGAGCTGAATGCTTTTTGGAAAATCATATAATATCTCTAGGCTTAGTTGCTTTAAGAGAGAAAAAAGAATTATTTATTATTGAAATAAGTTACATACAAAGTAATAACAGTTTTTATAGTTAGTGCCTCCTGGATATGTTAGCTATTATCATTATTGCTAGATACTGTTTTAGAAGCTAAGCTATCTACAACTTTCTACGATTTACTTTTATGTCACGCTTGCTGTTCTACAACTACAGCCGCTGGCATGGTTTCTCACCCCAGAGATTGTGGAAGAATTTCCTGAGGACTCTGCAGTACAGACTTTGTAGTTGATTCTGAAATGTCCCTAAAAGTGAGCCGTGGCCACGGGGCTCTCTCTCTGCTCTTAGTATTACTGTCTGCACTTTCACTTAAATAGAACTCTCCTTTATAATGTCCTTTCTTCCAATGACATCCAGAGATGGCAGAAGAAGACATGCTACTGTGCCTTGTTTAAGGACAGGCCTTCACTCTGAATGACATGGATAGAGAAAAAAAAAAGTCTTTGTTGTTGCAAACAAGCTATTCAGCTTCCCTAAGCAGCATGTTTAATCTAAATAAATAATGAAATACTGACTATATAGAAAGATTATGCTATTGCCCTGGAAATGTTGACCAAGGTCCAAACTGACAGATCAGGAGGTGTTTGTTTCTCAATCACATTTTCAAATCACCACGTGGAGGCACATTAAACAGACAAACTCTTGCTGCAGAAATAAGTTAGGCGTATCTGTTACATATGTTTGTTTGTATAAACGTTTTGCTCTAAAGGTTTAGATCAGGATGCTGAGTGTAGTCACAGAGCAGGCTATGGCAAAGGTGTCCAATGAATGAGGGGATGAGGTTATGATGAGAGAGGACACAGAAGATGGGCAGGCAAGAAAAAGTACTTGCTGCATAAGCCTGATGATCCGAGTTTGGATCCCCAGAATCCACAAAAAGCTAGGTGTTGTAGTATATATAAATGTAAACCCAGCACTTCTATAATGATATGGGAGGTGGAGGCAGGAGAATTATCTGGAATCTTATAGATCACCTAGGCTAGAGTACATAGTACAGCGGCAGAAGAAAGAGAGACTTTGCCTCATCAATGTGAAAAGAAAGAACCAACCTCTATATACATATGAAATAGACAAATGAATGACTAAATAGACAAATAATAAAAGAGGATACACTTAGGGGATGGGGCATTGCCAAGAGGCATTAAAAGCTTGGTGATGTATACATAGGCGGAGACCTGTCTTCTGTATACATACTTCTTTCTATTCTTTTGTTTCTCAGAGTGGGATGGCAGAGTAGAGATGGGAGCAGAAGTGTAATTATCTCTGCTCATGCTTCAAGAAAAGATGAACTCGCCAGCAAGAAGCTGTGGGCTAGAGCCACTGATGGGAGCTAGAACAACACTGGAGAAGGTTGGCCCTCAGATAGGCTGAGACTAGGACACTGGACATTCTCGGAGTGGCCCTCTGAAGAGCTCATGCATGCTTGCTGCACACTCTCAAGATGGCCAATCTTTTGTCACTTTGCCAAGAAAAGACTTCAAAGACCTAGTCAATCACACTCAGGGAAATTGTGACAATCACTCAGAAGCAGTTTCTCTCTTCTTATGCTCCTTTCTCCTCTCAATAAACTCTGAGCCCATGGATGGAAGGTATGAGATCTACAGCCAAATCATGAACCGGTTCCTCTTTGGGGTATCTTACTTTGCTAAGATAGGATAAGAAAAGTCATGAAATTAAATCAAATACGAGAGCGAAGTTTTAAACTGAGCAAGAGTTTCAGGTGCTAGAAGTGAATGGGAAGTGGGGAAATATATTGAAGAATTATTGGAAGGATGAGGAAAGGAAATGAGACTTAACTGAAAAGATGAGACTCAATTCACATTTACACACTGCCACCACCATACGAGCTTAACTGCATCCTCGGGGCCAGACATCTCTCTGGCTGCTTTTGCAGAAGACCCAGATTTCATTTCCAGCACTCCTGTTGTGGTGGCTCACAAGCACCTGTAACAGTTTCAGGAGACCCAATGCCCTCTTCTGGCTTCTGTGAACACTGCACACATGTGGTGCAAAGATACACATGCAGACGAAATACTCATACATATAAGATAGATACAATAATTTTTTTAAAAAAAGAATAACATTCTTCACTCCCTGGCAAAAGGATCTCATCCAAACCTATACAACAATGTTTTAGAGAGATATTTATGTATCTGTACACATAAAATAAATATATTCCCTTTCAAAGGCATTTACTTGCAAACTTTCAGTTTATATTCTATGAGAAATTCCAACATATATTCTGGATCATAGCAATGTATCATTTTCATTTCTTTTCTGTTTAATTTTGATCATGGCTGGCCTTGTAGTCATAATCTTTCTGCCCTTATTGTCCCAGTGTTGGGACTGTAGCTATCTGCCACCACAATAGGTTATTGCTTCTGCCTATTAGAGTTAGCTAGAAAATGCTTGTAGTTAGAACGTGTTAGTTTTTAAATCCAACTAGTTTATAAGCAATTTTCTAGGATTTTACATTTCTATATATTAAGGAGTATCTTTAAAGGAAATTATTATTGCTATTGTGAGGCCAGTGGCATTCAACCTGAGTAACTTCAGTTATCCAGAATCATGCTGTGGATCAGAGATTCTTTTAAGCAAGTACTTACAGAAGCTGACTTTTACCTTCCTTCCCTGAAGCACACTGCTTATAGCTATCATTCCCAAACCCTCCATGCCACCAGGCTCCAAACCAAGAGCATGTCACCCCTGATTTGTGACTTTACTATCTTCAAACAACATTTTTATTGATTATTTAAGATTTTCATACAAATGTGTCATCGTTCAGTTTGGAGTAGCATTGGCTTTCCAAAAGTTAATTGAGATAAGATTCCTTTCTGATGAGGCAACTTCTTGTTTGCATTTATGTTATGTTTGGTTAGAAATACCTGAAAGTTACACCTTCATATTCATATTACAAAACTTAATGAATGTGATAACTAGCTTAAGTAGCTAGCTAAGAATTGCAATTATTTAATTATTTTGCAGGCAATTTGGTAAGTATTTTTCATGTGTGACAACATTCAATTCTCTCAATACATCACCATGTGTAAATACTTAAAGAGTCATGGAGGTTAAATAAGTTGCCCTACTGTCACACTTCTCATTGGCAGAATTAACACTATGATCGACGTCTGTAATTCTCAACCACTGATATTTTGCCTGCATACATTTTATACAGAGTTGTTATCACACTCATTTGCTATTATATTCCACACTAGACCTTCAGTCTAGAGAGAATGACTAAGTATCAATTATACGCTACTTTGAAGCACAAAGCCAATCTTGAGTGTCCCCAGGAACCTCCAGAAACTTAGCAGAAACCACAGAGATGACACAGCGTGATTTTCCAAGCCAATGACTGACACATGAGACAGCAGAAGAAGCTACACCTGCATGACAATAATCCTTTGGGATGCAGTAGAGATGTCCTGCTATTTGCTGACTCAACTGACTGTGAGGTTTGTGGGTGCAGTCCCTGCTCCTGCTGAGCACAGCTGCATGGTAGTGGACAGTCACTCAATGCCATGTTTCTAACTGTAAAATGGAAATGAACATGATATTAACCTTGGAGAGTGATTGATGGGGGTTAAAAGCATTTGTTGCTCAGAATAACTCCCAGTACATGACAGCATGGGTGTTAGTGATACTGACGTTTCCTCCCTTCTTAGCTGATATTTATGAGATCGAATTTGTCTTTTCTAAGTTGCCATGTAGCATCGCCTCTTTAATAGTTTTACTGACTCTGTGATTTTAAGGAGGAGCTGTTTGCTGACATCATGGTCCTGTTAGTGCTGTACTAGTGCCTCTTCCTTCACATCCTATGCTCAACTTTCCTCTAGGAGGCTCAGTCTTCCTAGTGTGTGTCGAAATTATCGCCAGACAAAAGATAGTTTTCAGACTATAAAGAAAATCTTTTGGAAGAAGAAATACAGCTGGAGGATGGATAATCAAAGGACATAACCTTTCTAAGCCCTTTTGTTTCACTCTCCCCACTTCAGGTCATGCTAAAGCCTTCTTACTTGTTTGTTTCATAAGGGAGGCAATAAGGTTGACATTCATGGAAAGAGTTTCTCTTCTATCTTTCTGCTCGCTAGAAGAATAATAACCAATATGAAGCCTAGAGGGGAACTTTGTATAATGTAATTTCGCAGAATAATCAAAGTCGAAGTGGTCCATGGAAGTATATTTAGAATGGCCCTTTATAAACAGTAGTATTGAGATTTGTGGTTTCCATTGCTGATTGGACATCAGAACCCCCTGCTATGCAGTGAGATGCAGACCAGTCCCTGCGCTCTATCATTTCCACCTCCCATCAACTCTCTCACCTCAAGTGGTCTGGCTCATGAAGTGCATGATAAGGCTTCTGTGCCTGTTATTTTCAGCACTGAGAACCACAAACTAGAATGACTGACATGCATGCTCATCAAATGCTGGTTTGATAATGACCATAACATGACTGCATTTTTTTCTTGAATTAATGCTGAAAAAATCTTGTTTTAAAACAAGATCCATGTTCACTTAATACCATGCCTTTCTGACTTCTGAGGTGGAAAGACTGGGACAGCATTGCAATTGTGTTCATAATTGGTTTCTCTGAGTCTTGGAATCAGCATTGGAGCCAGTGATGTTTTCTCATGTGGTAGATACAGACACACAACTCCTTCTGGGTGATAAACAGCCACAATGAGAACACTAAGATTCACAGACTTTGTGACTTCTAAAGGTACTTACATCAGTTTTACACCATACAACTTTAAGTTTTAAAACTAATCAACCTGGATTGGACCCATTCCCCATTTTGTTTGGTTTGGAAAAGACATGTGATCCAATAACAACATGTAACCTCCTTCTTATATGCCACCTCTTAGAGCCACGGTGTTGAGTTAAAAGGAGTCTTACCTTTAAGAGGCACCTTGACATCAAGGCCATAGAATGAAGGCAAGAGAGAAGAACAAGAATAGAAACAGAAACTGCAGAAGAAAAAGGAGATTATGTAAATCTGAGCTTCCACCAGCATTCAGGTAGCACAAAACCTCAGCTTCCCATATTCTCTCATAAAAACAAACCAAAACCACCCTGCATTCACCTATTGCCATCCATTTTAGAGTTAATGTCAGGGGATTCTCACCGACAATTGTTCTAGGCTTTAGGCTCTAAATTTTACACATGAGAAAAACTAAGCATAGAGTTAGCAAAGGATTAGTCTAACTCCATACTGTCTAGGAATGCAATGAGAGCTTTGTACTTTACTGTGAGCATGGTCTCTCTCTTTTAGGGATGTGAGGGTATTTCAGAACTGCAATCAGAGATATGTGCTTGTTAAGAGGACCATAGCATCTACTGTGTATCCCTCATGGATACTTACAAAAAGCAAAGGAAACCACATTGGAAGCGCTTTGGTCACGTGAAGTGCTGTGTGCAGTGGAGGCTGTTTTGCTTGGTTCATTGATATCCCCTGATTTACACCAACTGTGTCCATGGAAATGAACCACTCTAGCCCAGCAGGGACACTGTGTGCGCTCTGAGTAGCCCTTCAAGGACTGCAAGGGGAAATGAAGAGTGCACTGCCCCTTAGCTGTTTCAGTGGGCTGGAAGGCAGGAGGGAGTGAGGTCACGTGAGCAGGACACCCAGTGTGAACCTCATCTCCTGTTCTATCCTCTCAAGAGTCAACCAGCTTGTTATTTAAGTAGCTCAGTTCTCTACTTTAAGATGATATTCAGCACAAATTGTTGCATTACTTCATTATCATAGACATTTAGGAAGTTCAGGTCTATAAATATTACGGGACAAAATGGTGGTGAAACATCCTCCTTAAATTCTGACCGCTGATACAGTCTTAGTTACTCTTCTCTCCAAATTTCCACAGGATTTATTTAGGTAGGTGCTGGAGTGGCAACCCAAATCTCTCCACTTTTGGAAGCCTTCCTTGAAGGGGGCTGAATAGCACCCCAAAGTTTCTTCACAGAATTGCCTCAACTGTATCTTCCCATTTGAGTCAGAACAAGGGAATTAACACCAAGACAGACCAGACTGTGCCACTCCAAAATGTCAGAAATAGACGACACAAGGTGTGCTCTAAAGCATAAATGCAGGGAGCAGCCCCTGTTTTCCATGGATCTTTCCACCAGGTACAAGCAAACTGCATGCAGCACTTGGGTCACTGTAATTCACCGTGGCCTCACTCAGTACTAAAGAACTGAATGGATTGAAATGAGGGACATTCCAATATAAAATTCTAAGGAGGATGTATACTTCAAGGATGGGAAAATTTCAGAAGAAGACTTTTAAATGTTTTTCAAGTTTCATATATGACTTCATTCCTCATGGAACCTGTAAGAGGAAGTCAGTTTGGGTGTTACCACTGCCGTTTTATGGACACAGAAGGTGTGTTTGTAGTTACTTACCCAAGGTGCTATCAGAAGCGGAAGCTCACCATCTACGAATGTGAGCACCCAGGGATATGGCTTCCAGACTGGACTAACTTCTGACCTCACATATATGGACCAGAACACATGTATTTTTGGAGGAGCTCAGTTCTAGCCATAGTTTCAGGAATGCCAGATGGTTTGCTGTGGTCTTCTTGAATCCCATGAAAGTTACATCCAAACAGCCTATTTCAACCCTGGGGTTTGGGGAGCTATTTCCAGTCAGGGAGGCAGGTACATGAGAGAGAACTCTGCTCTCTTTCTGCGTTTCCCAGGAGAATGCCCCTGGCTTGTCAGGTAGGACAGGTCTTTGCACCAGACAGAGCCATTTCTCTTCTGTCAACACTCAATCGTTTCCATGTGTCCTCTTTAGAACACTATTCTTTAGTTTCACCAAACACAGGACCTCTTAAAAGAAATTTCTCTTTCTTTTTTTAATTTTTTTTTGTGGAGAAGTGGGGCTGGAGGGTTTCAAGACAAGGGTTTCTCTGTGTGTTCCTGGCTATCCTGGAACTTGCTCTATAGACAGTTTCTGAACTAAGTGTTAAAGCGAAACTGAAGCCTGGAATTTTTTTTATAAATAATGGGAAATATTTGTGTGTTTGATTTTGTTTTAATGTAATGTTTGAAAGAAAAAGCAAATCAGAGTAATGAAAAAAGTATTGGAAATTAAGATGAGGAAGGCAGAGTGAAGGGAATCAAAACTACACATGGTGAAAATATCCAGACTGCTGATGGGACATCATAGCCCCCCAAATCCTGTCATCCTATTCAAGGTGGGCACCACTTTCACCTTACCTATCTATGTCTGCCTGTGCCAGACCCAGTAATCGAGAAGAAAGAGATAGCAGAGAAACCAAATAAGCAGCACTTTCAGATTAACAAAGGAGTTTAATGCGTACCTTTTCCTCCAAGTCCTTTATCTGCCGTTTTTGAATGTCGGTCTTATCCTCTAGGTCACGGATTCTCTGAACAAATTAGGGAAAACACTATTAGGTGCTAGGCTGTTGTGGAAATTGTTCACCAAACAAAACAAAGTTTTCTGTGAAAACACTGATATCAGTGCCAGCGGATGGAAATAGCACAAATACACTTTTCCCTCCATACAGGGAAATGCATGTCCCAATGCTTATCCAGACTTGGGAAAATATTGTCACTGTTAACATTTTTGAGCCAAGTATTTTCTATCTTTTTTAGTTTGGATCTTAAACACCTTCCCCCCAAAATGCATGCTACAGGCATGGTCATTAGCCCGTATGGCTGACAGGAGGTAGAGCTTTTCAGAGGACATTAGGTCATCAGGCATTCCCTTGATTAGGATATTGGGGAACTTGATCCCAATCCCCTCTTTGCTTTACAACTGCCTCAGGATGAGCAACTTTCTTCACTCCTGCTTCTTCCATGATGAACTGCCCCGAAGTAAGGAGCCAACTGTGATCATGGACAGGGACTTCTGAAAGCATGAGCACAGATGAACCTTACCTTTGAGTTAATTGACTTTTGAGAATTTTGTGACCACAACAGTGTACTAACAACCCACCCCTTTCTTACCCCCTGCAGAGGCCTAGCTTAGGTGAGAGGTGTATCCTCCACCACACTGCCACTGGACTTGGCCAGATTACTTTTGCCCTGAGGAATGTGAGCTTATAGGAAGTGTGGGAATGTAACATCCTTGAAAGAGAGCAGTATGTCCCAGAACTAGTGAGCATGAAGGGGGATGCTTTTGTCAGCCCTTTGGATTGATATTTTGGTTGCTTATTTGCACAGTAAAAATGGCTGGAACCGACTGTGCAATAGCAAAAAGCTGTTAGCCTTTCTTGTCTACATGCTTCAACCCTGTTTGGAGCTGGAATTTCCTCACAAAACATGATTGACCAATTCTCAAAAGTCAATGAGAGTACGCTTTAATACAACTTCTCAGAAGTAAGCTGATAAGCCGAGGATGAGCAATTGTAACAAAACAGCATAGCAGTCAGGAATGCAGAAAAGCCTATGTAACCACATTCCACACAGGAAGACCACCCAGATTGGATAGTGGCATTACATAGATAATTGTTTGGGAGCAAAAGGTGTCTTCACAATTTCTCTTGAAAATCTAAAAGCTTTTGGTACCCGCGTGTGTAATGATGCTTGCTATTTAATGGTCACTATTTGTAGGAACTAAAACAGTGAACTGTCCCTTCAGCTGGAAGCCTACTAGGATGATAATATATAAAGAGATCTTTATAATGCAACATGAGGAGAAAAAATGGAAGCTAGAAGAAAACATATCTCAACATGGAAATCAAGTCTCCTCTCTAAAAAGTGTCAACCATAGGTAATTTTCACCCTCTCCTGGAGGATGGCATTTGGCAATGTCTGATAATTTTTCAAGTTTGTTGGTATGCTTATTTTATAATGCATAATTATTTCATATTTTAGTATAGTAGCAAATGTGCATACCTATCACTAGTGTGTAATTGGCTAAATATTTCTTATTGTAACAACTGCATTGTAAGATATATAATAGCTTTTCTGACTTAGTTCCAGTAGAAGCCATTGGGACATATTCCACAATTCAGGAGACATCCTCCCACCTCAAAGAATTCAGCTTGATCTAGATGATCTGTCTTAGTACTGCCAAGAGGGACAAAGCCTGCTGTCAAAGAAAGGAGGTGAGGCTTGGTGCTCTAGTTCTCATCTCATCTTGGCATGGTGATGAACAATAGAGATGTAGGAGAGCCTGGAATATGGTAGCACCGACATATGTGTATGTGTGATGTGTGCTGGCATGTACTTCAGTGGTACAGTGTATACTCTAAGGCTACACAACCAAACAATAAATGCACCAGGCATTTCTTCTTCTTTATGCATGCAATTCCTTGGCCTGTGTCTGCACACAGATATAAATATTGATTCAGGAAACCATACATCCATGAGAGTGCTGAAGCGCTTATTCAGTCTTCAGCTCTGTGCTTGCTGACCATTTTCTGTCTATGACTGTACCACGTGTACTGAGAAATACAGCTAAGGCATCAACTAAGTCCTGGTCCCAAAGAGCTACAATGTTCTTTGACAAGATGGGACGTAAAACAGAGAGTAACAGAATTAAGAAACAAACGTTCAAAATGGCAAAGATGTAAAACACTGTCACCCATCTCCAGTTCCTGGGGCTGTGTTAGTCTGTAGACAGACCATTCCACACTGCAGATGAATCCACTATTGTTCATTGCATGTTGTGAGCTTGTTTTTTGTTCTTTCCAAGCCATTTGTCATCCAATCAAGAGGAAACATTGTGAGACCCCCAAACATATTTTCATCTCCTCTCTCTCTCCCCACTCCTTTCTCCCTCCTTTCCTCCCTCTCTGTCTCTCACTATCAAGTACATAACTCACATTCATCCCTCATTGGGGCTGGTGACACAGCTTATTTTTAGTTCTTCCTGTCTCTTATTTGGTCCATACTATATCATGTCAAAATCTGTCTTTCCCGCATCAACAAAATATAGCTAATATGAACTTGAAATGTGAACTACTCAGGTTGGGGTATGGCATAGCACCTGCCTAGCATGCATAAGACCCCCAGTACTATTCTTAGCTTCATAAGGTAAGAGAGATGACAGAAATCCTGTGTCTTAGAGATGGAGAAAGGAAAAGTTAGCTGAGTATAAAACTAAGGCCTGGACTCTTGCAAGGTTCCACAGTGATCTTTACTCTTTGTGGTCTCCAGCTTCACCTCTTAGCCCAACTCTGTGCCTATCAGGCATACCAACTTCTTCTGTAGCTCTCAAATGCACACCAGGGCTTAGTACTTGCTCCTTTTCAGAGATGGTGCGGGATTCCTCTCTGTATACTGTGAATATGTTTTATTACTATTGGTTAATAAAGAAGCTGCTTCAGCCTATGGCAGGGCAGAACAAAACCGGGTGGGAAATCTGAACAGAGATATATAGAAAGAATAGGTGGAGTCAAGGAGACACCATGTAGCTGCTGAAGGAATCTTACTGGAAGGACACAGCCTTGTGGTAATACATAGATTAAAAGAAATTGGTTAATTTAAGATGTAAGTGTAACTTAATGAAGCCTGAGCTAATAGGTCAAGCAGTGTTGTATTTAATGTAGTTTCTGTGTGGCTATTTGGGTCTGGGCAGCCAGGAATGAAAGTGCAGTCTTTGTCTACACTAGGACCTTTGAGTGACTGGTTCCCTGGTTTTCATGGATCTTCAGAAGTGTCTTCTGACTACCTGGCCTAACATGCTTAATCCTTTCTGACTCACATGCGTACCCCTAGACACTGTCGAAGCTTATTCCCTGCACTTAGTGGTTTCCTTAGAGATGGTTCATGCATGGTTCATTTGTGCCGTGGCTTTGTCCTCTCCCATCTGTATGGCAGATCTGATGTCTTCAGTAACTGCCATATTCACAGCATCTGGTGCACATCTGGCCATTAGTATATGACTCTAAATGATTACAAAACAAGGTTTTAAATGTATTGGTTTAAGAACATTTTGTTCACTTTGCTCATCCAGAAGAGGATTCTGGAAGTGGCAGAACTTTAGTAGGGACAGGAAAAAAATAAGAATGTTTGAATGCCATTTTTTTTTGTGGAAAAATAGGCAAACAAAGGCTCAGGAATAGGAAACCATGGACAAGTGACACTAGGCTTTGCACTGGAAAGAACTCCTGTGTCTCAAGTCACATCTTAAGGGAGGGATGAGCAGCTAATGAAGGACCTCAGAGATCTACACAGGATTTAAGCCACTTCAAAAGGGAAATCACAGATGCCCTTGGGCAAGAAATTAAGGAAAGGTGAAAACCAAACAGGGCTTCCTTACAAAATGGAAGGGAGAAAAGTAGGAAGTTCCTACAGTGTGATTTCCATGGCCCCTGGGGACCCACGGACCTTTGTTAATGCCATTTATCAAAATACACTAGAATTATTTTCTTTATGCTGATCACCTCTGTCTTCAAATACTCAGGAGGGCAGTGTCCAAGGTGAGTGCTCTAGATATCCAGCACACTGAACCTACTACTAGGAGATACACTGAAATGTCTGAACACATGCGTAGATGACAGAGTCAGGTTAGTGCTGGGGCACCTGGAAGCCACTGTAATCATGAAAGATCCTGCCAATGCCTGTAACAGTGTGACAAAATAGACCAAGGATACCCATGTCC
The DNA here is from genome assembly GCA_001685075.1 of Bramus lutescens. Lineage (NCBI taxonomy): Eukaryota > Metazoa > Chordata > Mammalia > Rodentia > Cricetidae > Bramus > Bramus lutescens. Next base: position 1,395,947 of record LOEQ01000010.1, read on the forward strand.
ATGTCTGTTGGATGTGGTGCTACCTAAACTCCCCGAGGGAGAGGACAGAGAAGACATAGGTGTTGCACCCTGAGTGACTGGGTAAAGCCATTCTGCTGACCCAGCAGATGGAGAGGAGAGATGAGATAAGGACAAGAATGCATATTGTTTTCATTTTGGGGACATCTAAGCACAAGTGTCTAATAAATGGCTAGCAATGGCCTCTAGAATTTACACATCATAATTATATCATAGTGTCTTTGATGCATCCTGGCCAGTGCCTTCTGGAATAACTCTGCCATTAAGCTATTGATTAAGAGAGGAGAGGAGAATAAGAAATAATTAGAAAAGGTACATTTAATGTGAACATTTGTTAGAGAGAGGGAAATGCCAGGGAACTCTCTCAACTAAGTTTAATTCACATAAAGAATGGAATTCTTTCAAGAGAGGTACCTTAGCTTACAGATTAAAGAGGAACTCAAACTGGTGCACCAGGATTTTATCATAATCAAATTTAGACAACTATTAGTCAGTGTTAAAACAAACACTTGTGTACTTACAAGACACAGCTCTTAATATGCTAAACCTGATTAGACACTTTTACTACATAAGGAATATGAGAAGGAGATACCCTTATCCCCCAGTAGAAGTGAGAAACAAAGAGGCAAATAAAAAAATTCCCACGAAATAACCTATTTGCCAAAAGCTTCGAAAACTTTCCACTGGTCAAATCTTTGTAACCCTGAAGGCTTTCTGTAAAAAATATACATATGCTTGTCATCTTTGGACAAATGACTTGAGCGCTCTGGTGTGTGGGGAACACACAAGTCCCTGCTTCTATCCGTGCTGTCAGGCTTCCATGCTTTGCTCTTAGTGGGACCATACAATAACTACAATTCCGTTTCGACTCCTTAGCTTCAGCACATGCTCTGTACCTCCTATGTCTTCCACCAGACTGCCACAGCTGAGGACCAGAGTACTACAACCTGGCACAACAAATTCTGAAAATCTCATGAGTTTGCTCTCTGAACAGGACTCTGCTGGTGCTTCTTGGTCAAGTCACAACACAAATGAAGAATCCCCAAGATTTTTGGCTGAAAGTTGGTAACGGGTGCCTACCTCTTGGCTTGCCAGTCTAGATGGAGCCTGTAAGTCACAAAGGCCTTAAGCAGCACCTGGCAGCAGTGTGCAATGGTTAGCACCTAGGTCTCAGGGGCTGGCGTATCTGGTCTGTGATTTTGCTCAGCCTCTTACTGTCTTGAATAAATCATTTGAATACTTCTGTTTTCAAACTGAGATAATGCGAACACTTACTTACCTCTTAGAGCTTTCGTGAAGATGAGCAGAAATGACGCAGGTACAGCCTGCACTTTATTCACAATGTATTTTGATGTATAGGGTGATTTGCCTGCATGTATGTCTATTTAGCATTTGCATACCTGATGTCTGAGGATGTCAGAGGGGCATCAGAGCCCTTAGAGCTGGAGTTATAGACAGGTATGGGCTATTGTGTGAGTGCTAGAAATTGAGCCTTTGTCCTTTGGAAAGCAGTCAGTGCTTTTAATGACTGAGCCTCTCTCTGGTAACAACAACCACCTTCAGATCCCGACTGAACAAATGCCAGGCTGCACAGAGCAGCCTTCAGGCTTCGTTATTCTTGCTGCTTGTTCTGAGAATGAAGAGGCAGTCTCTACTCTTTACTCTTTCCAGATGTGTGCCTCAGGCTCAGTGACTGACAGGAACAAATACAGAAGAGCCATTCCCGTTTCCTCACACAGGTGAACAATCAGGCTCCAACAGATTAGGAGACCTGTGACAAAATCCTTCTAAAAACTGATAGCCACACACAGCCCCTCTGAAATGTCATTTTCCTCAAGACCAAGTTTTATTAGCAACCTGTCCCCCTGTATTGAGTGATAGTGGGAATGAGTCACTCATTTCACTTGCCGACAATCGCTAGAACTGTCCCGTTCTGACATCGAGTGCTTGTTCCTAAGTTCCATGTGCTTAGGATTGACCTACAGGGATTTGGTCTGAGCTTGATCCTCACCTGGTGTGCTTGCTGTAAGAGCTCCATCCTCTCCTGGAGGATCTGACAGTCGTACTCCCTGCTCTTCCTCAGCATCTGCCGCCGTAACTTTTCAACAGCCGTCCGCAGCTCCTCCTGCTGCTTGTCACTTAACAATTCACCGAACTTGATCACAGTCTCTTGCTGCAGAGCATTGTATAAGGTAGCCTCTAGTTCCTGGATTCTCTGGCAAATAGAATCAGAGAACTCTGACTTTGGGTCTGAGCATTTGGGTGTGATGCTGGGAGAGTGTGCATGGATGGGTGAGACAGGAACATGGTACCTCAGACTCAGAGCCTTTTAAAGCTTCTGAGTGTCTCCTGCCTGGCTTCCTTCTGGACATTCCCTTTACGAGGTGCCACAAATGTCACCCACACAGTGCACAGGCTGCTCTGTAAGTAAATCCATTTTCTTTCTTGGGATCCCGTTTGTTTAGATTCTTGTTTTTAGGAGTCCCTCTGCTATAATGATAGCACCCCCACATCTTCTTCCCTGTTCCAGTGTAGCTGGGAATGGGCTTAGTCTCCTTCCTGCTTGACAACCCCTGAAGCTTGTTGGAATCCTATGCCACAGTGGCTGTAGTCTCAAGACTAAGTATAAGGAGGCAACAAGGACTTGAAATTGGAGAGATGTTTCAAACACAAAACATCCTCTCTTAGTCACATGACAGTTCTCTGTACTTGAAGATGTCTTATGGTCTCTATGCTTTTTTCCTTGAAGAAATGGGAAATACGAATCAAAATGGCCTAGAATTTTGGTGTTTTCCTGATGTGGTGTATGTATGTGCAAATGTGTGTGTAGGTACACATGCACACGGATGCACACGTGTGTGTGTGTGTGTCAGAGGTTGGCATTAGTACCTTCAACAATTTTCACCATAGGTATTGACATGGGGATCTCTCAGTGACCCTGCAGCTCACTAATTAATCATGTTTTGGCTTCCCTAGCAGTGGAACTGTAGCACCTATAATTGTGCCTGGTTTTTACAACAGAGCTGGGATCAGATCTTCATGCTTGAGTGACAAGCATTTGACCACTGATCCATTTTCCCAGCACATGGTCCCCTTCTGTTTGCTAGAATGAGGTTTATAGCTACTCAAATGTCTTTCTCAGTTCCCCATTTGATATATATATA
>LOEQ01000010.1:1415281-1446883 GCA_001685075.1 Bramus lutescens
TCTATCTATCTATCTATCTATCTATCTATCTATCTATCTATCATCTATCCTCTGCAGTATGAAGGGTTAACATATACTGACAGTGAAAACCTCAAATATGATAGTATTGAAGAAAATACATGAACATCTCCTTCTGATAATGGCTTGTCTGTCTATTTCAAATCAAAGTTTAGTCTTTGGTATTTATCACTGTGTGCGTGTGTGCACACGCGTGCTTGCACATGCTACCACTTAAAAATAGGTACTTGTAGAAAAGAAAAGTACCAATATATCTTCTAAATGACTAAGAGTGGTTGTTGTGGCATCTCCCAGCATCTTGTGATTCCTTCAGAAAGAAAAGTTGGGCAACACCACTGCAGAGATGTTCTCCTTCTTATCTCTTGCCAAAGTCCATAAGGCAGGTTCCTTAGGTGGCCCCAACTCTGCAGTTTAAAGACTGGGCTCAAGTCCTAGCATCCGGACCCCAGGTAACTAATTTAACTTTGACTGAATGAATGAATAAATAACTTTCTTTATTTCTTCCTTCATCCTTTCATTCGCTTGTCTTTCCTTCTTTTGAAGAAATTCTTATAAATGAAAATCATGACATTCTAGAAAGTAGATCCAGTAATATTGGAACAGTGATTCAAGTTTTCCCACACCTAGCTGTGTGACCTGTAACGGGCAGCTCCATTAATATTTTTGGTCTTAAATTCTCTTACAGAAGCATCTGACTTAGGAGCTGACACAAGGGTTCATTCGAACATTGTCTGTGAAATTCTTAATGAGATGTAGATGCAATGTTTTACACTTTTTAATTAAGAAAAGAAAGTGGCTTAATCAGTACTTTTGAAAAAACAAGATAACTATTATTTTTAAGCAAAGAACTTAATAAAACAGATCATTAAAATCCAGCATGTGTTAGACAATTTAAGTTCTCAAGAAGTGAAAATAAGAAACACATACTCAGCTGTCTTTAAAGGAACAAAAGCATTGATCTGTGTTTGGATGTGAAATTTGTTAGAATTTAATAACAAACAAAAGCCTCGGAGGACAAAAGGGCACAGAGAAGGCTATGTTGCTGACATTTTAATGTCTTTGGTGCTTTAGTGACGCAACCTCTGCAAGTGGATTCCAGGCCCTCTTGCAGGTCCACACTCACCTTGGCTTCTCTTTCAGCATCTATGATGCCTCCAGTCTGCTCCTGCAAGAGGGCATATGCTCTTTGGAGGGCTTGGTATTCTTTTGTTAATTGTCGAAATCGTAACTCAGATTCTTCAGCAGCTAGACTCTGGAGGGTTGAAATGCAAAAAGTCCAAAAGTAGTTATGTTATGTCTGTGTCTTGTGTTCAGTGTCAACAGTGACATTTGCCTACTTTTTCAAAGAAAAAATTTATTTGATTTGATTTTTAATTCTGAATTATCAGTAAAAATGTGAATACAGGCTATGTTCAAGATAGATGGTAGAAAATATGTAAGACATTATTTTAATGAAAGGAATGGTTATTAATTTTTACAATAATGATCTCTTCCCATTTGGTCTTGAATAATACCCAATTTTAGATCCAAACTAAGAAGTAATACCCAAAGTTTGGATCTAAATTTCAGGCAAGGATTCTTAAAGCTTTACTCTCATTTCTTTCCATTCATTCAGAGACATAAATAGATCATTAGTTTGTGGTTAAAGTTCATCCCTACTAAATCATGATACTCCCTCTCAGCCCCAGAACTTAGGTTTGGGGCATAATTCAGTTATCACCAGAGAATTTGGTCAAAAATGTTGAATGAGGAGGTGGAAATGAAGTTTAGTTGGGAAAGAGCTTGCCTGGCACACACAAAGGCCTGCTTCACTTCCTAGAATTATATATAGAATTATATATACATATATACATGTACACACACACACACGCACACGTATGCAGGAGTTGTGGTGTCACCTGAAATCTCAGAACTTGGAGGAAGAGGCAAGAGGATCAGAAGTTTATGCTCATCTTTAGCTGTCTAAGGGGTCTGGGGACAGCTAACATTACTTGTAACTCTATAAAAAAATAGTTTGGACTGAGTGGTTTCATTTTCCTGATCCTGACTTGGTAGTTGTGTTCGGTGTAGCTGAAACCCCTGGATAGTTCTGAAGATGGGGGACCACAGAACATGGAGTTTACTTAGACACTGCTTTACACTGAATCTAGAAGCCTCTTGGACTTGCTCTCCCTTTCAAACCTTCCACAGATGAAGATGTTTGGGAAGTCACTTTTACTGTGAGGTGAGTAAGCAAATTACAGAGCCACACAGAATGTTTGAGACGTCTCTAGAAAGATTCCATGACATAGATGAAGCTTACTTTCAAGAGATATCAAAGTGGAGCATGATCTAAAGACTGGTCACAGTCACAAGATCAGCTTGTGCTTTTCCTTTCCCTTAGAGGAAAGATTTGGTGACAATGTTGCACAGGACCAGAGGAAAGAAAAAGCTTACTTCATCTAAGTCATCATCGGGAGTGGCAGGTGTCCTGTCCGTTCTAAAGGAGGCCATGGATGATGTTTCTGAATCCATGGAGTCCTCATCATAGCCAATGAATGGATCCAAAACAGGCCTCTAAGTGGAGAGAAAGTATAAACTTACTAACATGACTAAAATCAGCAAAGAATGCCATATCCAAGCTCCATTCACTGTGACAGATACAGATAATCATAGGGGTCCGGGTTCTTTACCAGTTCTTTGGTGAAGTACAAACACTAAGCAGGAACACAATGCCAATCCATCTCTTGCCCATGTTTTTCACTTCTGACACACTTAAAGGAAGTGTGTGACTATTTGGCTGTCTTCTAAAGCCATCATAATCTGGTTACATTACCTTCTGTCATGACGAGTCAATGCATTGTGCTCTTTTAAGTATTTAAAATTGGCCTAAGAGGCTTGGAAAATGGAGGCATCCATGTTAAGGAGGCCTTGGGGTCTTCACTCTAGTTTTCCAATCCCACATCCAACCCAAGTGACATACATGGTAAAAGCAAACACAGAAATCAAAACAATAAGCGGTGCATTGTAGGGGCTATAAAAATAATGGTGGACTGAGGTCATTATCAATACTTCCCAGATGATAATAATGCAAACACATCAATCAGTTATAGGACAGATATCATAAACTAATATGATTCAATGGAAGATATTGATCATGCATATCTCTTACATGTTCTTAGGATGTAACCCATGCACTTGTCAGAAAAACCTTCTAATATTAAACCCACTGGTTTTCCTTTTAGAGGAAGTCATAGCCTTTCAGGTTAGGGCACAACAACACAGCCACTTTTCAGACTAAGAAATGTCAGGAGATTATTTTTTATAAAAACAAAACAAAAACAAAAAAACACGTAGTTCTTGTGGTTTGCCGCAGTTCAAGACCATCTGATCTATCACGTCTTTGCAGGAAGGTTCCTTGGCAGGCCTTCCATTCCTGGCTCTTGGTGACAAATGTCCGTTAAAAGTTTACTCATTACCTTGATTGGCTTCGAGCTTCTCCTGTGCTTTCTCCTACGGATGAGTTTTTCTCGATCCTAGAAAACAGAGGAGGACTTTTCAGATCAAAGGTTGTCGCACATCTCTCAAGAGTTTTGTTATCTCTTCCTTCTGCCAACAGAGGGTATCGGATCCAAGAGAGCCTCTGAGGATGGATCCAGGCAATAGAATTCACTGGCTGAGCTATCTGTGGCCCCTTGTTTTGTTTTTCAAAGAGACAGCTGTTCTCCCCTGAGAGATTATATATTTTTATTTGAAGAATGATTCTATTTTACAAATTTGGTAATGTTTGGACATGACTTGTCAATATTTTTTGGAGTATATATATTATAATTTTCCTGCCATATAATCAGGAACTGTGCTGGGTTCCTTCATTTTTGACCTGAAAACAGGGTCCCATGACGAGTAGTTGTTGTGCTCTCTGATGCCAACAATGACTTTGCATTTGTGTGAGAAAATATTGTTTCTAGTTAGAATACACATTCATTTTTTACATCTTGTCATCTCTTAGCATAGGCAGGTGTCCCTTGATTAGTTTGGGTGAGGATGGGGCAGGAAATGGAGCACCTACTCAGTTGGGGTCACTTGGTTTTGCTTCTGGCTTATTTGGGGGAGACATGGCTGTGGTTTTCTGAGAATATTGGTGAATACCTATGAACTGTGAGGAACTTCATGACCTGCAAGGTGTGAGCATAGCTATAACTACTGGGACAACTTGGGATTTAACCATTAAGGACTCTGTAATTTTACTGCAAATTTGGGCTAGATGGAGCTACCTGATCAATAGGAAATCTATAGCTTAATTTGAGGGTTTCAAAGTCAGTATGCCCCTAGTCCAGTGACTCCATGAGATATAAGAGTTATCGCGGTAGAAATGAGAAACCTACATTTGAATATAATTCAAAACATTGGCATTTAGAATATACTTTTTGTCTTTATATATAAAATATTTTGATTGTGGATCCTCACTATAGCTGAAACTTAAAAAATTACACATTGTATACTCTCTTAATCTAAGGGGTGCAAATTATATATGAACAACGGATGATTTTTTTCAAGAAAAGATTTCTCTGTGGAAGAGTCCTGGGTGTTGGTTGTCCTGTAACTCACTTTGTGGACCGTGGTGGCCTTGAACTCACAGAGATCCGCCTACCTCTGCCTCCTGAGTGCTGGGATTAAAGGTGCACAACACCATCCAACAAAGGTGGACAATTTTTAAAGGGACAGTAGCAATTATTCACAAACAGAAGTGGACTCTTTCACTGCCAATGGCAGTGAAACAAAGTTCACCTGTTCTGGAGATTATTGTGTAACAGCCCCCCACCCCCACCCCTATGATTAGTTCAAATCTACAGGCTTTGGCTTATTCTTGAAATAAAAAGAAATAAAGATACCATTCTCAGAATAAAGACAGAGAGGTGAAGAAGGAAGCCTGAAGGCTTCAAGAGGTCTTATCCTACTATACTGTCAATAGTAACCTGAATCAGATGCAAACAGGACCTAGTCAACAGAAACTGAAGTATCTATCCATGAAGTGTAGACTGGAATTCCTGCTCTGTTACAGAATTCTGACGCTGTTCTTCATTCACAGAGCCTTTAACAGATTGTATCTATGTGCTATGCACTGATTAGGTGTTAGAAATAAGGAGCATATGGTCTTGCTTTTGTAGGCAAAAAATTGAATTGCTGAGGCTCAGGAGACAGACAGTGGAAAGCAACTATAAGATACCCAGATCTACCCTTATATGTACTTATCAACGCCTCTGAAAAGTTCCTTAATGGGGATCATATTCATGCTTCTAGACTAGTTGGCAAATGTTTAGAATTGGAAGGTATAAATCAGTTTAATAATATAAACGTTTTGGGCTAGAGTTTCTTGTCCATAATTACATGCTGCACACCTGAATATGGGCATTTGGAGTTAATCCAAAATGATGAAGGGCTTCCTTATGTGCTGGTTGTTGGCTCCCCATCCTTAAGAATAGCTAGGGGTTTGCAGATGGGTTCACCTACCCTTGTGAGCTCGTCAATGATGTTCTGTTGCTCTATGACCTGTAGTTTCAGAAACTCTGTCTCTTGTTCTTCATTAGCTTGGTCAAGGTCATTCAGAGACTTCAGTTTCTTTAAGGGTGGGTGAGATGTTATTTTTTCTCTCTAAATTGGAGAAAAAGAAATTACAAGTGGAAACCTCAAAAATCCCTAATTTTAGTAATTGGTAAATTTGTAAAAATTGGGTCTCAGCTAAATTGAATCCTGTCCCCTCTTGGTGACAGACTTTGATATTTACCAACTAAAACCCTCAAGTACATTTTATCTGCTATAACACATTGAAGTCCTTGGCAATGTTTTGGACATTTCTATAGTTAGTTTATCTTGGAAGTCTTTTCAGGAATGTATGATCATATTAGTCATCCATATATAATACAAGCCATGATATTGATTTCCCAGCTATCAAGCAAACTAGAAGGCAGGCATGTACTCCCTCCACATTTCCATGGTGTAGGAGCTACACTGAGGCTTTTCTTCTCCATTTGCAAGTGTTTGAGGAGTGTGTGTAACCCCTCCTCTTGCTTTCCTCTTAAAGTTTCCTTGCTTCTTCAAGGGGAAGTCTAAGCAGCATACGAGAAACAACCTCAGCACAACCCAATAGGTCACAGGCCCCAGAGGAGGACGCAGCAGCTTCTGCAGCATCTGCAATACACACCATTTCTGAGTTCTCCTTGGTTACGGCTTTTAGTTTCTCCTCCATGCGCTGCAAAGACACCATCAGCTCATCATTTCTCTTGGTGAGGCACTTGTTCCTTTCCAGGAGAGGTTTGCATTGCTTTTCTGTTTCCCGCACACGTTTTAACTGGGAATAAATAAGATAAAATGGATTTTTGGTATCCTGAGAAAAGTAGGGCAGGAGGGGCCAAGTGTTAAAGAGGGAAAGCACCCCTTCAATTATCCGACCTGTCCCAGGATTGACCACTACATTCCCGTCCTCCATTTAGCCAACCAATACTTTTTAGTTTCATTTAATGATTATTCTCTTCTCCTCCCCACCTCCTTCCTTCTTTTCAGAAGGAATTGCTATGTAGGTCTAGTAGACTCAGAACTTACTATGTAGAACTAACTAGCATGGAACAGGCATGACTCCTCTGGCTTCAGTCTTCCCAGTACTGTGATTAAAGGCCATGAGCCATGATGCCTGGCTCTAGAGCCTTTTCAACACAGTCCTGTCTGCTACCTTAACAGAGGTGCCACAGATGCTGCTGCTGCTTCTGGAAGTGGCCAGGAAAAGCCCAAAGTTCTTTTTTCTCCCATTGACTTCCCTCACCTCGCTCACCCACGCAGGTCGAAACCCACTCCCTGAACCAGCAAGGACCTCTCAGTGGCTCAGCAACAGATAGAAGCACACTTGAACTTCATGGGCATCAGAACATAGTTCCAAGCCTCATCCTCTGCAACTGCATTGCCTCCTTCAAAGGTCTTGCTGAAATCTCCTCACTAAGGCAGTCTGTGTTTTCCTGTTGATGTCCCAGGACCTGTTCTATATTTGACAGGATGCTGAGCAGCATCCCTGCCCTTGTCCTGCTGATGACAGTAACACCCTGCCAGCTGCGATGATGATATATGTTGACTAAGTTGCCTTTCATTCAGAAGCTAAATGTACGAATGTTGTGTTGTAATCACATGATACAAAAAAGCCCTTCCTTTCATTTTCAAAATACTTCTGCTTAGTTGATGTATTATAGGTCGATCTGTATAGACAGATTAGATTTCTATGTTGAATTTCTAATGATCAGCTTGTTCTTTTTATCAGAAGATTTCAAAGATCATCACTCCTTCTATGGAAATCTATGATTTGGGGAGATACTGAGGAAGGAGAAAACGACCTTTGATTGAAAACAACCAACAAGACTTTGTTATTCTTAGCACTTCCCCAGTCCCATACTAATATCAGTTTGAGAACTACAGTTTTATGGTGATGTCAAAACCACAGGATTTATTTTCATAAATAATCTGGCACAACACCTTTTCAGTTTTTGTGTCTGAATCATGAATATTAGATTTCGAGTACATCTAAAGAGAAATTATTCACTGTGCTTATTATTATGTTCTTGATCTCTTCTAGAAGTTAATGCCCTGTGTTTTCGGTAGTTAAGTGAAGGGAAAGAACTGTTCAATTGTAGCAGAGCATCCAATCACAAGAGTTCCAAAGCACCCAAAAGAGTGCTTCCTGAAAAGGACACACCTTCATAGATGAAAGAGACTGAAATTATACATGTATGGTCCATCATGAATACACGTATGCATATATATGAATAAACAGAGGCTCGTGTAGACTCTAAGAAGCCCTGCTATAGTTTGACTAATAACAGATAGACCTGAGGTCAAGGAAAGAAAGAATTTTATAATTGTAAAGGGTCAATATGCTAAAACCATTATCAAATATTAACTTATGCCTATCAAGTAACATATCTTCAAATATGTATAAGGAAAAATGGACAAAGCTAAGAAGACACATATTTGTTGAGAGAAATAAGCAGAAAAAATAATAGAACTATATAGAAAATTTAAAACAAGGAAACAAACAAATGAAAACTTTAACTGAAGATGCAGTTATGGCATATTTCTAAAGTGACTGTACTGGTTAATTTTTGCCAGCTCAACACTAGGGTCACCTGAGAAGAGGGAACCTCAATTGAGAAAATGTCCCCCAGATATTGGCCTGTAGACAAGCCAGGAAGACATTTTCTTGATTAATGATTCATGTGGGAGGAACCAGCACCCTGTGAGCAGTATTGACTCCTGGTAAATGTTCCCGGGGTGTATATGAGAGCAAACTTAGCAAGGCATGGGGACCAAGCAGGTTAGCGCCATTCATCCCCAGTCCCTGTTTGATTTCCTTACCCAGACTTCCTTTCACAGTGGACTGAACAGAACATGTAAACCAAATAAGCTCTTTCCTACTCTAATGGCTTTTGGTCATGGTGTTTTAACATAGCAACAGATAGCAAGTGAAGATGCTGACCCTGTGCTATGGCCAGAAAGAAAATTGTAATACTCCCACGGCAACGAAATGTTGCAAAGTGTGGCAAATGTTACGAAGTAACTAATAACAGAAGATAATTAGAAAGATCTCTAGAAGTTTAGAAAATGAGCAATACACTTTTCAGAACAAGTTGTATGATCTTATTTATGAAATAGCAATACATGATAACACTCCAAACTTGTGAGAGTTATCCAAAAAATAAGATTTCGAGAGAAACAATGGCCCCAAATTCAGGGAAAGGCTAAAATCACTTTTACATAAATGACTTCATCAAACTATAAGTTACAGAGCAGTATGTCTAAATATCTAATTTCAAAATGTTCTAATGTTATTAAGAAAATAAAGCAGAATAGAGAAAGAACAAAATGCTGAGGACAGAGGGTAATGGAAGACCAGCAGGCCAGCAGATATTTGACAGCTCCCCCAAACTTTTTAGAAAAGATAAAAATCAAAACAAAAGTCAGAATAAGAATACACCTCATGACCAAATGGTGAAAGGGAATGATTATCTTGCATGTTGGCAAAGATATGGAAACACTGAGACCCTCATGCATTGGTACCGAGAACCTAAAGTGTTGGAGCAACTTCAGATTTCAACTGAGCATATTTCAGGATCCAAATTCCTATGCCCAGGGGAAAGAGGCACTTTTCTTCATACCTAGCAGTTCCAGTCTTAACAGCCTAAATGTACTTAGAAGTTCCAAAAATATTTCAGAAGAATGGCTGTGTGTATTGCGATAATGTTAACTGGATGCTGCAGAGTAAGGAAAGAGAACAATTTCACACAGCTTAAGGGAGATCCTCACAGGCAAACCACTGAGCCAAAGCAGCCAGGAACACAGGCATAATATGCAATTATGTTTTTAAAACTATTATGGTAGATACCTGTACAGGAACCAGAGTGGTGCCATTGTTAATTGGGTCTTGGATTGGAGAAAGAGATCTTGGTTGCTTTCCACTTACTCATTTGAAAGGTAGTGCTGTGGGGCAGTCACCTTGTGAGAATTTATCATGATGTACTGTTATTACCTGCTTATTTTTTCTCATGATAAACGAACATAATGCATGCTTTCATAGCCTAACATCCACCAAAACACACAATCAAAACAGTTTGCGTACAACTTACCAACTCGTTTCGTTCATCTCCAAGCAAGGTGTTCCTGTCTTCTAATTTTCTTATCGTGGCATTCAACTCAGCTATTCTCTTTTGATTTCTTCGCAAATCCTACAAATGAGAATTAAAATGAGTATCTCTTAAATAATAGTTTTCAAAGCCTGGAATACAATTCATGAAAGTAATAGGCTCTTGCAATTTGGCCCAGGAAGTAAGAGATAGATGTTCTTTTACAAAGAAAAGATGTGTTACCCTTTCTAACTCCCAACATTTACTGCTGGGTTGAAGACCAAGGATGGTTAAAAATCATAAATGAATTCCATGTGGCAGGCAGACCCTAGAGCCCAGACTTGAGGCATGAAGTGTGACATTAGGTTGAAGCAGTTTTTAGGAGAGCTGTTTGCCCTGTGACCAAGGTGAGTGTGAAGTCAGGGAATACCCTTGAGTCACAAATGTCCGTTGCTTTCGATGACACAGACAACTGTCTGTTATTATACATAGTCACAGAGGGGACAGTTTAGTAAGTAGACACAGGGTTTTGTGAATTTTTCTATACTCTAGAAGAAAAAGGTCACTGTGAGGGAACATATATTACCTTCATGTGTGAAAGGTGGGGTGTACAATATAATTAAGGAGAAAATATTTTGCATAGCATAACAATTGTTATGAACTACATTCCACACAGCAGTTACAACTTATTCCCATGCTATAGGCCTACTCTGATTACATGCCTGAGATTCTGTTACTCTTGATTTTGAGAGAGGTTCTCTGTTGATGGACAGTTTCACACGATCTGAGTCCCCGGAGTCATCATATCCTAGAGTACTCATCAGGACAGGCTAAACTGAGGGTGAATCTACGTTAACCCAGGTCTTACGGTGGATAGCAGCAATCAAATCTATGAAGGCTAGCCATGTACTAAACACAATACTGTACCTTCTCTATATAGTGTCGTCTAATTCATAGAGCAATCTTGCAGAAACCACCATGACCTGCATCTTACAGATAAGGATACTAAACAGGAAAGTGGTTTGCACAAAGCCACTCAGCTAATAAATTTGAATCAAGGGGGTCTAACTTCTAAAGTCCATTTTTTTGGTAATTATGCTATATTGCATATAGGTATCAACAGAAGAACTAAAATGATTATGTGCTACATCTTAGATCAGCATATATTTCCCACCACCTACTAGGGTGTGTCCTTGTCCTGGAAATCAACTCATGAGCTATTCACTACTTTGTTCTAAGTAATACTTTGGAACTCATTTTTTTGTTCCTAATTAATATATTTTCATCTCTTTTTTTTTGCAGATAAATCATTTGATAGCCCACTACAGACCAACTTAAGTCTCTCATTGTACCTCTGAAAATAACTTCTCATATAAAAGATGATGACAATCTAACAAAGTAAGTAGCAAGTTCATTCAGAATGGAGGTTTTTGTGCTATGGCTATAGATGATTCTGTCTTTCTTAAAGGCGCACACCCAACCATTGTACATGATAACTGTCTTTGGTCAGTTTCTAATCCAATTGTTCACAGATAGGGAAATTACCAATCTTGGCAACAGGCAAATATTATCATTTAACTTATGATTCTTATAAGAGATTCAAGTTTGATAGTTATCACTAGGCTGAAAAAAAATTCTGTGCAAGACTCAAAGACACCTGCAGCTCTCACGTGATCTGCTACTGAAGTCCGGCCCATTTTGTTGTCTGCAAGTCTAGAAATGCCTGTTCCCAGGATATTCGCTGGTTTTATAGTCGGAGGGAGAATTGATTTATCTGTACTTACAAATAGGAAAATGGCTTAAGTGAGAAAGTAGAACTTGAGCGCTAAATAAAAGATGACTCCGGAGTTGTTAAACCTAAACTCGAATGGACTCACCGGGCTGCTGCAGTGTTCGGAGCCATCTCCCGCCCTTCCTGGAATCTCTCTCTTCGGGCTGCTCATGTTACACTCGGCCTCCTTGACCAGGAAGAGCTGCTCATCCAAAGCCTCCTTCTGCAGCTGGAGTTTCTGTACATAGCCTGTCTGAGTCTCCAGTTCCTTTTCCAGGGAAAAGATGATCCTGTCCTTGGCTTTGATTTCATCCATCTGAATTAAATGAGACCCAGGACATTTCACTATGCTATATATAAGTCCCATTTTCACTAGGGAAGTCCTCCTCATCTTGTGATGATGGAAGGGTGTTGTCCTTCCCTAGAGTGCTTGAAATGGTCTGGGAGGGTTAGGAAAGGTAAAATTTAAAATGGATCACTAGCTTTAATAAAGGTAAGTCCAGAGCATTCCACTGTTTCTAGGGGACCAATAAACTATTACTGACTGATACTATTAGCCAATCATTTGCAATTGGAGAAAATGCAGGCTTCCTAGTACTGGTCTACTGATTTTCTAATAAGTGTCAATTCTGTTGACATCTGGAGGGGGTTCTTCCAGCAATTCCTGTTGGGTGGCCTTTCCTTTCCTTCCCACACTTCAAGGCAGCTAGCCTTAGCAATCATTCTACTATTACTGTTGGAAAAGCATCAGTGGGACCAGAATAGGGATTAAAAATGCCTGTTAATTTTAGACAAAATGTTTTCTTGTATATCTGTAGCATATAGTTATTGATTTCAGCACTCATTTCTGTGAAACTTGGAAGTGGCCTCAAATGTATTAATTTTCAATTTAAGGTACGGGTATCAGTGGATTAGAGTTCCATTGGATTGGAATCAGTTTGCTGTCCTTAGATGAGAAATATACAATACATGAAATGAATGTCTGTAACCGTGATACTGGGTGGAAACTTTAGTCCCATTTCAATACATTCTATGTGGTTTCTTAAAATGCAAATAAGAAAAGACATTTAGCACAAATGTCATTTTTCTTCCTCCTTTCTCATATTTAATGACTCTCTTAGTGTGTTTCTTTGCTGTGTGTTTTAGATGATGAGGAGATCATAGTATCACCTGTTCATGCAGTCCCTTGCTTTACACACGCTAATGCCTAGCTACTGACTCTAGGTCACGTGACTAAATTTTAGGTCAACATTGGGAGACCATTGCACTAATGTCTACACTTTCCTGTAACATCACCTGCTAACTGATGGGGGTTGTGATACCTGTTGATTTGCAAGAGAATATCAGGTGCATTTTCTTACTCCTTGAAGATGGCTGAGGCGTGTTAAGCTGAGTGTTCATTTTTCAGAGTTGATATACACAATGTTTGAATGTTTGCTGAAGTTTGATACAGCTCATAAACTGCCCCTTCCTGGTTGCTGGTGATGCCGTCTAGTTAGTGACAGATGCTAGGCTATCAGCTGATTAATACCCTCTTGGAGTTATCCTTACCATCTCTAGTATTATAAATGAAATCTTTTCATCCTTACAGTATTGGAAGCCCTGTAATTATGCAAGTTATTTCACTTTTTAAGAATGTCCTGCTCAGTAGGTTCCATTATCACCATGTACCAGATGAGACCCTGAAAGGTTACTTATTTGGTCATTGTCCCCTGCCTTGTGAATGATGAAGTCTCGATACTTTAACTTTGTCTTCTAAGCCTAGAGCCCATTTATCGGGCACTGTGTTACACTGGCTCCAAAATTATTGGCATGCCGCCCCCAGATCTTTCCAAAGTGGGTTCCTGTAGGATATCAAGCAATAAAAGAGGCTCTGTTATACAGTGGTTGTGAACACATAACCTGATTCTCAGAATATTACAAAATTAACCGGTGCTCCTGTTCATAGATGAGAAGGAATATATTGCAGAATTCTTTGATGTTTTCTAGAAAGAACAGATCTCATCTCTTTCCCTGCAGGCCCCAAAGTACATATGATGGTGAGGGTGGGGGTAGGAAAGGAAAATGAGAAAGTGGAGACAGGGACACGTACATTAAAGAAACACTCCCCCATCTGAGTCTGCTTGCATCCAATGTTTGAGCCACTCTTTGGATGGCTTAGATTTCAGGTGGTTGTTTAGGAGACTCTTGTGTCTACCTTAGCCATGTTCTTGGGAAGAAGTAATGGGGAAATCATGACCAATTGGTAGATTTACACTGAGAGGCAAGCAACAATTTTTACTTCGAGGCTCTCTTTTAACTCACCTACCTGACTGCTCCACACTTCACAGTCTTGAATCCTTCTTCGTCAACCACGGTCATTTCAGAAACCAAAAGCAGAACAGAGACCGCTATTTCTGCTCTGCCTTTGGCCTTGATTGTCAAACAGAACGAACTGCAGTCCCCCAGGAAGCATGGCAGAGGCAGCATCTTACATCACACCACATTACTAAGAAAATGACACATACTTAATCTGTAAAATGTCCTCTGGGAACCACTTAGAGTAGAAGTCCTGGAGACATCATTCAGAGCATGAAGTGGAGGAATTCCTGGAAATGGTTACTGAGGGTTGGCAGACACAGAGGGAAAGAATAGTTTTTCCTGAACAGCTTAGAGCAGTGCTTCTCAACCTGTGGGTCACAACCCAGTTGGGGAAGGGAGTAAACCAACCCTTTCACAGGGGTCGCTTATCAAATATCCTACATATCAGATATTTACATTGTGATTCATCACAGTAGCAAAATTACAGTTATGAAGTAGCAACAAAATAACTTTTTGTTTGGAGATTATGACAGCATGAGGAACTGTATTAAAGGGTCGAAGCTTTAGGAAGGTTGAGAAACACTGGCTTAGAGGAACAGTATTAAATACATTCTAAATGGTTTAAGCTAATCCTCAACTTTTGTACAAACATGAATATAAATTTTCCTTCTAAGATCATGGAACCTAGGACATTACAGCTCATAGACCATGCATTAATTTATTCATTTCAGCATTATGAGATATCTGTATGGTTGTTGCCTTTGCACATTAAAAACCAAAACCAAAAGAAACCAACCAAACAAAAACTAATTCTGTGTGGATTAAACTAAAGAAAACTGTAACAGCAAGTAAGTTATGTGTGAACGACACCCAACTCAAAACCAGAATGCCTCGTAACAAATATTCCTTGATTGTTGGGGGGGAAGGAACCCTTTTTATAAATGACCAGGGATTTTACAGCTCCATGTTTGTGCTGATGAATCGTTTAGGATGTTTTCATGTTTTCAGTGGCCATTTTCAGACAAATTGTGGCACAAAACAATCTAAGGTTGGAATGGCTTGTACTTTACAATCTTTCAGGGACTACCTAAGAACACAGGTTGCTGCATGGATACCTATGCACCCAGGAGAAGGCACTTACTATGAAAATGGGGGCTGTAAAACTCTTACATTTTACAGTTCCAATTTCTACCCAACTACCTATCAATCTACTTTGAGTTTTGGATAGCGCAGCCCGCGGAAGTGAGGGTGTTTGTTTATAGTAACTCTCGAGGGAACACCCAGCAAAGCAAATCACACTGAGCTCTGGCAGAGACTGGTTTCTGCCCTGCTCTCATTATTACTGACCAGCCTTCGAATGTCCCGTTCCGACTCCCACTTGATCTTCGAGATGGCTTCCTGGTGGGACTGATGTTCACTCCTAAGGTCCCCAGCCTTGATTTTATCCGCTTGGATCATATTGCTCAGCGCCTCGTCCACCTGCTTCTTAGCCGTTTTCAAGTCTGTGATTTCCTGCAAGAGCTTCAAGCGCTCTGCATCGAACTGTTTCCGGGCCTCGTCCCGGGCCTCAATGGTGAGTGCTGTCCTTACTTTGTCGCTGCTGCCGTCCCGGAGAGCACACAGAGCAGACTTGAGTCTCTGGATCTCTCCATCCCGTACCTTCACTGTCCTTGACATTTCTTGCTCATGCTGCTTGATGAGGTTCTCTCTCACCGCCTGCAGCTCCTTCATCTTCTCCTCATGTAGCTTGGCTTTGAGCTCTGTCACCAGGACTGTGTGCTTGCGCTGCTCCAACTCGCGAATCCGCTTTGCTTCTTGAGTCTTCTCTCTTTCAAGCTTTGATACCTAGAGAGACAGAGGGGTGAAAAGGATGAAAAAGCATGAGCCTCGTGCTCCCAGGCAGGATCTTGCAGCTCAGTCTGCTATGATCTCTTAATACCTTATTTATTAAAAAAAAAAATCCAAGCAGCTGTATGCTCAGAAGAAAAGGAAACACCTGTCTTAAAGCAGAAACTATGGTGTGTAAAACAGGGAAACATCTAATATGTTCATCGTAGCGTGTTCAGACAAATACTTGATGTCCCGGAGCCTTGTAAACAGCATGTGGTTCACGGATTAGCAGCTCTAGAGACACCCAGAAGCTAGTTAGAATTGTAGAATCTCGGGCTCCCCACCAAACCCATAAATCAGAATGCGCCTTTTAACAATTCCCTAGGCAACTGGTTTACCCTGTCAAACTGGGAAGCTTTGCTGGCTTGGTTCTCCCATTGGTGAAGAAGATTTTACAACTACCACCTGCACAAGCCTGGCTCCACCCAAACCAATACATGTGAGCATCTCTGGATAGCTCAACGCTTGATACTATAAGAAGGCAAACAAATAGGTGCCTAAAATGTTATTATATGATGCCCCTCTTTATCATATGGGAAGGGATGTGCTGGTGGAGAACAGACTGCTGACAATGGAGGTCAAAAAATAAAATGAAGATTAGCCGGGTGGTTGTGCCTCATGCCTTTAATCCCAGCACTCAGGAGGCAGAGGCAGGTGGATCTCTGTGAGTTTGAGGCCAGCCTGGTGTACATGAGCTAGTTCTGGACAGGCTCCAAAGCTATGGAGAAACCCTGTCTAGAAAAAACCAACCAACCAAACAAACAAAAGATTGTTATAAAAAAACAATGACTTTATCTTTCTTTGAATAGTAACCATGTTCCCCTCTCCAACTTGTATATATCCACATACAGACACACTAGACAGCCAATCAGCTGACACCCCCAAAGTCTGCTGGGTTCTGCTCTGATTACAGGGCTTTAGGGATGAATAGGAGGTCTCTTAGTGTCATTCTCTAGGCTCCCTGACCTTACTGCCACACAAGCCAAACACTCCAGGTAATGTAAGAATTTCTTCTAATCTTTCCACCTTCCAAGAATTCTGGTGGAAATAATCTCCTGGGTTTCCTTAAATTTCCAGGGACATTGTTAGTTCTTTTGGCCGGTTTGTGCAACCTAACTCTCTGATTTAACAGGTTGCTGGGATGTGGTGGCTGGCCACCTGCGTAGCATGAAAAGGTCCCTCTGTGATCCTGTGCGACTCCCTCCTCCACTCAGTTCCTTCTGTCAGCTGCCTATGTCTTCTGCCCCATTTTCTTCACACACACACACACACACACACACACACACACACACACACACACACNNNCACACACACACACACACACACGAGAGAGAGACAAAGACAGAGGCAGAGACAGTATCAGAGTTTGAGAAAGGGAAGACAATTTGGAAGCCCCAGGGGCATTACCTAGTAATTACCTAGAAAGTCTCCACCATTTCTCCAGTTGGAAAGGTTTAATAATAATATATTTTTAATTTTTATTGAAAATAGCCTTTTCCCCCATACAATATATTCTGATTGTGGTTTCCCCTTTCCCAAAATTTGAGAGATTTTCAACCTAGCAGTGTTTGAAGAGTCAAAGTCCCTTTTAAAGTAGTCGTAACTACAGTATAGAGAGCCTGGGGGTTACACTTACCTCAGCCACTTACCTAGTGCCAGCTAGAGCAGTATTTTCCAAACGAAGTAATGTTTGGAGAACATGTTATTGTTTTAAAGGTACCATAATTAATCTCACAGTGGTTATCCTATAAAGGTGGAGAACCCGAGAGGACTTGGTAAAAAAGTTGTGAGCTGTGTTCAAATGATTGTCTTCTGACCTCTCCTCAATGTTCAGCCTGGTGGCCACTGGCTATGCTGAACCCTTGCAATACTGTAAACTTGAGATTTGCTCCATGGGCAAAATACACTCCAGATTTTGAAGATTTGTCACAAGACAGAGTTTCTTGTTAGTCCTTTCTAAGTAGCTATGTGCTGAAATGATGCTGTTTTGTAAGAATTAAGTTAAACAGACTTTTTAGGGAAAGCAGTCGATCCCTTTCGCTTGCTAAAATTTCAGTCATAAGGAAATTTATTAAAGGTCATGTATCTGACCGTGTTTCTTTTAACCAGTGTTGCTCCAGAGTTCTTTAGGGTTCATTTGGAAAACTTGACTTCCTTTATGCTGCTAGTGATGGTCTCTCAGGAAACCCCCATCCTGGCAGGACTTCTGTATCTGTCCTAAGCTGCAGGCTCCTCCACACCGAGGACGGAATCTCCATATTTCAACCTTGCCAATCAAGCCCCTATGCAGGTTGGCTTAGATGACTCCCTTCCTCCTTCCCCTCACCCACTCCTGTTCCAGACACAAGAGAATATGCTATTTTCTGCTCCTGGTTTATATTTGTACCTGTCTGCCCACACTTTCTTTTCCCTGGTGCCCCTTCCCTTGACTCTCTCTGGGAATCTCACATTCCTCCTGGCCCAGTTACTTACCCTCCTTTCCTGTCATGTGACCTGCTTGCCTAGGATTAAGCTCAGGTCAACTGCCTTTGTCTTCTCTGTGCACTCTGTTGGTCCTTAGCGCATTTTCCTTCAGGTTACAGGTTGTGTGCATGCTCCTCTCTCATCAGCACCTCCTCTTATTCTGCCCCCGCGTGGCAACTCCTACGAGACTACCGCTGTGTATCCGCTGATTGCTGGCACAGCACAATAATGAGCAAGAAAGTACAGGTGCAATTAAAGGCCATATGCCATTGTTTCCTAGCTAGCCCCGTAAGCAGAGTCATGAGTAATAAGCCCTGTCATACAGTCTAGAAAACATAGGCTTAGGGAGGTACCAGCGTAACTCTGTATCCACTCATCCCTTGTAAGACACTACAGTAAATCACAAAATCTCTAACAGCTAAGAATAAGAATGCTACTTCTGAATCTCTCTCTCTCTCTCTCTCTCTCTCTCTCTCTCTCTCTCTCATTTCTCTATGCTTTGTGTTTGTTTGTTTGTTTAGTTTTGCTTTTTGTTAGCTCTGTCTGTGCTGGAACTCAATCTGTAGACCAGGTTGGTCTCAAACTTACAGAGCTTCACCTGCCTTTGCCTCCCAAGTGAAGTGATTACAGGCATGCACCTCCATTGTCAGGCTACCTCTCTGTTCTTGACAATCTAGATCTTGTTCTCACTTTTCTAGAGTAAAGAGAAAATTATTTCTTCCAGGAAGGAGATGAGAAAACTAGAGCCCATAATGGCCAAACTGTCTGTCTTTATGATTAAAGATATGTTGGAATACAGCCGTGCCTGTCCATTCACACATTACTTAGGGCTGCTTTCATGATACAGTGATTGAGCACTCACAGAGACTGTCTGGCCCACAACCCTCAAATATTTAGTGTTTTCCACTTTGTAGGACGGTTTGTTGATTTCTAGTCTAGGTAATGTATTTATTTTTAGTGGAAGGGATTTTTTTCCCCTAATTTAGAAGTTGAGTTTAGCTTGCATAGAAGACATTAGAAATATGTCTTTAACTTGAGTGGCGGGAACTTGATTTTCCTCCATCTTAGCAGTAAGTGGTAGCACTGGGAAGAGCGACATTACCACAAGGCCACAGGGTCACAAGGGAAACACTTCACAGGACAGTGACAAGCAATAATGAATAGGGACAATGGTCAAGGTGTTCTGGGTTTCCGTTCTGTATCGCCAGCTAAGAAAAGTGTTCAAAACATGTCTGTAATACATGTTTTCAGGACTCAGTTTCAAATGCATGGGAAAATGACTTACTGTAAAGCCCTATGGTATGCAGAGCAATATTAGATCTGACAGGAGACACTCCACCCTAAATGACTTATGTCAGATTCTCTCGAGGTGCTTAACATAGCATCTCCTTGTGATTCTGTCTGGGATTGTGTTGTTTCTCTCGGATTATAAATAGTAATCTTTCATGCATGTCTGAAGGAAGGGAGATTAAAAGAAGAAAGAAGTTAGGCTATGAAAATACAGCTGTGTGGAGAATATATTCCAACCCATGGAGAAAACTAACACAAACAGAAGCTGGTCATGGTGCCAATCACTCGGGGGAATTCGCAAAACAAAGAAACGGTTCACATTTGTTCCAGTTGCCATGGAAACTGCCATTATTTGCAGGATTTCTTGACATGACTTGTTTGTTTCCCCTTGAAACTCCTTCGGAGAAAGTGTTTCACTTTGAGGGGGAGCCAAAGGATGTGATTTGGGGACAGATGTGAGAGGCCATAACAGTTGTGTGGTGTTGTGGTGAAGTCTCTTTCTGGACTCATTCATACAGACTTAGGCAGAAGATTTAAATATTTTAATACAACTCGAGATGTAAGATGACACAAAAGAGCTATTGTTGAGTAGAAATGTAAATAAGAGCATGAAGATATTGAGAAATTGGAAATTATTTAATAAATGAAAATGATTTTGAACAGTGAGGGTGTTTTACAGCAACAGCCTAAGCTCAGTCATAAGTGTGCTGGTATTCTGTGAATTTTACTGCAATTGACTCTGTTCTAAATAGGCATTGCACGTATTAGTACCTCCAGCCTTCAGGCCAGCCCTGTGGTATTTGCTTCCACACAGTTTCAGGGGAGACAGTAAGGAACAATCTCTACATGAGCACATAAATTAGGCTGCTGTGGCCAAGAGCCAAGTCCAGCCTACAGCCCAGGCCTGACTCCTCTCAAACTTCCGGAAAACTCCTTTCCTTCTGTCAGCCTTTTTTCCCCATTGGCATATTGGGATGATGTTCTCTTTCTCATCTGGTTGTGGTGAAGATGACTCAATATGTATCAAAAGCAAGTGACTAAGCAACAGTAGATACTATCATGTTCATTTTGGAAATATTGTTGCATATGGTGATATAT
Organism: Bramus lutescens; assembly: GCA_001685075.1. NCBI lineage: Eukaryota > Metazoa > Chordata > Mammalia > Rodentia > Cricetidae > Bramus > Bramus lutescens. The sequence continues at coordinate 1,435,751 of LOEQ01000010.1, forward strand.
TATACAGTGTTATATCAAGCCACCACCAACAAAAATGCAAATGACCATAATGTATGACTAACACTGCAATACCACATTAAGACTCTAGTAACTGTTCCCCAAACAGAAAGGAATGTCCAGAGAAACCCGGGTTTTCCTGGGATGCCTTGAGTTCCCTACTGTTGGTGACGTAGGGTCTTGACTTGGAACACTCTGGGACTGCACATGGCCATAAAGAGTGGGGCCGGAGAGGGGAGGCAAGGACAAGGGGCACTGAACAAGACTGTGGAGATGAACTTTCAAATCCTTTCTGCCCTGGAGAGTCTGCGGGAGGACGAGATCACTAAGAAAAACTCATCCCTGTGTTAAAGGTTTCAGCGGGACACAAGGAAAAGGAGTCCTGACAGCTTTATGCAGAGCTCACGCTGTGTTTCCTGTCTGTAATTCTAGTCTGGCCTTTGGAAATGCCCGTGTAAATTGTGCCAAGATAAGCTTGGCGGTGACGGAAGGTTTAATGCACTCTTAGAAGTCAAGGATTAAAAATCACAGCCGAGTTAAGTAAGGGCAAGGAAAGGGCTGTGTGTTATCTCGGGTGGTGGGGGTGGGGGGGTCAAGCTCTCAGGAGCTGAGGCTCAGATTATCTGCTTTGCATGTTCCTGGAGAATAAATTCCTTCAACCAGAGGGAATTATCACCTGAGCCTAGGGACTTTCAGACACAAGGGTTCAGAAGGGAAACAGCAGCAAGCAGGCAGCTTTTATGGGAAACCTTTGAAGACTTGGGGGAGCAATCCCTGCTCTCCCTTCCTCTTCCCCCTTCCCTCCCATTGCCTCTCCCCCTTTCTCTTCCCTTTCTTTCTCTCCCCTTGCTTCCCTCTTCTCTAGTATCCTGAAAACAGCAGCAGAGGTCCAGAAAGTAAAGAATACCACACTCCGAATCTGAGCCTCAAACCAGAAGCTCTGAGGATGGAGGATGAAGAAGGTCGGGTGCGGTTTTTCAGGGGTGGTGGAGGAAGCGGGCAGAGGCTATGTGTCCAAGCATTCTCTCGAGCTCTTCTATTTCCTAGAAGAAAATTGCCATTTTGGACCCTCCACTTGCTGCCACCAGAAAGCGAGTGAGTTGAGCATAAAGAAGCTCATTTTCTTCCCTCAGTAACATCAAAATGGGAACCACAGGATGCCATTGCCCCAAACATGCTGTGAAAACCAAGAGGCCATGTGCCACATGCTTTGCAGTCTCAGGGACTGTGTCCATTGACTGCTTCAATTTCTATTTGAAGTCACTGATTCCTAAGCCCTGCANCGAGGCTGGCTGGCAGCAGCCTGTTCCTCAGAACGCTGTCCCCTGCTCCATGCCTTCATCCCTTTTGTCACCTTGCCCATGCTGCTCATTAACACTGTATTCCAGCTCTGAGGGAAGGCACATTCCCTGGAGAAGCCAGTGGCTGAATTTCTTGTCTCATAGCAATCCACAGTGAGCAGGCATCCAAAGACAGGAAAATAGTCGTGTACTTAGTAGCTTAAGAGTACTGGTTCAGCCGGGTCATGGTGGCACAAGCCTTTAATTCCAGCACTCAAGAGGCAGAGGCAGGTGGATCTATGTGAGTTTGAGGCCAGTGTAGACTACAAAGTGAGTTTCAGTTCCAAAACAGCCAGGACTGTTATACAGAGAAACCCTGTCTCGAAAAACCAAACCAAGAAGCAAACAACAACAACAACAACAACAACAAAAAAAGCAAGAACAAAAACAAGAGTGCTGGTTCAAAGAAAAGACAGGCCTTTTCTTCACTCCAGCCTGGGCTTTCTTTTCCAAATACTACAATAGTAATGCTAGTGCAGAGATGTCAGGAAAGCAGTTGAAGAGTCACGCAGGTTCGTTTAGTAAGCAGTTTTGAGCACCGCCTACACACTAGGTGGGTACTCTCTTCATACAGATGGAAATAAGAACAATGCCTACCTGAGAAGGAGGAACTGAGGGTCGGATAAGATAATGGCACAGCCCTTTCCAGGCTATGAAAGCTCGACGCCAACTGGCTCCTCCCACCTGCCTTCCCTTCTTCTCACACTCATCTGGAGCAGACACCTCTGCAGTGCCCCTTGACAGACGAGGGCATGAAAGCAAAGAGGGACGCAAAGACCCGCTCAGGGTCAGCCAGGTGCTGAGTGTCAGAGCTGGGTCTGAGACGGGATGAAGTGCGCATGTTGTAGCTTGTGATAGATAGCGTGTGCCGGGAAAGTCATAGCTAGCTATTTATAGAATCCACCAAAGCCTTTACAATGGACTCTGTTCGCATCACAAGGGGCATTCTGCAAATGCCAATAGCATTATGTGATTTGCTGGGAAAATGAGTAATGGCCCACCAGCCCGAAGGTTTTCAGGCTTTACTCCGTTCCCTCCCAGTAGCTGAATTGTCATTTTATCAGAAGGGCCTCGGGGCTAAGCCGAGAGTGTAAATTCATACCTTGGCTTTGATCATTCTCTCCCCCAGAGCCTGCTCTTTGAAAACACAATCATATTTATCTATAATGAAATTGCTTTATGATTCGTTTGCCCTCTGCTATTTCTTTGCTGCACACAGGCTTTGCTCTGTGGTAAGTAACTGTAAGCGGAGGGGAGGAGGGCAGGAGAGGGGTGAGAAGATAGGTTCTTGTCTAAGAGGCCTACTGCCAGAGCCTCGTCAGAGGAAGCGAGAGTGACACATGGCTGCCAGGGTGGATGCTGTCCCAGACACTGGAAGACAGGCAGCTGCATTAGAACTCAAGAGGTGTCCATTTTAAAAAAGCTTAGATGTGTTCCGGGATGCTAGGGATACTGGCAGTGGTGAGATCTCTTTTGGAATCTTGAGGGTTTTTATTTTTCTTTCCTAAGCATTCCTGTAATCATCATTTGTCATTTACTAAAAGGAGCCTGGCTCCCTTCAAATGGTACTTTGCCCCAGGGAAAATGAAACTAAATGAACCGGACGGTGGCGAGACCTGGAAAAGCTCATCCAGTGAAAACTAATCCTCAAGACGGAGTCCCGTTATCCGAATCTCCTATGCTGTTTCCTTCCACTACCTACTTAACCCAAATCCTTGACTTGTGGGCTCAGGAACCTCAATTTCCCCTGGGCTCTCCCAGGTTATTCTCTTGCAGAGTGATGTATGGGAGATAGTTGTGCAGGAAAAGAATCAGTCATCAAAATGACAGCTAGATGCACTGACACACCCAAGTCTGTTTCCAAGAAGAAGAAAAAATAATGCCTAGAATTTCTGATTCACAAATTAATGCCTTTTAAGAGTTAGAACATGCTTCCCTTTGTTCATGGGGATAAAGATCTGTCCTTCTTAAACTTCACATTGGAGTTTACTAAAATCGGCCAAACTTAGGATTCTGAGCTCATTTATTATTTTCTTTGAAATGGGGTAAAATAGATTTGGGGTAAGATTAAATTTCTGCAGTGTTAGAAGAGATGCTGAAACACTGAAATAAGACATTTGTCACTCTGTGATCAGGAATGTTCTTGTAATAACAGTTATCTTGATGCTGCAATTTTATATTGCTGTGGTTGTCTCTGGGCTGCAGGCATCAAAGCCCATGATTCTAAGGAATTGCAGAGTTTGATGCCCATGAAGACGGCCAGGGCTGGCTGAAGCCATGACCCCAAGCAACCCCTACTCACCTTGGACTTCTCTTGGTGCAGTTCTATCTGGATGTCTGTGAGCTTGGTCCTGAGGTCTTCATTGGCAGCTTGAAGGGCGACAACAAGTGCCTCGGGCTTCTCGCCCTTATTTCGCCCCTTCTTGGACATTGTTCCTTTCTAAACGGAGTCTTTTGCGTTTTAGTCCTCTCAAACAGGCACTGCCATGTTATTCCTTCATTTCCCGGAGTGAGATGTTGCAGCAACTACTGCGCGGTGTTCCTTGCTAAGGTCCTCTCAGTCGCTGCCCCAGAAGCCCTAGGGAGAGACAGAGACCAGAGTGACTGTTTGGTGAGAAATGAATTTGTGCCGAAAATGCCATCTCCTGAGGCCCTCCTGTCTCCAGAACCTCCTCCATGCTATATTTTGTATCTAACTCACAGTGACGCTTCCAATTACATTGCCATCTGCTTACGATCCGTTACCTGAAACACATGTCTTTCGCATTGCCTGGTGCTATTCTTGAGAACACCGACCCATTTTTCTGTCTTTCTCCTTGTCACTCAATGATAGTTTGGGCATGAAAGTCCTTAAAGGAAGGCACACATATGGAGATGTCCTAGTACTCATACCTCAAAAAATAGGAAAATACTGCGTATTATTCAATAGTTAAGATTTGAACAGTGGAGAATAACTAAGTGGATTACTGGATTGAATCACTCGGTTAATATTGCTATAGTTACCTTAAAATGCTTTGCTATTACAATATGTTTCTTTTTTAAGTCAGAGTTCTATGACAGAAAAATAAGTTAACTCCCCATTTACCTGCTACCTATCACCTATCTACCTAACATCTATCTATCTATCTATCTATCTATCTATCTATCTATCTATCTATCTATCTGATCTACACCTATCTCTGTTCATCATTAGCATTATTATCTGTCTTACCTCTCTGGTAAGTGTTTTGATTGCTTTATGTTTTTCTTTGATACAAGGTCTCACTGAGTATCCCTGGATGGCCTAAAATTTGCTTGGTAGACCTGGCTGGCTGCATTTTCAGAGATCTGCCTGCTTCTGCCTCCCAAATGCTACTGCTAGTATTAAAGGTGTGTGGCATCATGCCTAACTCTAATAATTGTTTTTATAAAATAAGCACAAAGTATTTTAAAAGAATAGACAAGAACCTTTCTTTCTACCTTCTTTACATATTAGGAAGTGTGCCAGAAGACAGCATCCTTGGTCTGGTCCATGAGGAGTGGATGGGTGCTAACAGATGCTGACACAGGTGAAGCATCTTGGGTCAAGGAAATGGCAGATGCTGTGTGTGATACAACAGCAAAAAGTCACAGAGGGTATTCTGGAGAAGAATAAGATCTAAATAAGTATGGCCCTAAAATGGCCAGTAAACACTAATACTGGAAATGGTAGTTGGTAGAAGACTCAGAACAATTCCAATCTCAGAGTGTAGGACTCATCTTCCAATAAGCAGTGGAGGGGGTGCTGAAGTCCCTGACTGGTGAGTATGTAGCAGGGAAGGGTTTGGATGTTGGTATTCTGGTGAGAGAATGGGGAGACAATGGAGACGTGGGCACTGGAGAGAAGCTTGTTCAGTTTGTCTAGGTAATGGAAGCCTAATCAGAATCCTGACAAGAGGAGAGAAAGAAGGTGTGGTACATCGAATCTACAGGTCCTTAAATACAGTGTTGGAAGAAAGGGGAAAGTAGAGAAAACGATGCATATCCAACTGTTACCATCAATGAAGAGGACAAGAGACCAGAGCTTCTCATGCCTGCTTCCAGAGATGAGGTGGTGATGCGTGGAGATGCTGCTGATGAGAACCGAGAGCCTCGGACTGATCTGCCATGTGCTCCAGCAGCTGCTGTTCTCTACAGAGCCTGGTATTTGGCTCCAAGAACTGAGATCCTGGGATGGGTGCCACCCTTTACAAACACTGTATTTGTGCCCTTTGGAGTGTTCCCAGGGGGCCAGGGGTATGAGGGGAGGATGAGCTTGAGGCAAGAGAGAGCAAACTTTTCTACACAAATCATGGAATGATATGCCACATTCCACCCTGGCATTGTTATCAGAGCCAAGAAGCTGAGGCTACACAGGTTATGGGTCCCAGAAGACAATCAACCACAATTGCTCCGTTAAATGGGCATAATATTAAACTTACTCCTAGTTATCTGCTGCTATACATGGAGATGAGAGCCTCTCTCAGATCTCATCAAGAAAGGCTGCTTTTGCAGGAGATGGTGATTGATAAAGACTCACAACTAGTACAGGAGTGCAGAATAAGAAACTGTGGAGTGCTCAGTCCAAAATAAGACGTCTGTACCACTCCAACCAAACAATGTATTCAGGACATAACAAGGTAATTATACATGGTCCTGAATAGTTTTATGTCAACTTGATGCAAGCTAAAGTCATCAGAGAGGTGGGAACCTTAGTGGAGAAAACATCTCCATAAGATGGGGCTCTATAGCAAGCTTGTAGGGTATTTTCTCAACTAGTGATTACCGGGTGAGGACCCAGCCCATTGTGTGTGGGTTCCTCCCCTGGGCTGGTAGTACTGGGCTCTACAGGAAAGCAGGCTGAGGAAGCCATGAAGAACAAGCCAGCAAGCAGCTCCCCTCATGGCTTCTGCATCAGTTCCTTCCTCCAGGATCCTGCCATATTTGAGTTTTTGTCCTGACTTCCTTCAGTAATCAACAGTGATTTGGAATTGCAAGCCAAATAAACCCTCCCTTTCCAAGGTTTACTTTGGTCATATTTGTTTCATGACAGTAATGACAGCACATAAAGACCTGCATAAGCTCATGCCCAATAAAATCCCAGCGAGGAGAGGGGTGGGGTGGGCGCAAAGTCCCACTGCTAGCTGAGCAGCTATAGAAAATTGATCACTGTTAGGAGAGGAAATTTTAGTTTTCTTTAAGGGCCTAGGCCCTGGTAGGTGAGCAATGCTTCAGTGGGTGGCCACAACACGGTGAGTATATCTATATGATAGATAGATAGATAGATAGATAGATAGATAGATAGATAGTATCTATCCTGGCAACACAAATTGGCTTTAATAGGTTAAAAAATGAGAACATAATGTTGAGTGGAGATGGAGATGGTAATGGATCTGATAGGAGTCAGGGGTGTACAAACAGAATACATTTTATGAAATTCTCAAGCATTGATCAAATGTTATTTGAAGAATGTTCAATCTACATTTACTGAGGCTGGCTTTTAAAAGATGTTACGAAGTATCCATGTCACTCCTATCCAGTGGTGGCATCTAGCTTTCATGATGGGACTTACATCTACAGAGACAAAACACATTCTCAGAAGCAATGAATGGTGAATGGTCAAAGCCCAGGAGCAACTGGGGGCCGATTAAGAAGGCATGAATGTTTTCTAAAACAGCTGGTGTGAGAGCCAAGCCCCATTATACTGCCTCGCCCTAAGGGCCTGGCTCTGTACAGTACGAGTTTCACTGAGCTATCGCAATCAAACCCTTCTTGGCATTTACTCATTATGTTTTAGACTTAGAATAAGAGAGGTTAGTTAACTAGGAAAAGGTTGTTCAGTTGTAAAATGGCAGAGCCTACAATCAAATGCACATCTGTCAGTCTCTGAACCTTTTAGCCACAGTAACACTTTCTTAGAGAGATAGCAGGATTCAGATCTAGTTGCCGGCAGGCTACAGAGAGGGCACAGGATACAAGTACATCTGGTGCTTAATGAAATGGAGGTAGTCAGGACCCTGGAATTTGAAATCAGAAAAAACTGGCTATTAATTACATTTCGTTACTGTATATTCTTGAGCAAATAAATCTCTAAGTTTCTACACTCCTGCTGCAAAGTTGAGACTTAGTGTGCTTGCTATACTGGGCTCATTCAAAGAGAAAATGCATTGAAGTGTGTGATGGAAACATTAGCAAATATTGCCCTTATTATCATATTTACAGTTCTTCAAGGACATAACACTCTGCTAACCACCAGCTATAACATAAAGTGCAGAACCAACACATTTATCTCTCCTTTGTTTTAAAAAGAGGGGACAGGGAAGGCACAGAGACCCTGGAAAAAAAGCAAAGAAACTCATGCTTATGCTTGCAGGGGAGCGAGGCTGTCACTGACAGGATAAGCATTCCCAGGGGTCTTTGGCTTTGTAGCTGCTTCTGCCTCAAGCTAGAAGCTGAATAAAGTCGTAATTAACCTGAAGCTTTCCACTAAGGCTGCTGCCGCTGAGTTATGATTTGAAAGCAGTGTAATATTGAAATAACTAGAGTTCACATGTGTGGAGCCGAATGCTCCAGGAGTTCTGCATAATTGATATTGGAAAATGTCCATCCTGAGGAAGCTTTGAAAGCTTATCTTAGCCTCTCTTCTTCACAAAGTTGATGCTTTTGAGTGAAATGCTGTCACTATTTAAAATGTCTGAATTACCCTTGAGTACATCATCCCCGCCAGCCAGGAGAGGCATGCTGTGGCTCCTCCCCAAATGCAGACGTGTTTCATTGTGTGCTCATGAGTTAGGCACAAAAATATAATATAAAGGGCTTCTGCTTTAAGCATTTTAACTCTGGAGATCTAGTTTCCCTATATGGAGGGATTGATGCAGTGTGCCTGGAGAGGGAGAGGGCAGCTCTCCAATCCATCACACCTGTGGTAGGTGTTGATCTTCAGTATAGTGGTAATTATGTACCTTCAGGATGACAAGCTGTTGAGCTTGTATGTTTGTTTTTTAAGCTCTACTCTCTCACCAAATTGCTCTCTTTTCACATAAAAATAGCAAATCTTAAAAATTAGTTAAAGCTTAATACCATCAATACAACTCAAATTTAGCATTCTCGGTGATTTTTATTGTTTTTTTAGATGCCTATCAAAATTTCATTTTAGAATCACATTTATACAATGTAGGGATATAAAGAGCTCTTGGCACACATGTAAGAAGCATCTATTCTCTCTAAGGGGGGTTTCCAGAGATACTCAGAGGAAGCAGTGTCTGGTAGGAGGTGAAGGCCCAAGCAGGTGACATCCATCTACTGCAGACTTTTGAATTTGGCCATGTAGTTCTTTGCTTGATCTCCTCTTTCTTCCCTGAACTCCCTGGTGAAATCCCTTCAGCTTTATCTTTTAAAACCAGATCAGATGTCACTTTTTGTCACTCTCCTTCACCCCTTTTAAGCCTGAATCTCTGCTTTCATTTTGAAGCTATGTTTTGTAGCAGTTGTCACTCATTCATTATGTACCCATTAATTTATAAGTAATAAATGAGGCACCTGGTACAGGACATAGGTGTACTAAGAAAGAAACGATGCCTGTCCTTCCTGAGGGGTTTGATGGGAGCCAGTGGTTTAATAGCTGCAGCATTTGCTCAGCCAATGGATGAGAAGCATAGCACATATTCAGGTGGGCCAAAGAGTTCACTTAGGGAAGGTGAGATAGACAAGCAAAAGAGAGTCAACCAGTTCATCATTAGAATGGGAAGGAACCATCCCGATGAAAGCACTGAATATCAGATTCTCCAGGTCAAAAGGACTGTGAAAGGTGACACAGAGAAAAACACTTCAGGAGCTTCATGAGCAACCAGACAAACAGCAAAAGACAAGCTTGGAGATGTTGGCAGGGACTTGTAGCTTGAACCCTAATTGGTCTTAACAATAAAAACTCAGAGTCAGATATTAGGGGGTGAAAGCTGAAAGAATAGAGAAGCAGAGCGTTCTTATCTCTATGAAATCCTCAGTCCTGAAAAGGGGCTGAGCTCCTGACTCTGTCTTACATTCCTCTCTGAATCCAGTCATATCACTTCCTGTCTCCACCTCCCTAGTCCTGAGATTAAAGATTTGAGATCCCAAGTGCTGGGGTCAAAGGTGGGAGTTCTGTTTCTCTTTTAGACTGGTTAAATCTCACTTAGCCCAATTTGACCCTGAACTTCCCAAATTCTGGGATTAAAGGCAAGTGCCACCTCTGCCTGACTTCTGTGATTAACTCATGATTAGCTCCACCCTCTGACCTTCAGGCAAGCTTTATTTGTTGGAGCACAAACAAAATATCACCACAGAGAGTGGAGGGCAAAAAGCACCCACTGTTACCAACAGGGTTTCAGATAACAAAAAGGACCCAGTGGAATTGAATTTTCATAATAATCCTATGAAAATGAGGGACAGAATGGGCTTCAGGGCTTGTAGACAGGTTGGTCAATCTTAGCCTTTCCTTGAGACCTTGGGATGCAGAGAAGGAATATGACTTCGTCTCTACAACCGAAAACAGATTTAACAGCCAGCAATGGCCTGTGGAACCAGGGCCTTGGGGGAACTGAGACTTCAGATCCTGAGACCCCAACTCTTCTCACTGTCATGGACTATGGTCATCAGTCGCTCATCTGTGATGCTCCTGAGATTCTGCATTCCCTTTGTGCAGCATTGCTTGGTTAGCTTCCTACTGACTTCATCCGTATGTGTGACTGCTTTCTGCTGATTCTGTCGCATTTTCCCCTGAAAAATGTGTATAAGATACTGTATTTTTCTTAAGTAAACTTGCTTGCAGGAGTCATCATCTGTTTAAGACTTTCTCATCCAAAACTTTCGTATCTTCTTTATTTTCTCATTCCTTCTGGTCATCATCCCCCTTAGGATCCTGTCACTGAAGAACGGCATGGGGGTCCAGGTCAATCAAGGAGTTGGAAGAATGTGACCATGTCCATGGTTATGCAACTACTAGTTTTATTTCTGTTTTGTACTTTTACAGCGTTAGATCATCGAATGCAGGGCCTTCCCACACTAGACAAGCTCTCTACCACCGAGCTTCATCCTCGGCCCCATTTACACTATAATTGCTGTTCAGTAAGCAGTTGCTGTCGTTGAAGAATAAAATAGTATCTTGCTTGCCTTTGTACACAAAGTACTTGTCCACAACGTATACCACAGAACGCAATTTACTAAGCTCTCTACCCATAGAAAATGCCAAGAATGAGAAGCACAAGGTCTCAATTCTACAGATACCTATATTAAGATTTATTGTGGGAAACTGCTACTACTTTGTAAGCACTTGAATAGCTGTTTAGAGTTTAGGCAAAGGTGCAGAGGTTAATTAAAGAATAAAGCAAAAGCATTTTCTGTAGGTCTCAGACTATATTTGTTTGTTTCTTGACTTATTTTGGTTTTCTGAGGCCTGCTTTTGTCATACAGCTGAAGCTGGGCTCAAACTCTGTCCTTCCACCTCTGCCTTCTGAGTGCTGGAAATACTTGGGTGTGCTACCAAGTGCATTCATTCACTGGGGGTTCTCAGTCATTGTGACTGCCCATCACCCCATCACAGTCCCAAGCTTACTTTCAGTCCTCAGCACAGGGTGCACCTTGCATTATATTCTATTGTCTGGATTCTGACTGGCTTTGCAGGGATGGGCAATGGGCTGAGTCTCATGAGGAAAGGTAAGTCTCTGCATGACAAGTATTTTTAAAACTTCATTCTCTTTCTTGATTCAGAGTGACTTACAGCTGTGGTGAGCGACAAATATCAACTCCCGGACACAAGGGACAC
>LOEQ01000010.1:1452784-1470370 GCA_001685075.1 Bramus lutescens
CTTTCTTTCTTTCTTTTTTTTTTTTTTGAGAAAGAGTCTCACTTTTAGCACAGGTTTGCCTGGAAATTACTATGAAACCTAAGCTCCTAAGCTGACCTCAAACTCACAGTAATCCTCCTGCTTCACCCTTACAAATGCTGAGATTACAGAGGTATGCCACTATGCCCAGCTAAGACGCATTTCTCATTTAGAGTATTGGGAATATTTATATTGACTTATGTGTCACTCATCACTGTGATGCTCTGGACACTCTCTCACACAGGTTCTACTATTACCCAAATCTTATTTCATTAAAACAGATTCACGGGAAAGTTACATCCTATTATTCAAACAAGGAAATTCAACTTTTTTTTTTTTTTTGCTATTTGCCAGCTTCACACAGTTCGTATGTCTGTGAGCCACCCATTGGCTCAATCTGTGTTTCTTAACAGCTGACTGTTTCCGACAGTTAGGAAATGACTGCACATCATGCTCAATTTCTATGTTCAGAGGCCTAAAGGGCCTGATGGTTTAGGGCAGTTCATTTGAAGATTCTTCTATGTGTGGTAATTATAACCTCTCAGTTAATATTTTATTATGTAAAATAAGGTACAGACAAAGGTGTCCATTACTCCTATAACCAGTACACAGAGAATAGCTATGCTATCCAAAATGATCACAAGAGTTGATTCAACAAGACAGGTTCAAATGCTGGAGTCTAGGGATGTGGTTCATAGACTTCTTGCAATATTAAAACAGTTAGTTCAAACTAAGTCTGATAAAATGCGACAAGTAATAGGACACAATGATCATAATATCCCACTTTATCTGTTCAGATGGAGTAACAAGAGACTAAGTGAATATAAATAAAATGGAAATTCTGCCCAGAGCAATGGAGCAAGGATTGTATCCAAAGCATTTGGTTGGCGAGTCTCAAACATGCAAAATATCTCTTAGAGAACATCACTGAAAGTTTTACTGAGCAACAAAGGTACAAATGCTCCAAATTAATGCCAGATTGACCACTATTAAGGTATTGAATACTTCAATCCCAGCACTCAAGAAAGAAGAGTTTTGTAGATCTGGTTTGAGGCCAGCCTGATCTAGAGTTCCAGTTTCAGGACAGTCAAGCTTAGGCAATGAAGGACAGAAAACTAGTGAAGACATAATTGACCATTTCCAGCCCCAGTAAACAATGGAACTTGGCACTTTTGTCCATATGGTTCTGGAGTTAAGGATAATAAAAAGGGACTATGGAATTTGACCCAAGACGAAGGAAAGTCACTGAGACCAGGCCTGTGTCGGGGTTGTCACTGAATGGAGGCCTAGTAGAGAAGGCACTGGGTGAAACTGTGAAGTTGAAGCCTGGGTTGCCTTGGAGACCCCAAGATGTTAGAGAGGCCAGAGTTGTAGGACACCTGCCAAAGAAAGCTGCTAAAAGGGAGTGTAACCAGCCCAAGAGAAAGAAGTGTGTTGTAGTCAACAAAGCTGAACAGAGTCGGAAATCTAACCAGTGTTTTGACATCAAACATGGAGATGCAGATTTCGAAGTTTGCCCAGCTATTTTCAGTTTTGCTTTGGTCCAGTATTTCCTCACTATGCTCCCTTCCCTATGTTCTGGAATGGTCATATATACCATGAATCATTATATGTTGAGAGTATGTGACCCCTTTTTTGATTTTAATTTTATAGAGGAATTACAGTTAGATTCCATGGATCTCAGAAGAAGCTTTATACTTTTAAACAATGTTGAGACTGTGATAGACTATGGGGATTTTTGAAGTTGGACTAAATGTATTTTTGTATTATTAATGTTATGAGATTATGGAGGCCAGGGAGTGGAATGTGGTGGTTTGAATGTAATTGTCCCCCACAAGCTCATAGGGAGTGGCACTATTAGGAGCTGTGGCTTTTCTGGAGTAGGTATGGTCTTGTTGGAGGAAGTGTCTCATTGTAGAGGTAGACTTTGAGGTCTCATACATACTCAAGATACTGCTAAATGAGACACACCACTTTCTGTTGCCTGCAAGATGTAGGTCACTTGGCTACTTCTCCAGCACCACTCTCTTCCAGCCTGTCTGCATGCCACCATGTTGTACCATGATGGTAATGGGCTGAACCTGTGAACTGTAAGTCACTTTAAATGTTTTCCTTTATAAGAATTGCCTTGGTCATGGTGTCTCTTCACAGCAACAATAACTAAGACAACTGCTGAGCACTGATCTTGGCATAAAAGGGCTAGGAAGGGTCAGAAATCAATCATTAATCATCAATAATACATCATTGGCTTATGGAACTACCATTAGTTGAGAGAACACGCAATAAGCCGACTTACATACATGCTACACACAAGTATATGCATGCAGTGCTGGAGTATCATAACATGTTAGGGAAAAAAGCACAGAGGAAGAAGCAGAATAGGGGTTAGTTGATAAGAGAAAGGAAACAGTAAATAATGTTGATGAGGGGAGGGGAAGAGGGACTAACCTGGAGCAGAGGATTTTATGTACACGTATGAAGTTATTATGCATTCTAGTGATTCTGGTATATGATATTTAGTATAGTGAATACATGTTAATTTTTTTAACCAAAGAGATTTATGTAGGTCAGAGAGTGAATTTATGCTACTGGGATATATTTGAAGGCTGGAAGAGAGTGGGTAGGCCATGTGGGTGCCTAAGGAAGAAGCAAGTATAAGACTCCAGAGTAGGTTGAAATATCCAAGTCCTAGAACTTCAGAAAGTCAGGAGGCTGGAATGAGGGAGGGAGCCAGGATAGCAGCCCAGCTGAGGGCTGGCATTAATGGAAGAGCAGCATGTATAGACCATGCTGTGCCTTTTAGACTTCTTTTCATTGGTTCTGGCTTCTACTCAAAGAGGGTGGTGATACTCTGGGGACGTTAGGTGAGGTGTCCTGATCTGACTAGGTGCTTAGCACTTTACTCTGCCTGTTCTAGTTAGAATAGAAAAAAAATAGCATGAAGGTGGAAGCAAGGAGCTGGGTTTAGAGGTTTCTGCAAGAATTCAGCACAGAGATGGTGCCATGATGTCTTAGAGCAGACAGGGAGCAGGAGCAGGTTGAGAGGAATCCTCATTGGGCTGCTCTGCACCACAATGACAGGATCCCTAAGTTGTTACTGCACTGAGTCACATCTAGGTGACCAAGTATTAAACTATGCACTATACTGTTCACCTCTGAAAGCAACTGAGCTTGTCGCCTGTGCAAGGCATTGTGACGCCACTGAAGCTAGAAGAGGTGAAGGGATTGTGCTTGTCCTCAAAGAGCTACCTGCCTACGGACAGGACAATGGGGATGCACCTTACTGCATGTGGAGTCAAGAGTATGGCCACAGAACATTTACTAAATGAAGGTAGACAGTTTTAGGGGTGGAAGGGAGATCTTTGAAAACAATTCATACAGGTGGTCCTTGTCTACATGGAGTTTATATTTAGTAGCATGAGACAAATATGTATTGTGGAGGCCCAAAAACGTGAGCTTATTTCCACCTTGTCTGATGGTCAGAGAGTTTATAGAGCTCAAAATTGTTGACAAGTGTAGCTACACATCCTGATTCAGGATGTGGTTACTTGGTTCTTTTGACATTAAGATGGCTCATACAAGTAGATCCATTCCATCCTGACAGATGGTCAGGATATGCAAACATACTTTGGCTCCTTCTTTGGTAATATTATGTTACCTGGGGCGTGGCTGCCTTCAGGATACTTGGTCTAGAGTGGCTTCACTGCCTAAAAAGCAAAATGCTAATGACTTGATGTCTCAAAGTGTTAAAGCAATTAACTGTTCAAGTTGTTCTTTGTATCATGTTAAAGAAGTCTTTTGTTGCTTTCTTTCCCCTTTTGGTATTGGGGTATAAAAGCATATGAAAAATTAAATGAGGGCAATTTCCGTATTTACTGGAACTCCCTCCCAGTACTAGTCTGTTTTTCTGTTTTATTATTTTTGCATCTTTGTACTCTTTACTTATATTTCTAATCCCATGTCCCTACCCTGGTAAGTGGCTAGTCCCTGACAATGTATATTTTATAGCATACTAAAGGTGATAAAGACAGACTTCATGGTAACCAAACTATGTGCTCTAGAAGTTAAAAATTAGGCATGAACCCATGTCCACATAAGAGAGAACATCTGTTTAAGTCTATGTGATAACTTTAAAATATGTAGGTTCATCTAGACTGGCCAACAGACTAGCTGGACTTCAAAGTATGTGATTAAGTCCCTAAATAATTATAGGCAAAATGTAATGCCATTCATGTAAAAATGTATTATATTCATACTTACATAAATATTTGCATACATGCAAGTTTCTATGTGTACATGTGTTTGTATAAGTACACAAAAACATTTTGAAAAACATAAAGTGTTTCATCGTACTCAAGAAAGTCTTTCCTTAGCTCCGTGTCTGAAGGTCTTTGAAGAATGTGGTTCCAACCCAGCAGGTGAGTCCACAGATCGTTCTCCACGGCCAGAGCATGATAGACCCGGTCTGCTCTCCGCATGACTACAGCTGTGACAGCTACATATGTGGCCCTGTTTCTGCAGTGCCTCAGTACACACGGGATTGGTGTGGACTGAGAATAAAAGGGGTCCAGCTTCTCTCCAGCCCTGGCTGCCTCAGGGCTGGCTGGTGGAGCTCTAAACTGACCAGCTTCCTCCCTGTCCCTGCCTATTATTGTCTCGTCACCTCCTCCCTCCAGCCTTCCCAAGAGCAGTTAATGTGACAAGCCGCTGGTGCCAATGTGCCTGCCTAGAATAAGGTTTGTGTCTAAAACCACCCCTGGCTGCATGAGCTTTATTTTTGAAACAAGTTTTGAATTCTCAAGCACTGCCTGAGACTGCGAAAAAGGACTGTTAGCCATAACCCAGCATGCATGTGGTCAGCCATTAAAATGACTCCTGGAAGGGACCTCACAGCACCCACTGTGCCCAGATTACATGCTATTGCCATCCCCAACCTCCCTGCTTGCTCCAATGGTATACAGATTGAGAAAGTTATTTATAATTTCTCTCCCCAATCTAGCTTCTGTTTTCACCAAGGAAGTATTTTTGATTAAATTGGGCCAAGTTTAAAAAGTCAGGGATTTTTTTTTCATCTTGGTTCACATTGTCCCTCTACATTAAAAATTTAAAAACTGAAATGTGTTTTTTCAAACCTAATATTGACATGACAGCCTGAGGAAGATATGGATGTCTTCACTTTGTGAGTAATAGATTTGTCATTGAGAATATTAGGTTTTTGGATGAGGACCTAGAACCTGTGGTCACTTATAGTTGGTTGTTTTTTACTCTTTTATTCTTTGGAGGCCCGCCACCCTACTCTCAAATAAATACATGGAGTTTTATCCTTACTTAGAAATGCCCAGCCTTACCTTGGCTTGTTTCTAGCCAGCTTTTCTTAACTTAAATTATCCCATCTACCTTTTTGCCTCTGGGCTTTTATCTTTCTCTCTATCTTTACCTCTTACTCGATGGCTTGCTTTGTAGCTGGGTGGCTGACCCCTGGAGTCCACTCCTTCTCCTTCCTCTTCCACATGACCTTCTTCGCCCAGATTTCCCGTGCTATTTATTCTCCCTGCATGCCAACCCCACCTATCCTTTCTCCTGCCTACCTATGGGTCATTCAGCTCTTAATTGGACTAATTGGCTGTTTTAGACAGGCAAAGTAACACAGCTTCACAGAGTTAAACAAAAGCAACATAAAAGAATGCAGCACATTTTTGCATGATTAAACCAGTGTTCTCCAGCATAAGCAAATGTAAGGCGTCTTCAACTACTTTGTCACAACAGTCACTTCCCCAGGTGTCATAAGGCTGTTTGACCTCATCCAGCTTCCTCTAAACCACAGGTTCTCAACCTGCGGGTTGCGGCCCCCATGGGACCAGCATATCTGATATTTACATTACGATTCATAAAATTAGCCAAATTACAGTTATGAAGTAGCAACAAAACACTTTTATGGTTGAGGGTTACTAGAACATGAGGAACTGTATTAAAATATTACAGCATTAAGAAGGCTGAGAACCACTGTGTCTAAACCTGGTATTCACACTCCAAGCTTTGTTCCAAAAGGAGGCTCTATCTCTGGGGCTTTCTGTACTGAAGTCCAGCCAGAAAAGAGCCAAAGTTTTCCTCTTCCATTGGTTGGTAGTGGAGTTGCATGAATAATCGTGTTTGTGGTATTCATACCTCCCAGAAGGGTATTCTGTACACGATACTCCATGTTTCGAGTCTTTGCTTCTATGTTCCTTGGGAGATATGTTTGACTTCACATATTCAAGCAAGATACCCCATCATACCTCAGGGCCTGTGCAGGCCCACTAGCCTCAGAGAGGACTTTCATTTTCAAGACTCTAGTACCTCATCTCAAATGTCATGTGCTCAAGGAAGCTAATCTAGGAGGAAGAATCATGACCTCCAAAGACAGGTTTAATCCCCCACTCCCCAGAAGTGTCACATTATTTGAAAACAGTGACTTTGCACATGTGCCAAAGTTAAGATGACGCATATTAGATTGGGGCGGGCCTCATCTAATGACTGCTGTCCTTTTAAGAAGACGAAAAAATTTTTCAGAAATGCACAGACACACAGGGGACAAGAAGTCGAGATGGGAATGACTTGTCTACACTCCAAGAGCACACTCCCGTCTGTCTAGAAAGAACATCTGACTTCACACTGTTTTCTCCCGGAGCTGTGAGAGAATATGCGCCTATCATCTAAAGCTACCTAGTTTGTGGTCATTTCTTACTTAGCTGTAAGAAGCTCCCACTGCAGTCCACTTGGTTTCTGAGATCAAGGCCTGTTTGTTCCTCGGGCGTGTTTACA
Organism: Bramus lutescens; assembly: GCA_001685075.1. Lineage (NCBI taxonomy): Eukaryota > Metazoa > Chordata > Mammalia > Rodentia > Cricetidae > Bramus > Bramus lutescens. The sequence goes on from LOEQ01000010.1 coordinate 1,459,604, forward strand.
TAGCATGACTGTTTGTCACAGCTCCTAAGCGGATGTTTGACTTTCTGTCGCTGCTAGGAAGATAGAAGCCTGTGAATGCTCGGACTGCGCTGGGCTAACCATGTGCAGTAGTCAATAAATATTTTTCAAACAAAAGCAAGATTTGAATGTATGAGTGAATCTATATGTGACCAGAGGGGGGCAGTACTTGTCCCTTGGGACCTGGAGAAGAGTTCACTAAAAAGCAAAAGAAAGAGCTCTATCTCAGCAGGCTCAGTAGGCTTTTTATTTAGCTTGATTCAGAATGTCTGACTTTTTAAAAGGCTGGGTGTAGTGATAGTATTGGCCAGCGTAATCATAGTGTCAGCACTGATGATAAGAGACCACAAAACGGTACACTATAATATGCACCTCTTCTTCCTATAAGCAGAGAAATTGGGTGCTTGTCATCACTGGATCTGATTATAAAACATCTCAGGGATTTTCAGGTAAAATACAGTACTAGAAGCCACCTTTGTGTGATTAGGGGAAAAAATGAGTTTAAACGAGAAACAACACATTCCATCCCTAGAAGGGAAAGAGCTAAAGAAAACTGACATGAGCAAGAATGAGATTTTCTCCACAAAGAAGCAGCACAGATCATTCACAGCCTGAAAGGTGCTCTTCCTCATCCTGGATACCACCAAGACTATCCTGGCTGAGGAGATGCAACCAGAGGCCGGATGCAGCAGACACACTGAGTGGCTTAGCAGGTAAGCAGTGGGGACAGATGAAGACTCCTGCTGCAGAAGCCTGAACCTGAGAACCTTCTAGTTTCTCCATGAGTTAACCGAGAGGCATCACCCCACTGATGGGGGTGATTGCCTGAGTGAGCTATAGGCGATCATGGAAAGTGAGCTTTTGAACATGGCAAAGTGCTGGGTTGGCCTAGCCAGAAAGAGACTTGAAAATGACAGAGATTAGGTGGTAGGCAGGTCTTCTAACAACTCCTTTTCTTTGCAGCTCAGTCACATAAGGCCCTGAGAGTTGAAAGAATGACCACAAAATAACAGAGAGCAATTCGGAAATATGGGTATGGGGGCCTCAGACCAGGGAATCTTGGGAGAAAACGGACTTCCCACCCACAAATCCCTCTCAATAGGTCAGGTACATGGGGTAACTTGTTTGATTTCCTGAGACTAAGCAGCCTTCTCTTCCACCTGTGGAGACTGATAAAAAAGATGGTTCAGGGGAGACAGGAGCCAGATTGCTCCACAAGAAAAACTACTGAGTTTGTAATATGTCTATGGTTTCATTTATTTGCTTTGTTTTCTTATTTTTATTTATTATTTTAAATTGTATTTTTATATTTATTTTTAATATTGAGGACCATAGCTAGGGACCTGCATAAAGCTCTCTGACAATAAGCTAAATCTCCTACTCTGATTGTTCTGCTATTTTAGTGCTGCCTACATAGACATTTATGCCTTCCCTTTCTCCCTCTACGTCTTCATTTTTCAGCCTTTTCTCTTCTGTATCTTAGCCCTCTGACCTATATACTTCCTCATGCATAATACAATCCTTCCTTTTTCCCCTGACCATTCTTTTTTCATTTTACTATTTAATCATTGACACTCTTAGCTCTAAAAAAAGCTATAAACTATATTTGCCAGTCAGTACAGTGGTATCAATGTCTCTGAATATTAACCGGGACACAAAAATGTCTTCCACTGCAAGTTAACACCAGAACTACTGATGAATCATTGTATTTGTTACTGCAGTTAGTGTCTCCATTAAATAGTACACAAAAGCACAAAGTAAGGAAAAGTGGAAAATAAATCTGGAGAACACATCCATTCCAATATCTATGTAAGCACAATAAATAAACATATGAAAAAAACTACCAACCAAACAAATAGAAACACAGAACCCCTAAATATGAGAAAATAAAGATAATGATATAGCTAAAATAACACTAAAAATATTACAGAGTCCTTGTTTTTAAAAGTACTCATGACCACAACGATGTCTATAATAAGGATGAAATAAGGAAATGAGTGAAGGCTTTGAAAGAAAGTTGGCAAGGTGAATGAAAGTCTGGAGATGAAAGAATTAATGAATAAAATTTTAAAAAAAACAGTAGAAAGCATCATCAATAAAGAAAACCAAACAGAACAATGCATCTCAAGGATGGAAGGGCAAAGTGAAGATGATATTTCAGGCTCATATACCTGAAAATAAGGATGAGCATGACCAAATCTTCTAAGAACCCTGAGTTTTACCCAAGGAATGAGCAATGAAGCCTTAGAATCAAGGGGGAAGAAGGAGCTGAAATAAACACTACAACTGTAGTCAACATTGTCCAAAGTATGAACAAGAAATGGGCATCTAAAGACAAGGGACACATAGAGCTGACTCAGACATGACCAGAGAAGACTCTCTCTACAGCGTATACTCAACAGGCCAAAACAAAGAAATAATACTAATGACAGAAATAAAAACATTCCCAAACGCTAGCTGTCTTAGGGCTCTACACTTGGGACAAAGCACATGACCAACAACTCAAGGAGGAAAGGGTTGAGTTTTTCTCACATATTCTGGTCATAATTTATCCTGAAGGAAAGTGAGGAGGCAGAACTGAAGCAGAGACAATGGAGGAGTATTGCTTTCTGGCTTTCTTATGGTTTGCTCAGTTTGGTAAGGACCACTCACTCAGGGATTACAGCATACCCCATGATCTGGGCCCACCACATCAGTGATTAATTAAGAAAATAACTCTACAAACTTGCCTGTAGGTAATCTGGTGGAGGTATCTTCTCAACTGAAGTTCTTTTTTTACCAGATACTTCTAGGTTTATGTCAAATTGAAAAACTAGCATGCCACCAAAACCAAAATAACATCAGATTTCTCATCATCAACCCTAAAGTCATGGAACAATTAATTTCAAGACCGGAATATAGACAATGTGCAGGAACTATTTCTTATGTTTATCAAAGTTACCTCTTCAAAATAATATAAACTTACTACTAGAGACCAATTTGGAATGAATTCCAAGAGGTACTTATTGATTGCATGTTGGGATCATGAGCTATAAGGCAATGTCATAGAATGCTGAGAACAGACACATCAAGAAACCAGGTTCTCCTAGTCCTACCTTCCCAATGATGTGATCAGTAACTTACTTCACTCCTCACTTAGTTCAGAGGCATCACAGGGGCTAGTGGCCAAGCAGGAAGAGTAAGCTACTGAGCCACTGTACAGGCTCCTCTACTTGCTGACCAGTATTAATTATTCGGAGCAGTGAACTTCTCTTATAAATGTGCCCAGACTGCTCAACGTTGGGGTCCAGGAAGCAGGCTGCATCTGCTGCTGTTACCCAGTCAGTCCCACCAACCAGTTTTAAATGCTGTCACTGTTGATCTGGCCACAAGAGTGGCACCAGGAGGCTCAGGGAGAGACAGTCTGGACTGTTGAAAAGTCAACAGAAAGTAGACAAGGGTAGGGTAAGGACGAGAGTGCATAGCAGTGTAGCCAAGGAACCAGAACCTGAGAGAACAGTAGTCCCTCTCTGCATGGCAAGGCTTAGGTTAAGCTATACCAGAAATGTGCTCTGGAACCAAGCTAGGTGGTTTTGTTGACACACAAATGTACTCAGGCAGGTGGGCCTGACTCCTCCACAGCCTGAGTTGGAGAAAGGCCTGCCAATGGATATTTGATCCTTATTTCACCAGGCTAAGGACTATAACTGGTTTGCGGCTTGGGGGAGGAGAACAGGGAATTCTGGAAGAATAGTCTGTGCTCAAGAGACCCTTCTCACTGGGCAGAGAACCTTGACTTGGTTTATGTGAATTAGGCAGACTATTCGTTCTCATCATCCTTCTGTAAGACTGAAGAAACCAGCAATCCAAGAGGGGAGAGAATCCATATTACCCCAGCGAGATAGAAATACCAACTAAGGACCAGCATGTTACGTTATTTATTTTTTATTTGCATAATTTTTCCTTATTTACTTCCTTTTGTTTTTATTTTTAAATGATTTCTTCTTTGTACTTTATTTTTTAAGGTACTATGTTTAACTTTGATGTCTCCAGAAAAGCTTTTAGGACTTACAAACATCTTCTATTTCACATTTTGACATCCCCAGACAGTTGGCTCATGTCACTGGGCCTGCACCTTATTAGGGACACATGAGGTGCACAGTGTCCCTTGTTACAAGTCAATGACAGGACTACTGCTAAATGTTAGAGGAGCTGGAGCCATCACATCTCACAATAGTAACAGGAAACAGGAAGACAGGCCGCCAGAGAAGCTCACAGAAAACTGCAAAAGCAAAAAGAGCAACATAAAAGAGAAACATTTAAATGTGAAGGAACATTTTTCTCAATAAACACACAAAGCAGAACAAGAAAGACCATACACATGAGACAACAGAATATTAAGACATCTCAATGATCACTACTCAACTACTCCATATCAGAAACTAAGACCCTGGGATAACTGCATGTCAGAGAAAGAATTCAGAGCCTCTCGTTCATAAAGTATCAAAAACCATATAGAGAGCTCAAATAGGCATAGGAACAAAGCAATAAATAAGGGTCCTTAAGTAGCATTTCTACATGTTAATAAAGATAAAAATTAATCAAGAAAATATAGAAGCATAAATATTTGTGTAGTTTACCTAGAGGCTTCCAATTTCATAAAACAAACACCAGGAAAAAGGTATAGGTAGTGACACAGTTATAATGGGATAGTTAAGGATGTGACTCTCATTCGAAGTAGCTCTTCCAAACTAAAAATTAACAAAGAAACAATAGCCTCAAAGAAAATAAAACATCTCAGAGGAAACCTAGCCAAGAAGATGAAAGACCTCAACAATGAACACAATGAAGAAAGTCTCTGAAAAGGAAAACAGAAAATGGACACCTGTTAGGCTTTCCTGCTCCACTCACAGGCTAGGGAATGGAAACAACCCAGAGACTTCAGCTGATGAATGGATAATGAGGAGGTGGTACATCTGCGCAAGGGAATAACACTCACCCGTAAAGAGATATCACGACGTTTGTAGGAAAATGCATAGTACTAGAGAAGATTATATTGAGTTAGTAAGTGGAACCCAGAAAGACAAATGCCAAGTGTTCTCTCTCAACAGCAGTTTTGAGCTCCAAATCCTCATACGTAAGGACATAACCTGAAGTAACCATAGGAAAGTAAAGATGGACCATGGGAGGTGAATGACAGAAAACAGGTCATATGAAGGAAGAAATGGGGGAAAGGTGGAAAGACAACACAGCAGGAGAGTGAGGGGAAACGAAAAATGACATTAAGATTCTTGAAAAATGCATAAGTAATCATTTTTTATTTTCCTAAACTTATATAATGCATAAGTTTATGTCTCATATATACATAAATACATATATACATACATACATATATATGCAGGCAACACTGAGGAGACTCAGCAGATTGTATTTATATGTTTATTTTATATGAATATGTAACAACAATCGTTAAAGAAGAGGAGGCTATGAATTTAGGAGGCAGCTGGGAGGGGCAAGGGTGGACTGGGGAGGGCTAGGAGAAAGGTGAGGGATGGCAGAATGATGTAATTAGGATTCTTACTGGGACAGGAAACAGTACCAACCAGGATTCTGGGGGAAGGGAGACAAGCAGAAGAAGAAGAGGGCAAAGAAACACAAATGTTTAGATGTGCCATTACTTAAGGCCATTACGTTTGTATGCAAACTTAAAAATGGATAAGGAGCATGAACAAAGTTGTGCCATTAATTCACATCCAGTGAGCAAAATTATATACAAATTTTACTTTCTAGGATTAGTAGAAGTTGTATATTTTTCTACATCTTAGGTAACAATAGACATAACTGCAGATTCTAGTATTGTAAAAATCACTGGAACTCGGAAGCCAGATTGAAAGACCAACCCTAAGCAGCTACTAACTGTGTAACCTTGGACAGCATAATTCCCTTCAGCCCTGCTTTCAACTTCTGACTGCTGGGGAGCTGTGGATGGGCTAGGCTAATCCATGCAAACCCATGCAAGAGTGACTGTCTCCATCTATTTTAGATGTTACCATCACAGTTGGAAGTCCAACTTGATAACACCATGGTGAGCACTCACACCCCACCTGTCCATGTCAGAGCATTACAACTTACAAATCAGTGTTTCCTTTTCAGCTTTAAGAGTCTGAAAGCAATGGATAAAGTAGGTGGGTGCATGTGGGACTGTGGGTGGTAAAGAAAATTTGAAGACAGTTTATGCACATTGCTTCATGACAGAAAAAGATAGTGGTCTTAATCTTTTTGTTTTGGCAATAGAGAAAGGAATAAGAAATGCAATATCAAAAAGGAAAAAACAGAACCTTTCCCACATTTTGCTTCCATTCTTTAAAGGGCCTTAGTTTATTTTGTGATAACTAGCTAAATTCAAATTTTAGGGCCCTTGAGGCAGCAGTGTTGGTAAAAGAGCTTGCTTCCAAGACTGGCAACTTGAGCTTAATCCTGGGCATGATGTGGAAAGAGAGAAATTATTCCTGTAAACTGTCCTCTGACACACACACACACACACACACACACACACACACACAATAAATAAATAAATGGAATAGCTAAATAAAATATAATGAAGCAGAAAAAATAAAAGAACTTCAGTAATATACCTGTGAAGTCAACATTTCTAAGGACCATAAAAGTTAGCTGAAGGACTTTAACACTCAGAATTGAAATCAATCTAGGAGTCGAATCTGTGATCAGATAAGTTGTGTTTGGAAAAAATCAAAACTCATTAAGCAAATCCTTGATGTTTCCCCTTCTCAAATAACTGCTTTTTCTTAAAACCATTGCAAACCCTTGCTGATTAAACAATTTTAGGGCCAATTAGTACATTTATATTGAAGATGATAATAACCAGGCTAGAATTTGACTCTTTTGATGTCAAATTGTGGTCATTCTTGTGCAATCTAATGTTTAAGGTGAAATATTCTGTTGGTAATCGCTGCTACTCATGCTGGAGAAGTACCAGAATTTCAAACATTCCCTCATCATTCTATTTTGGCTAAAGAGGGCAAGGGGGATGGCCAGCAGCTTGATCCCAGTTTGGATGCCTCCTGTCTGTTCTGTGTGGTTAATCACGGGCTGACATTCTCATCCGGCACAGCTAAAATAAAACAATCCCGACTCCTCAAGGGCCCCTCCACCACAAGCCATCATGATGCCAGGCCAGGCCTTCCTATGCTAGAGAGGCTCTGTAGAAAAATGAGCTGCCAGCAAGATTCTTCCTGGTTCCATAATTGTCTGGTAAAATTGATAGGCTGTGTTTGTCAAAGCTGCTGTTTGCCATTCTTCCTGCCTGCCTCCCTCGATCCCTCCACGTGGCTGGCAGGTTTCCATCTGCAGCGGGATGGTCTAACATGTAATTTGGCCTTATGATTATGCTTCCCTGATAGGGCCTTCAGGCTGCCTCCCTTCGGAAGCTCCGCCTTCCACAGACATTTCTCTCTTAGCGTTGCTGAATCACTCTTCCGTGCTCTTAAAAGGCAGAGTTAATCTGATGAAAGACACAAGGAAACAAACCAATAAACAAACACAAACCGATGAAAGGTAGAAATTAAACCATCTTCTAAGGAACAGAAATTAAATTTGATGCTTCCAGTCATTTTAACAAAACATGCACCTACAGACTGGGTACTTAATGGAATTGTGGCATTTGTTGTGTTCATGGTGTTGCATTGCAGGTTGATTGACTCAGGGCGCAGAATAATAAAAGTTCAAGCAAGCAGGGGAGTTTATTTTATGTGTGGCCATTTTTAGATGTCATGTTCAGAGGATTTTCTTTCCTCGTTCTCAAGTAAGGGATGCTTATTTGTGATTCAGGCTAAACACAGTGAGTGATAATGCCCAGAATGCCTATGGAAGGGTTTTTGGACTAAACTTGGCAGTTTTGAAAGCTGACAATGATCCAAGGAAACTAAGTGCCCTCTAATAACAGCTAAAAGAAAGAAAAATTATTCAGTACTAGATAGATAAGGTAAAAAAAGAAAAGGAAAAATAACTCCAAATTGCCTGGCTTTTTGCTATGAGCACTACACGAGATGGAACACTCTCAAGAATGTCGGCTTTATTTCCTTAGACTAAAGATAGCTAAAGTGTATGACGGGCGCTGGGTTAATGGTTTTTCTTAGTCTGCAGTTTAGTTTTACCAGTTCCCATATTTCCTGTCTAGAGCACCAGAAGAGTCGACTTCTGTGCGAGGGCCTATGCAATAGGAATGGCATGGCTCCAACTGCAGCATCGCTTGCCTGGGCCTTGGGCCCAGCATTTATGCTCCTTCCCCGCTTCTGAGCAGCAAAGATAGGCTTGTTTTTCTCTTTCCCTATGGTTACACAAATGAATAGTGTGTGTTTGGATGGGCATGCGAGAAAGAGAGAGAGAAAGAGAGAGAGAGAGAGAGAGAAAGAGAGAGAGACAGAGAGGGACAGAGAGACAGAGAGGAACACAAGCTGAGAGACTTTATTATATACAAATTTATAGAAGCTGAGTTCTAAAATGCTGGCATGTTTCCTTGACTTATATAGAGATATAAGTTATATAAAAATTGAAACATTTTTTTCTGGCAAGATAATGCAGAATAATCCTTACTTCTGTATATTACATGATGCATTTTAAAGTCCCAGCAGATCCAGTGACAGAAATAGGAGTGCAATATTATGACATTTGCTTCCATTTCAAAGGAGACAAGAGCATCACAATATTCCATAGAGATTCCCCCAGTATACATGATGCCATCATTCTTCACACTCCTGCTTCAATAGAGGTTAAGCAACCACAAACATGACATGAAAATGATCCCATAGGGATACTGAACAAATCCAGAAGGTGCAAACCAAGCGCCAGCAAAGTTTAAGGACAACATTGATGGAGAATGACATGCTGTCTGTCCCACTTCAGCGGACTGTCGTTCATTTCCGCTTCTTAAAGTTATAGCAAGTGGTAGCGAAGCCATTAATACAATATGTGCTGTCATTGGTGCCCTGTGGCCCACAGAACAGCGCCTCCTTTCCCACACTCTTCATAATGCGGACTGAACCACACTTATCAGTCTCCCTTGATGAGATTGCAAGCTGTGGACTCTACTTATTGCATGCCTTCTCCTGTAATTGCCCGACACTTTCTCATTCCCGGTGGCCTTAGTTCACACTGTGGTCTTAATATAATAAAGCACGTAAACATAAACGCACCCATTACCCAGTGCAGAAGAAACACTATGGAACAGTGTGCTTCACTGTAAGATGAGGGAGACTTGAGAGGAAGAAAGCTGCAAAGGTAGTTTAAGCCAAGCACAGGATTCGCTTAATGAGCTATAGGGTTGCCAGTGCGCGTGACCTGTGCAGATGGTATGCTAACAAGTCAAGCTGGGCTGCAGTCAGAGCCCCACTACAACTGTTAAACAAGATCGACTCAGACTCTCGCCTGAGGTGAAAACAGAGAAAGATAAATGAAGAGAGATTTCCAGGAAAAGAGAAGCTACTCGGAGGCTACGTCCTTGGCAGTTATATTTATGGGAGGGCCGTGAGAGAAGGAGTCTTTACATTGGAGGTAGATACAGGCAATGAGGTTCGGAAGAGAGGCAAGCAGGGCTGGTATAGGAAGAGAGGTATGGTCAGTAGGATGGCATTGAGAAAAGGTTTTCTAGAACATTGTATCCACCTCAAACATTTACCTTTAATGATCCACTAACAACAACAAAAGGCAATAACAGAATAGCATTCCAGAAACCTAAAGAGATTGCATACATGGGGTAGTAGCTGCTGTTCTTACTTCTGTGACAAAATACGTGGAAAGGGTAGTTTAGTGAAGGAAGGGTTTATTTCATCTCACGCTTCAAGAGTACCATCCACGGCGTGGAAGCAGAAGAGTAAGACAGATAGCCACATTGCATCCACAGTCAGGAAGGAGGGGGGAGAAGGGGGCTTCCTTTTATTCAGTCTAGAACCTCAGTCCACGGGACAGTGCCACCCACACTTAGGTGTGGCTTTAACTCTTCAGTTAAATCAGCTGTGTCCAACCCTTCGGTTTCTCTAGACCATAATGAAGAGAGAGCTGTCTTGGGCCATGCATCAACCTTTCTGGAAACCAAAGAGGTTTTTCCACAGTGATTCTAAATCCCATCAAACTCACAATGAAGATTAACCGTCACACATGGTTTTATGAAAAATAGGAACCAAGATATGCATACTAAAGCCTTCCTTCACAGTGGTGCCTGGCTTGAATGCGCACTGCCTATTGGAGTATAACGTATTTCATTGAAAGACTAATTTTTTTTGAGCAACACAGAGGGAAAAATTCCTCAAAAACCCACTTTCACACAGACCTCAAAAACTTCCTTTGTATACATTTCAAAAGCAGAAAATTTACTGGAGCAAATGTAGCTGGTGGCAAAATTAGACCCTTAGACACTCATATTTGGAAGTTACTGGGCATTATGGGAGGCAAAATGATTTAAGAGTCCAATAAGGGTTGAATGTATAAACAAGGAAGCAAAGAGCATTAAAAACAAATGAGCTAGCTGGGAATTCAGAGAAGACTTCACTCTGAGACAGAATGGTAACCTCCCAAGTAGAGAACAAGTTAAAGGCCTTCAGTGACCCTTGACCGAGCCCTGCCAACCTTCGCTTTCACCTTTGAGATATTCAAAGTGAGAAAATTTGGCAAAGTGAGATCTACGCTCAATACTGGGGCAGAAGCGTTGTGACCAGCTGACCCATGGATAAAGTGTAGCACTGGGGTGATCTCATT
>LOEQ01000011.1:3113-15309 GCA_001685075.1 Bramus lutescens
AATCAAGGCTAATTCCTAACATCAAGCTCAAGTCTTCATTTGCATGAGCACACACATGCACACTCACCACCCACACACATGTGCCTACATACATGCAAACATGTATGCACAATACATAAGAAAGCACACATCAGATCACATATTAATGGGAAAAGAAAGGAAAAACAAATATGGTCCAGTTTCTTGGCTCCCAGAATGGGGTCACCTCTCCAAGTCCCTGTTCAGAGAGTTCTGATGGGGGGTTCCTGTGCTAGCAGAGCCTGGAGAATAGACAGGCAACCAGGCCCTGCCCTCCAGAAAGGCTGACATTGTGTGCAAGCAGAGGCTGCTTGGTTCTTGGCTGCAGAGCAGGTCTGACAGCAATATCTCAATCTCCAGGCCACTTTTAGATCTGAGGCTGCTGGTGTGGGGACTTGATGAGAACGGGACTCCCTGGCTGTGAAATCACTGGCATTTCATGGAGTGAGGGAAGATTTTACAAGCACTGTGCTGAGCTGGGCTCTGAACACACACCAGATCGTTACGCAACTGGCCTGGAAGGCACAGCATGTGTGGGTAGAGGAGGCAGGTGCAGAGAAGGGGAGCCCCCAGCTCACTGTATTGGGGGACGCTGGCCCCATCCAAACACTGAAGGGAATAGATCCTTTCAACCATATACTCCATAGATTCTCCTTAAAGCCTTTAGCAACTTATTTCATTTTTCATGTATGTGTGTGTGTTTACACATGTGTATCACACATGTGTCTGTGTGTCTGTCCCCTCCCTTCCTCTTCTCTACCAGAATGCAAGCTTCCCAAGAATGGGAACTGTACCTGCATGCTGTTTTGCGTCCAGATATAGGGGAGGTAGCCTGTAAGGTTCTGAACTCTCTGCTTCTGGAAATATCCAAACATGGGTTTACTCAGCAAACTGACAATTTGACCTCTTTACTTGTCAAGTCTCCTAAGTTCACTGGCAGCCTTAGAGTACTGATGTTCAACTTCATCCGTCGACTTAGTGGAGGAGCATGTTTGCATACATCTGGGATAGGGCCAGGAGTCATCTGGGCCAGCCCACACTAGGTCCAGATGGCCTGGCTGCTGGCTCTGCTGTGGGGTCAGCTGCTATGATCTCCAGGTGGCCGTCTTTTATTGTCCTCACTGTGGGGCCTTTCTGTGTACAAGCTCACCCCTCTTGTCCCTGGAATCCCCCAAGGACTTGAAAGTGATACCATGTGCTGTCCAGGGCAAGTGTCCCATGTCTTTGAGCTGTCTCTTATGTGTCATAACCATCTTTGTCATTGTCCTTAGAAGGGTGCTAGTGAGTCACTGTTCCCTACTAAGTGACGTCTCAGAGACCTCAAGTGAGCCTTGGCAGTTTGTGGATTTTGACATAGTGCCCTTCCTCCACTGTAGCAAATGTTTGGGTCAATTTTATAAACAAGCTTTTTAGCTAGAAGAGAAAAGTTAGTAAATTAACTGAGGAGAAACACTTTCCACACCTATTTATTTATTTGTTTTTGAGTCATGTTCTTCTTATATGTAGCAAGTTGGCCTGAAACTTAATACATAACCCAGGCTGGCCTAAGACTTGATGATCAATACTTGTAAAAATAATTATTGGTGATGGAGAGCTTGGAGGCAGGAGAGATTTGGAGCAATGTTTTAGTAAAAAAAAAAAAATCAGAGCTAGGCCTGGGGACACAGCATACCTATTGGCCCAACAGTTGGAGGTAGAGGCAGGAGAATCAGGAGTTTAAGGTTATCCTTGGCCACATAGCAAGTTTAAGGCTATGTGTGGTCTTCATGAGACCATGTCTTGAAAAGAATTTTCTTAAAAGAGAGCCAGCCACATCTCTAAGTAGGTCATATCATTTGCCATACATGCTGTGCAAGCCTGAGGACCTGAATTTGGACCTCAGACAAAGGTGGATGGGGAAAACTGACTCCACAGGCTGTCTTCTGATCTTCAAAATACATCATGGCATGCATGTCCACATACAGAGATACGATAATAACGATAGTAATAATAATAGCAGACTTCTACATTCCTGACTGGGTGGCTGGGATTCAGGTAGCTGTCAAGAGTCACTTGGAAGGTAAAGGTGACTTTCAACTGCACACTGTCACAAAACTAGAAGAAAACAAAACAAACCACCTTAAAAAGACTGGTTATTTGGGTACCCGTGCAGCCTGCGCCAGCCGTGCTAAGAGCAACAGAAGCCCACACTGTGCTTGTACTGAGCAGTTTCCTGGTTACCCATTCTAGTTCTTCCCATTGCCGCCCACCTCTGGGATCCAGGGCGATAGGAGAGGTGTGTGTGTGTGTGTGTGTGTGTGTGTGTGTTTATGGCCATGGTCATCCACTCTGCTCATGGGCTCCTCACAAAGACACAGAGACAATGGCACACTTTGTATTTGGAGGCCTTTATTCCTGCTGTAAAGTGAGTCCCAGCTGGGTCTGGTTGACACATACCTATAATGCCAACACTTGGAGACTAAGGCAAGAGGGTCTCACATTTGAGGGCAACCTTGCAAGACTTATTTTACAAACAATAACTGTATCCTACACTCAAGCGTCAGAGACTTTATGGACACACCTGGGGACCCAAAACTTTACAGGTTTCTCAATTCTCCCCAAGTCATAAGTCCTAGTTTGGGTGCCAACCTCTTGGTGCCCCGGTTTCTCCACTTTCCCCAGGGTGGTTGCACAAGGACTAACTTGAGGGGCTATGGCAGCTACTGCTGTATAAACAATGAGAGGTTCAGGGTGTCCTGGGGACCCTGGTGCTGTTCCAGAAGGTATATGTCAGGGAATTAGTGTAACTTGAGGACCAGAGGCCCGGTGAAAACAGAGCATTTTGTCCTCTGCCATCCTGGTTTGCACGCACTGTACCCTGGCTTCCCAGCTTCTGGAGATGTTGCACTTGTTCACAGCCAGAGCCAGTGGAATCACTGGGTAACATTTATAGCTGTGGCCATGGCCCTGAGGACCACGGCACCTCCGTGATCTGGTCTATTTCAGTCAGCGTCCAATCAGGAGGAGGCATCTAACTGTAGCGGCTCATGCAGCCCAGAGACTGGGCTCTCAGCAGGTGTCTGAGCACAGGGCAGTTTGGGCTCTTATCCCAGCTCTGCTGAGAATGTCCAGTGGCTGTGCACTCTTTGTGCCGACTGTCCCACTAAAACTCAACTCCCCATTTATGAATCGGGGTTAATGCCTGCCGCCACATGGAGCTACTGTTTTAAATGAACTATCTCTAAAGAGTCCTGCTGCATGCTTGGTGCAAAAACAAGGTTGTTGTAATGGGAGTGCCCTGCCTCCTCCAGGGGTTCCTGGCAAAGCAAAGGTGTGAGCTGCCCTGGACAGGACCCCCTTTCCACCCAATCCCTGTATACATCTAGATGCAGATGAGGATGGTATACAGGGATTGGGTGGAAAGGGGGTTCTGTCCAAGACACCTCACACTTTTGCCTTGCCAGCTGTCTGGAGCATCAGAGCCAAGCCAGTATCCTCTTCTTCAGCGCTCTATATACTAGTACCAGGGACAACTGCAGGAGGTCTCACCATTGTTCTAACCAAGCACATGGTTGTCTAGTCAGGGCTTCTGAAGTTTTTCCATTCTCAGCTCCTGACACCTAAGAAATTTTTACAAGACCCCAGGTGTATAGTATTCTCAGAGGAGAAAAGCAAATGTTTACTGACAACAAATCATGATGAAATTTATTTAAAAAGAAGTCTTTGGGGGCTGTGATAAGGCTCATTTGGTAGACTGTGTTCCCCATATACATAAAGCTCTGGGGTTGAACTCAGAACCACATAAACTATGTGAAGTGGCACATATGCCTGCAGTCTGGCACTTGGGAGGTGGGCACCTAAGAATCAAATGTTTGAGTTCATTCTTGACTGCATAGTAAGTTGCTGGCCAGCCTGGGCTACTTGAGAGACTCTATCTCAAAATATAAAACAAAGCAAAAAAAAAACCCAAACCAAATAATTCTTTAGTATGCATATAATTTTAACATAAAAAGAAGCTGCAATGGACCCTAAAACCCTTGAACTGGTAGATAGATAGGTGGAGAGATAGATGGGTAGGTGAAGGTATGGATATGTGGGTGAATGAATATGTGGATGGATGGATGGATGGATGGATGGATGGATGGATGGATGGATGGATAGACATATGAACAAATGAATGTATGTATGGATGTGTAGATAAATGGATGGGTGAATGGATAGATGAATGGGCAGGTGGATAGATCCTACCTACCTACCTACCTACCTACCTACCTACCTACCTACCTACATGTGTGGGTAAATGGATGAGTGGTGAATGAACACGGTACACTGGATTCATATGGAGTACAGTGTTAGCTTTGTGGTGAGGCTGGAGAGCAATTTTAGTTGTGGAATTGGCAAAGGATACTGGGCACTTGTGCCTCCAACTTACGGCAGATTATTGAGGACAGTTATGACTTATCTCTCTGGTTGAGGCGTGCAGTCCCTCAGAAGTTTTGACTGCCCATGATATGGTGTCAGAGAATGCAGCACCATGAAAAAGGTAAGCCAGCTAATATAGAAGCTTAACATGGAATCACCCAGTACCACTCCTTGCACACACAAACCATCATCACCAGGGCAACCACAGGACAGCAGCATGCTACCTAGTAGCAATGCCTCCCTTCTCCCATGACCTTTTCCCCCTATGCTGCCAGATGCCCTGGGGGCCTAACTGCCTTTTAAGGCAGCTGTGGGTGGAATGATGGGAGTTCCTGGGGTGGGGAACAGTTCCACTTTTAACATTTAGTGGGATTGCCATTTTATGTTATTATTATTGTTTTGTTTTGATGCCAAAGAGGGACAACCACAGTTTGGAACAGGTGCTGAATTCCTTGTCTGAGTTCTTTTGAGGAGATGGGGGAACAGGATGAATTGGAGGTTCAGAGTGCCTCTAAAAGGTACAGAGTTCAAAATCTGATTAGAGATTCATGGCCATGGATCTTCTGAAGATTGGCAGTTTTCTCCACAGAAAGTCAACAGTTGCTTCTAATTATGACTTTTAATGACTGCTGGGGATGTAGCAGAATTGGTAGAGTGCTTGTCTAGCCTTGGGTTTGAGCCCCAGCACTGCATAAACTGAGTATGCTTGCACACACCTGTAATCCCGGCACTCAGGAGGTGGGGACAGGGGGAATCAGAAGTTTTAAGGTCATCCTTAGTTACATGATAAGTTGGAGCCCAGCCTGGGCCACATGAGACCTTCCTTGTCTCAAAAAACAAACCACAAAAACCATTGACGACTGTCTTTAGCTGATGGACTGGGGCTGAAAGTGGTAGCCCTGAT
Source organism: Bramus lutescens (assembly GCA_001685075.1). NCBI lineage: Eukaryota > Metazoa > Chordata > Mammalia > Rodentia > Cricetidae > Bramus > Bramus lutescens. The sequence goes on from LOEQ01000011.1 coordinate 8,437, forward strand.
GCTCTGAGGACCCGCTCCCAGGCATATGAGCATTTGGGGCTGTTAAATGGTAAAGAAGAGATGGGATGAGAAAACCAGACACGTGGCATTTCTGCCAGGGCAGAGACACAGAGAGAAGCTACCTGACCCCCATTGGAACCTTCGCTATCCTGGAAAGATTAATTTCTGTTTGTCTAGTAGCAGCTGCTTTTCTTCGTCACTGTCCTGGTTGATGATGTCACCATTCCCTATCCCGCCCACCCCTGTTTCAGGTAGTGCCCTCTTTCCTATTTCAGATTCTTTCTCTTCCTCCTCCTCTCCCCAGAAGATGGTTGGATCGCTGAACCATCCATGTGATCACAGCCTTCTTACCTGGGACATTGTTCTGTCTTGTCTCTATTATACCACTGGCAATGCTGACCATAGCCAGCCTTCAAGTCTCCTGACTGAAGGTTTCAGGTGGGGGTTCAAGAGGGTACTGAAGAGTTACTAATGCCATAGACAGACAGACAGGCAGACAGAGGAGCATCAACATGGCAGGGACTCCAAGGAGAGCACCAGAAACAGATAGCATAGTGGGGTCTCTGAAGAAAGAAACTGGAACCTACCAAGCAGACATGAGGGTCTCTTCTTGGGCCTAAGCGCAGGAAGTTTCACAGTACAAGCCTGCAGCTAGGCTGAGGGAGGCAGGGAAGGGGGCGGGGAGTAGGATGTGTGGCCACTAACACCTGCTTTGTTAGAAACTCGTTTCCCAGGTGACAGATGGGCCCTTGGGAGTCTGTTAACTGGGGGTGGGGCCAGACAGACAAGTCTCAGTAGGATGCCTGTTTGTGTGGCCTGAGCAGCCCAGATTCTAGCTTTACCTTCTTTCATCTCTGGGGCTTCTGTCTTAGGGTAGGTTTGGCCAATCAGGTCAGGGAGGTGAAAGCCTAAACTTGGCTTCCTTGTGGTATAGTAATTTCAGGTCACGGCTCTTTTCAAGGTGACCTTACCTAACTCCCAGCGACTGTTTCTTCCCTCTGCCCCTCTTGCCCCACCATCTTCATGATCCCTTCTGCAGACCATACCATACTACATGGTTGGCTTTCCATCAATAAGTTCTCCATGAGCACTCCCCAAGTTCTCCCAAATGACCTGTCATTTTATGCTGGGTCCCTCAGTGATTCCACTCTCGTAGCAAAGCCTTCTGTGGTTTCTGCAGGGTTGGAAAATGAGGTCTCTCCCTGTGCAGCCCGGTCTGGCCTTGCCCCAACTGTCTGCCCCAGGCCAAGGCTCACTCCAGACTTCATCATCAGAGGCCTCTTGCGTTTGTTCTCTGAAATTCCCGTTCATCACACTTTTCCTCAGGTCTGAGCATCCCTCTCTTTCCCCAGCCTCATGAGGCATAGCTGTGTTTTAGGACCTCATACGGAAAAGCCGATGGTCTGGAACAGGGCCCATGGGGTGGTAAATACTTGGTAAATACAGGACGAATGTGCAAGCCTCAGGAGAGGAGTTGAACGAGAATCTTTGAGAGTTTCGCACTTTTCTTCAAGGTCCAGTGTCAGAGGCATGTTTATGGGTAGACAAAGCTGAGTGCCTTCTATTTTATTTTATTTTATTTTATTTTGAGACAAGGTCTCTGCAGTAGTTTGAATGAGAAATGTCCCTATAGGCTTGGGTGTCTGAACCCTTTGGTCTCTAGGTGGTAATGTTATTTGGGAGGTTTTGGAGCCATAACCTTGCTGGAGGTCATGTCACTGTGAGAGCTTAAACCCTTCTCAGCTTCCAGTTTGTTCTCGCTCCTTTGTGCCTATGGTTGAAGACATAAACTTCCTGGCCATTCTGTCTGCTGCTTGCTGCCACAGCTGCCCACCATGAGGACTCTTTTTCTCTCTGGAACCATAAGTCCAAATAAACCCTTCCTTCTACGCCTTGGTCAGGTGTTTTAGCAAGTACGACAGTCCTTTCTGTGACCCTGGCTGACTGGGAACTAACAGGTCAGAACAGGGTGGCCTTGAACTCCTGTCTCCTGAGGGCTGGTTCTCCAGGCTTTCCCTGCCACCACCTTGCCCAGTCTGCATGTTTAAGGGAAAGGCTAGGATGCCTTTCCTTAGGCATCAAATGGCTCCCTCAGGCCTGTAGTTTTCTGCTTTGCGTTTTAGGGATGAATAGCAGAGAGCCTGCCTCTGAGCGCAGATCCACATGCAGTTATGTAACCCAGATCAAAGCTAGGGCAGGAGCACAGGCATGGTCCCCATCAGCCGCTCTGATGACACTGGGCTGAGTCACTGTTGGAAAAACAGAGCAGGGAGATAGTCTACGTAATCAAGAGGAAAGCCTTCCTGCGGGGCAATCTCCCTGGTGAACAGTCCCCTGTTGCCAGGAGCCTCTGTGATCCTTTACCCAGCTGCAGAGGGGTTGGGGGCTGGGGAATGCCTGGAGCTTCACCTGAGGGGATGGGTTAGCAGGCCTGGGGATACTTCACAGGGCCCCCTCTTTCAGGAGGAACAACCTACAGAAAGGGCTCTGCCAGCCTCTTTTGTTCTATGTCTGCTGCTGAAGAACAAATTTCTAGAAGAAACTCTGTCAGCCCTGATGCCTTCCCTGTGGGAAGGGGGCTAAGGGAGAGGGCTTGGTGTTTTTCTTCTAGGAGGGGAAGGAGGAGGGAGAAGGAGGAAGAGATTGGTTAAAGGTGGCTCAGATGCTCTTTGTTTCAAAATCCATCATTATAGCCCTAGGAGAGTTTGAGTTTGTGGTAGGTGCTCACACCCCTTTTCCTGCTACCCCCAGCCTCCTCCCCCAGGGACTCGGTCTCCAGGTCTTTAGCCCTGCTAAGCCTGACTCAGCCATCCCTGTTGGTGTCTTCTGGGCTCTTGTCCTTCCCAGGATGTAATCGTGTATGCTCTGTGGGCAGACAGTCTGCAACAAATTTCCTAGGATGGAAACCAAATGATTATAAAAATAGTTGAGCCAGATTGCTAGCATGCATCACGGCTCAGAAGTAGCCCCAGGACGTCAGAGCCCAAGCTAGTACTTGGCTGTCACCCACTTCTTCCACCTCAGGGTGCACATTTGCATGCCGGCTCCAGATGGGAGCAGGGCGAGGGTGGTGTGGGCCCGGGCATCTTCTTCTAGGCTCTTTGTCAGTATTTATTTCCACAGTAGCCAGAAAGGCACCTGGTTCAGAACAGGTGCTCCCTGACCACCTGGCCCACCTGAGGTTGGCTTCCGATACCAACGTTCCCAAGGAGACGGCTTGGAATGAGTCACCCCAAGGCTCCCAGAAGCTTTATTGGAGGGACAGAGTCCCCTTGTTTGAGGACTAGGGAGTTGTAAAGGCCAAAAGGACTTTAATCTCTGGGAGGATGACCACCTGAAGATGAGCTTTTCAAAGAGAACCTCCTTCTTTTACCTCCTTTGTCCCTGGAGCCCTCCACCCCTCCACGAGAGACTGATGAGAGTGCATCAAGCAGTCACAGTGGCCAGATGGTGGTGGTTGTGATGGGTAACACTGATTGTCAGCATTGCAGGATACAGGACAATTGAAGAGACAAGTCCCTGGGTGTGTAAGGTATTTGCCATCCCATGGCCTTGGTCCCATATTGTACCAAACAGGGGAAGCTAGCATTCATCTCTCTCTCTGCTTCCTGAGTGCAGAGGCCATGTGCTGGACCAGCTGGTACACCCTCCCATGATGCAAGGAGCCAAAATAAAAATAAATAAGCCCTTCTCTCAAGTTGTCTTTGTTAGGGCTTTGTCACGGTAAGAAAAGTAACCAACACAGTGGCCTGATGGAGAGACATATGGCCCCTGGCATTTGTTCCAGGACGGAGACAGCAGGAGCAAGGACACAGGAAGCAAAAGGGCTTTAGGTGGAGCTTTGCCAGTCCCTGGCCAGAGTTCCCTCTTCCTCCCTGGGTGCAGGAGCTGCTCCTGCACCTGTGGGCACAAGAATTTAGCTTCTCGGGGAGTTCCCATCAGATGCAACTGCTTAGTGCCTGGGACCAGCCATGCACGGGAAGGACTGAGTATGAAGGGTGTTTTTGCACAAACCAAAGTAAACACAAGGATGGAGTCATATGGGGAGGATCCTTGAGCATGGCTGCAGCTGGCAGCCTCAGTTTGTGCGGCAATGAAATCACCATATATGGCTGGAGAGGAAATTCTCGGCAAAGATGCAAATAGGTCATCAAGTAATGGCAAAAATATGCGGCTGAATGGATGGGTCTCTGCAGTCTCTGTGGCTCCAGAGGCTGAGCAAACTCCAGGACGAAGAGCTGCAGTCCACAGAGGATAGGGACAAGAGACACTCAGTGTCCTTCCGTCAGCCTCTAACCTCCTCTTCCTGTCTCCCCACAGGGATCTGCCCCTAGTCTGGCCAGCATCCCCCATTCCCAGTGGCTGAGACCAGGCAGGGACAGGAGATGGCTGGAGACTCTTTCTGGTGACTGATGCAGAACTTGCACAGGAAACAGACTGCAAAAGACTTAGGAGAGGCTATAATTAGCTCACATCCTAAAAACTCTCACTTGGGAAGAAATGGAATTAACACCCTGGAGGAGGAGGAGGAGAAAATACAGCTTCCGAGCAAATCCAGACTTCGTCCGGAAGTGAGCTTTCCTCCCAGGCAGACCTCCATCAACCTTTGGAGGACCAGCAGCATCAAGCGTGCTGAGCTCTGCTCCCTGAGTTGACCACCCAGCACTGCTTGCTGCCAGTAAGGTGTCCTGGATTGCCTGTGGTTCTGGTAATCCAGCTTCACAGAGTCCGTGATGATACGCATGAGGGATTGAGAGTCAGAGTTCAAGAGTGTGCAGGCTCTTACGTGGGGACATTATGGATGTATGTAGAATGTTCTTCACAGGCTCATGTGTTTGAGCACCTGGTACCCAGCTGGTGGCACTGCTTTGGGAGATTGTGGAACCTTCAGGGGCCATGGCCTGTGAGGAAGTGGATCTCTTTCAACAGGTTCCCCTCTCAATTTCATGTCTTTCGATAGAGCCCACTTACTTAGTTATATGTACACAGGTGTGAGTCCACCCATAAGAGCCTGGGAAACCTAACAGTGGCCACCCCTTGAAAGAAGATTGATTCACACTACCGTGACAAAATACCTCACAGAAACAATTTAAGGAGAGAGGGGTTTATTTTGTCTTGAAGTTTAAGGGGGTGCAGCCCACTACCATGGGAAAATGTGTAGAGGTCTCACGGGGCAGCTGCTTTGTATGTAGTGCTAACTGTGGCGTGCAGACAGCAACCTTCATTTAACCCTCAAGGCCCTCCTCCCAAAGGCCCCCTGCCTCCAAATGCACAGTTTCTGGATCCCCACAGCGCTTGATTGGCAACTATCAACTGCCAATAGCTCTTCAGTAAGGGCTGGGGCCTGGCGAATTCTGGATGGCTTGCTAGTGTGCCGGTCACAGCTGCTGTGAGTTTAGAAGGGTGATAGCCATGTTCAGGTGGCAGCATGTCACAGCACTCTGCCCTATCCTCCAGCCCCTCTTCTATGATGTTCTCTGAGCCTTGGGCATGGGTGAGGAAGTGGGGAGATTGATACAGATGGCCCACTGGGGGCTCAGCATTCTTGCCAGGCATTTGATCACAAGAATACTTTCTTATTCTTTCTAATAACTAATATCCTGGAGAAGTGAAAAGTCAAAGCAATGATATTTTAAGAAAATTCTTTATGATTGCCTCAGTTTCCTCTATATACCAGGCTGCTGTGACTCCACTGGCTTGAATCCAGTCATGGAGGAGAGAGAACGTCAGAATTGGCCTTGGATAAAGTGCATCTTGGTGTTATAACACTTGCCAGGACACTCACCTACTAGGTCTCTTATAGTGGACGTGTGGACATATCTGAGATTGCTTTTGGTTTTTTTGGAGGGAGTTGTTTCATTCTTTGAAATGTTGGTCTGATCTGCTGAACTTCAAAACTTTTTTTTTTTCAAAGCCTTACAGCACTTCTCCAAAGGAAACTCCAAGAAAGGGAGAGAAAATAGATCTACACTGGATAGGGTGGGGACCCACTTTCCTTGGACCTTCTACAAAGCACCCATTCCCCACTCCACCCCTGGGCTTCATGAGTACTGTTTGAAGACCACAGATCTAGAGTCCTAGCCACCCAAAACTCCTTCTCATGGCTCTTTTACTTCCTCTGCACAAGAATTGTTGCTAAAATAGTGAAAGGCATTGATTATTCTCATCATGGCATTGTCCAGACACGGTGGTCAACACAGAAGGACCATTCATGCCTCTCAAGCCCCTGCCAGTGTTTCAGCAGCCCCAGGAGCTCCGTGATGGACAGAAGGCAGACTACACTGGTTCTCCCTCTCCCCAGTAGCCACACCCTCTGCCATGTGACCCCCGGCACCTCTATTAAGAGACAGGCTGGCTCATTGCCCACCCAGTGACTATCAGCTGGCCTGGGGATTTGCTTCCAACAGGGTTTAGTGGAAGTGATGGGGTTAACTCCTAGTAGGCCTTTGGAAGCTTCGTGTCCCCCACCTCTTCCTCCTCCTCCCCCAAACCCCATATTCCTACTACTGCCATAAGACCAGTTCTAGGTTAGTCCACCGAGGATAAGACCACACAAAGCAGAGGTGTCTCCACAGAGGCCACCCCAGGCCAGACACCCCCAGTTTACCTGCCAGCCGCCTGTGAAAGCCTCAGCCAGTAGAAGCATGAGGGACCATAAGTGGTGACCGTTTCGGAAAAGTCTGTTCCTGCTCCAGATATCTATTGCTGAGTTCCAAAGCACCCACTGCTGAGTACTTGTTACGAGCTGGGGGCCTTCAGCTCCAGGTTCTTTTCAAGTAATATCTATGAGGACTCTGTGCCCTTCTCTCCAGAGAGCGGTGAGTAACCAGACCAAGCAAGAGAATTGTTTTTATAATGATTCTTTACTAGCAA
>LOEQ01000011.1:15383-26978 GCA_001685075.1 Bramus lutescens
TAATTATCCATAAGATATCTCTTACATTTCACACACTAAACATATGTATTAACACGTCTATGCTCTTCTCTTAACATCTCATACACACATGAAATAGCATCAATACGACCTGGTATTCCCCGGCTTAAAAAGGGCTTTTTGAATTTCTTTAGGCTGGACGCCTGATTGCACTGGGGGCTGGATAGCGAGGATCGACTCTTGACCCCGTAGTCTGCGCTCGGGAGATAAGGTTCCATGTCCTGTTCCAGGCCGGTATCGGGTGCTGGATCCATCCTTGACCTCCTAGTCTGTGGCCTGGTGCTAGTCTATCTCAGAATGTAGGGCCTTGGACTCGGCTTTTCAGGTGACCGAGTCTCGGGCGACCAGGCTTTTAGTTCTCTACTCTTGAAGACGAAACTTTGCTCTCAGGATGGCAAAGCGTTCTGAAAGGCAGAGTACCTTGTCTGTTCTCTGGAGACAGACAGACCTCAATGCCCACTCTCAGGAAATGAGGCTTTGCATTCGGGATGCAAGGCGTTAAATGTCTGTTTTCGGGAGATGAAGCTCTGTACTCGGGAGACAGAGCATTAAATGTTTAGGAAATGCATTTAATATTCCTGCTTTCTGGGAGGCAGGCTTGGAGGATCTCACTCTACAAGGCTTGGTGCCCAGGCCATTGTAAGAAGTGAGATGACTGTCCTGCTTCAGCCCTCTCTTTTATCCCAGTTCAAAACTGCCCCTTGTTTGATCCTTCCGATAACCAGGTGTCCTAGGTTATCAGTATCGACTGGCCACAGAAGGGTGGAGGTCCCTCTTGTATGGCAAGATTATTTCGTTACCACGGTTGCTGGGTGCAGCCTTCAAGCGGGCAAATGTTCTCTTGATATTTCACCTTAGTGATTTTCCACACCACACACAAGAAGAAATGCTTTTACATTACACCAAGTTGCATTCATTCTTATTCTATAAATTTCCTGCTCTATCTACACTACAGATTCGCCTTTGTTTATTCATTCAGAGGAATCTGTTTCCATGCTCATTACAATACTTTATCCTAACTGCAGTCTGAATGTGAAGTGTCCCTTACAGACTCACGTGTTCAAATGCTTGGCCCTCCCCTTGGTGGTACTGATCTGGGAGGTGGGACCCAGCTGGAGGCAGTAGACCTCTGAGCAGGCAGCCCTGAGGGTTATAGTTTAGCCTCTGCTCTGGCCTGGACTCTGATCCCTGTACCAGGCAGCAGTTACTTCTGTTGCCACGGGCCACCTGCTACTCTTCCCCCACCATGATGGACTGTATACCTTCAAACTTGGAGCCCCTCCTTCCTTAATTTGCTTCTGTCAGATAATTTGCAGCGATGAGAGAGTGTCTGATACAATGCTTAAATACAAGGTGGGGGTGTAGCTCCATTGTCAGGATGCTTGCCTAGGGTGATAGTGTCTAAGCTCACCTTGGGGTTAGTCTCTGATTAGGCTTATGGGACATTACATTGATGCCATTGGTTGGGATATAAAGTTCTGCAGAGACCATGATGAGTACTGCTTCCCAAGGGCAGAGCGCTAGAGTTGGCCACCTGGTAAGTGGGAACCTGACCTTTTACCATTCTTTGCTTGGACGGCTCCTACCCCCTCACCCCCTGACTTTGGTGGGGGTGGGAGGAAATGCAGTTCTTCTGCTTCAGAAGTGAACAGATATAATCCCGTCAGTCAAGCCCTCTGCCAAAACCGTAATGGGAAAAATCAGACGATCAACAGGTTCTGTTAAGATTTGCCCCAGATCCTTGTCTAGTGAGGAGACTGGAGGCTGTCAGTCTGCCAGCCCCGGCCAAGCCCATCTACACAGGCTAGAAGGTTTCTACCTATCCTGTTTAGCTTTTCCCAGGCTCATGTACCAGTGACGCAGGTCAGCCTCAGCGGCAGTAGCCCCATCAGGACAGTGGGAAGATCAACAGTTGTGCCCAGTGTTCCAGAAAGATCCCCTAGGGCCAGTACCTTCATTCTCCCCTCCAGCCTTCCTAACCCCAGTCTGGCGACCAGGCCTCTGCCTCGGCTCTCATAGTGTCTTAGTCACTGTTCCATTGCTGTGAAGAGACACCTGATGAGGCAACTTTTATAAAAGAATGCATTTAGTTGGGGGCTGGCTTACAGTTTCAGAGGCTTAGTCCATTATCATCATGGCACTGGAGCAGTGGGTGAGAGTCACATGCTGATCCGCAGTTTGGGGGAGAGAGCGTGAGAGTGACAGAGATGGGGGGAAGTTGGTGTGGGCTTTAGAAACCTCAGAGTTCACCCCCAGTGATGCACTTCCTCCAACAAGGCCACATCTTCCAACCCTTCTACTTCTTTCAGAGAGTGTCACTCCCTGGTGACTGAACATTCAAATACATGAGCCTATGAGGGCCATTCTTACTCAAACCACCACTGTGGTTTTTCCTGCATGGAGTGGAATCCTTGATCCCATTTGCCTGGGGCTGGAAGGTCTCGTTAAGTTCCTTTATCATTTGCCCTTATTCAGGCCAGACCTGGTTCCTGAATCCAAAACCACTTTCTGTTTCAAACAGGAAATCTTCTCAGAAGTAAGATGTCCCTGCCCAGCTGGGGGCAAGTATGCTTGGCAAATGTCAGAGCCTCTTCCTAGCAGAGCTCCTGCCAAGAGACCTGCCGGGTCCTGAAGGCAGAGTGCTAATTCTGCTGAGAGTCAGAGGCCTGATAGTCCTGTGCTAGCTGGCCTTCAGCTGGGGAGTCCTGACAGGAAACTGTCAGTTACCTCCCATACTGACTTGGTTTTGGCTTGCTTGGCACCAACATCCTGTGTGCTCTATTTGCTATGGAGGAGCGAATGAGTACATTTTAATTAGGCTGGTATATAACAGAGCCTGGGGGAGAGCTGGCTTCTTGGAACTCCTCAGAGAGGCTGGCATCTGGGAGCTGAGACAGGAGGGAGGGAGGGAAGTGAAGTCATAGGGCCAGAGACTTCCTTCCTGCCTCAGATAATGCCCCAGTAATGTGTGTTCTGAAGCAAACGCCTCACCTGAAACTCCAAGCTCAGGAATGACAGACCCTCCTTGCAGAGTCCTCCCCACACTGTCTACCCAGGGCACGGGCTCTCCTTCCTGTCTCATCCATCCACTGAGCAAACATGACCTTTGAACAATGCTGTAAATTCATCAAGGTGGCAGGCATTGTGTCCACCCTAGCACAGGCATGCAAGAGAGCACATAAGCAGAGCAAATCACCCCACATGCCACCTGCAGGGATCCTGGGAGAGACTGCGTATTCATCCGTGTTTACCAAGTCCTACTCTTTGCCTCAAGCCTTCCCTCCCTCTGCCAGGCTGAAGGGAATCACGGGGCTGTTGTGTCTTTTCTCTTCCCATCACTAAGGTCCCAGACCCCCAAGGTCATTGGTCTCAGGATTCTCCTCCATACCCACCCACCAGGCTTCAAAGAACTCTGCCTTGAGGGAGGCTCCTAAGCTGAAAGTATCTGTGGTTGTTCCCTCCTCTTCCCCCTCCTCTTCCCACCTCTCCTCTTCCTATTCCTCCTCCTCTTCCTACCCCCTTCTTCTCCCTCCTCTTCTTCCCCTTTCTCTTCCTCCTCCTCTTCTTCCTCTTCCTTCCTTCTCACACCCTCCTCCTCTGGACATATAATTATCCTGGGAAGACAAGAATACTGGAATCTGTGACCTCAAGGCCAGCCTGTAGACCCTGGGAAAGAAAGGGAGTCTCCGTTTCTTTGACAGGCCTGGGGCTTCCAATTCTCTGTTCCTCCCACCTTGTCCTAGTCTGTCAATGTCTGTCCTCTGTCCCCTCTCTTCCTAGCACTGTCTCTCCTGCCCCTCTTTCTCTTCCCTCACCCTTCCTCCCTCCTTTCCTCTCCTTCATAGCAAGCAGCAACAGGGTAGATCCCACAGTGATAGGCCTGCAGATCATAGGTCACAATCCTATGGGAGATAAGTTGTGTGACCCTGACAGAATGAGTGGCTTCAGTGCCCTGAGCCTTTGTTCTCACCTGTAAAGTGGGGACCCTCTCCCCTGTCGCTGCGCTGAAGGCCCAGAATAGGGAATAGCTTAAGTGATTTTCAAGGACAAGAAGAGGCTTACCCTGGCAGCCGTCAAGACCTGCTCCCAAGGCCCTGATGTTGGAGGTTTAGACACGAGTGGACCTTATAGAGTAGGGGCAGAACATAGCTCAAAAGTAAGCCCATGGCCATCTGGACTGTAGTGAGAAGCAATGCAGGATGTAATTCTGTGCACTCCGTGAGTATATGGAGTCTAAAAGCCAGAAGAACACAACAAAACTGTTTAGAATGAATACTTCTGAGGACAGATACTAACCCTGCACTAACATGACAAATACCCAGCTGGCCAAGGAAAGGCACAGATACCTCTGGGGCTCAGAGTACATATTGACTGCCACATTTGTGTCTATTGATTTAATTTAATTTAATTTAATTTTGGGTTTTTGAGACAGTGTTTTACATAGCCTAGGTTGGTCCTTAACTCCTGATGCTCTTGCCTCAACCTCTTGGACACTGGAATAACAGGTATGCACCACTGTTTCAGGGATGCTTATGTCTTTGAAAAGAAGAAAAGTATCTGCAGTGAACGTCACAAATGCTCAGAGCTGTGAAGCTGTATGGTGGCATGCAAGTTGTGGTCACTTCATTGCCTTATGTTAGAAATATTAGAAATACTATCCCCATGTCCTTGGCCTCTTGTCTTCCCTGAAAAGCTGGTTGTGGGCTGGAGGGCAAAGGCTGCCTCATGTATGATGTCAACCACCTCACAGTCATTTGTCCGTCCCTATCTGTAAGTCATGCATGGAGAAAACAAAAGTACTAATGTCTGTCCTTCCCCAGTGGAAGAAACAGGAAAATGGTCACACTATAATTCTTGCTAAACTGAGGTCTATTTTAAAGCCCTAAGGCAGAAGCTTTCCTTCTGCCTAGTGCATGGGAACTGGGCAAGCATGGAGTTGGGCCTTAAAGGGTGCATAGGAGTTTGCAAAGGATAAGAGGGTGGAGTGAGTCAAAGTCCAGAATGCGGGAGGGTGTGGTATATTGTGGGGCTGGAGGGCAGCTTGCATCTTGACGTGTGCTTCAGAGGGAACATCTGGCAAACGCTGGGAGGCAGGAAGCCCGGTGATTTGTGAAAGGCAATTAGAACACAACCTGCAGGGACAGGTGCCAGGTCCTGGGTTCGGTCTTTTTGCTTAAAAGTAAAAAAGAGAAAGGACACAACCTGCAGCCAAGATATGGGTGTGGGAGGTCCTTCTGTCTATGTGTTGCTTTTATTGGTTAATGAATAAAGCAACTGGCTTGGCCTATAGCGTGGGAGGAGGAAGACGGAGTTAGAGGGAAGCCATGGAGCCCCGCCAGACACAAACGCTGGAACTTTACCTGGTAAGCCACAACCACGTGGTGAGATACAGATTAATAGAAATGGATTAAATTAATATGAGTTAGCCAATAAGAAGCTAGAGCTAATGGGCCAAGCAGTGATTTAANGTGATTTAATTAGTACAGTTTCTGTGTGATTATTTTGGGTCTAAGCTAGCCAGGAGGCCAGGAACCAACAAGCGGCCTTCTCCAACAAGATATCACTTTGGGGTGCACAGTCAGTCTGAATCTGTGGCTTCTACATGACAGATCCAACCATTTGGGTATGGAATATATATATATTTATGTATATGTATACATATATAGCATATACAATTTATATTCTGGTTGGCTGTTCTAAGGGAGCTGGCATGATGTCTCAGCAGTTAAGAGTACTTGTTGATTTTTCAGGGGACTCGAGTTCTGTTCCCAGAACCCACACATGTGCACGTGTGCATATACACATACACTTAATTAAAAATAAAATAAATGTTAACTTTTTTTTGTTCTGAATGCATATAGTCCCCCTCCGTCATCATTATTTCCCAAATATCTCAGTAGAGCAGTGATTATAGGTTGTTTGCTTTGCAGTATTTAATTAACCTAGCCAGGCACGGTGTGATTGAGCACCCAAGAGGGTGAGGCAGAAGGACTACCATGAGTTCCAAGCCAGCTTAGATGACAGAGGAAGGTCTTGTATCAAATTATCTCCAAACAACAAAAGCCAAAATGGGCAGAGAGCTTGGGGGATGGCTCAGCTGATTAGGTGTGTGTAGTGACATTCCCCAGAACCCACACAGTAAAGTGGTACCATACACCTGCCATCCCAGCCCTGGAAGGGGGATGAAATTAAGAGAATTCCTGGAGCTCTCCAGTCAGCCCCTCTGAGAAACAGTGAGCCCCTGGGTCAGGCAGAACCCCTATCAGAAGGTGGAGTGCCATCGAGGAAGACACCTACAGGTGACATCCGGCCTTGTACACATATGCACACAAACACGCAAGCACGCACGCACACACGCGGCTGGATTTGGAGGTAGAGGAAAGAGAATCAGGAGTTCAATGTCATCTTCAGTTTCACGGTGCATTTGAGATCAGCCTGGCTTTACATGAGACCTTGCCTCAAAAAGCCACAATAAATAAAATAAATGTAGCAAGAGGATGGGCGTAGGTTATAAGCAAACTTACCCCCATCTTTGTACATAAGACACTTGAGCATCCACAGATTGGGGTACCCCAGGGGCTCCTGGCTGTGGAACTGAGGGATGTTTGTGTTTTTCTGCAAAGCTGTGTTCACAGAGCGCGGGGCAAGGCTTGGTTAGGCTTGGTTCATCTCTGTTGGGTTTGCTTTAATCAGGCTGTGTTTATCTCTTCGCTGCACCCACAGGCCTCCCTGTCTGTCTGCTGGAGGAGCTCAGTAAATACATGTTGGTGGCCAGGCGGGATGGAGGAAAGAGGCAGCAGAGAATAGAGCCAGAGAGGAGGCATTTCCCGAGAACAGCCTTCGTGCTAGTTACGAGCTCGCTCAGCGCCTCCCCATCTAGGAAGATAAAGGGCCCCGGAGGCTGGCTATCCAGCCTGCTGACAAGTGTCTGTGCATACGTGTACTTTTAATGAAAGGACTTTACAGGTGTGGGCCTGTTGCAGTGAGTGAGTCCTGTCATAAGGTGGTGGTGCCACACGCCTGCCATCCCAGCACTCAGAGGGATTACTTTGTATTGCTTTGTATTCCTGGCCTGGGCTACAAAGTAAGAACCTGTCTGGAAAAAAAAATGTAGCATTATTTATAAAGAAGTGCTTTCCTTTCTCCTGGGGCAAAAAGGCCTCACATAAAATAAAACAAGTTCTCTCTGATGAATAATACAGCACAATAAGCCCACGGCTGGCCGTGCGCCAGCTGCCAGGCTCTGCTCAGGTGGCTCAAAGCACCTGCCCCGCCCTGTTGGCATTGTGGGAGGGGCAAGGCCTGCAGATGCCTGGGATTTAACAAGTCTTTGCTCTGCTTCCCTGAGTCAACTCCAGTCACCAACCACAACTTATTTTAATTAATAAATTGGGCCCAAAGCAAACAGGCCCCCTGGGGTGCTCTGAGGTGAACACATGGCTGTTTGTTCCTCATTGCCTCCATCACCCAGGGAGATGCAGCCTCCCGGGTCCAAGGCTCCTCCTGTCTCCTCTCCTCCATTCCCCTCTGTGGGCAGCATCTGTTGGCTCTCCTGCTCTCCTCAGTTGAGCCTCTTCCTGGGCCAGCTCTTTCTCCATCTGACCACACTTGCGGAAGGTGGCCTAAAACTTCAGACACCCAACCCCCTCCTTGTTCTCTTTCTTTCTTTCCATGTCTCCTTCCACCGAGGAAGGAGCTACAGAACCATCACGCTCCATCCTGGTCACCTCTCAGCTAACTCAGGGAGCGCAGGGGCATCAGCCTCCAGCAAGGACTGAACGGAGATGTTGACATCCTCGTGCACTTGATGAATTTGACAGGGATTGATGTATGAGCTCTTGCTAACCCCACTGCCACTTATATTTCACAGAGGAGGGAAGGGAGGTACCAGGAAGTTGAGTTGCCCTGGATGTGGAGTCTGGCTGCAGAGGTTGCTCCTCTCTTGTTCCTTGACACTTTTTTTTTTGCCTGTCTTACACCTGGGACCCAGAACAAAGTACCATGTAAGAAAATTGTTCAAGAATATGATGCTGTCCCTTCTCTTACATGTTTGCTTATCAGCTCATATTATTTCCGGTTCCATCGTGGGCAAGGTGGGGACCGCCATACATCTATCTGTCTTCATGACACTGACAGTGGAGCCGTAGTGGAGGCTGAAAAGGGTGGGAGTGAAAGAGTCCAGAGAAAGCAGTTTACTTGGCTTATAGCAGGGGTTCCCAAATCTGCAGTGCACTAGAATCTCCTACAGTGGCCATTCTTGGAATCCCAGGACTTCAGAGGGACAATCTGGAGTCCAGCGTTATCCTTGACTACACTGAGAGTCCAAAGCTAGCCTGAGTCACATGAGATCCTGTCACAAAAATTATTATTTTTTTATATGCTGATGCTTGGCCCATTCCCAGAAGTTATGGCTGAATTGACATTTGGGTGTTTCAATTTCTCAGGTGACACAAATGCTCAGTAAAATTGGAGAAATGTGGGTTTCAATGTTGATAATAATTAGCAAGTTTGGTTCGCAAGTGGCCAGGCTTGGTTGTGCATATCTATAATCCTAGCACCCGGAAGCCTGAGGCAGGAGGATCACTACAAGTCTAAAGGCCAGCCTGAACTACTTAGCTAGACACTTGTCTCATCCACTCAAAGGAATTATACAATCCAATTTAGATTATTTTAGGTATGAAAGAAATCAGAGAAGGGGTGCTATATATCAAATCATTTTTAAATAATAGAGGAGGGGTACATAGCTCTGAGTGGAAGGATCATGAGAGGCTCTGGAGGGATGGCTCAGTGGTTAACAGCACTGACTACTCTTCCAGAGGACCCAGGTTCAATTCCTAGCACCCACATGGCAGCCCACAACTATGTGTAACCCCAGTTCTGGGGAATCCAGTGTCCTCTTCTATCTTATGTAGGCACTGCATGCATATGGTAGACATATTGAGGAAAAACTCCAGTATACATTAAAAAACAGGTTGTAAAGGGACCTGTGAGGGTGAAGGGAGGCTTCCTCTTTCTCTAGGTGGCTGCAGCCCTGGCTCACCGTGCCTACAAAAAGTCATAGCTTGCCTTGATGTTGCCCTTCTTTATAAGTGGTACAAAGAGATCTGAATCCCTGGAACTCAGACGGAAGTCTGGAAAAACATCATGGGCTCTGACTGAGCCAGTTCCTGGGCTGAGTGGAAATGGCTGACTGGCTTATTCCTGGACCATGATTGTTTTCCAGGGCATAGACCCAGGCAAATGCATCCACCACCTGCTCTATGTTTGTTCTTTTCTTTTTATTTCATGTGCATTGGAGTTGCACATAAAAGAAGTGTGCATTGCCTGCATGTATGTGTGTAAAGGTGTCAGATCTCTTGGAACTGGAGTTGCAGACAGTTGTGAGCTGCCATGTGGGTGCTAGAAATTGAACCCAGGTCCCCTGGAAGAGCAGGCAGTGCTCTCAACTTCTGAGCCATCTATTCAGTCCCTACCTTTTCTTTCTGTAAAGAGAGGGTCTCATGTAAGTCAGTCTGGCCACCAATTTACTATAGCTCTGGTAGGCCCTCAACTCACAACCCTCTTGCCCCTTACTGCCGAGATTAAGGAGGTGTGCCACCACACCCAATCACTTTTGCATTTTAAGATAGAATTCCTTAATATTTTAAAATTACAATTATTTATTTGTTGTTTGTTTGTGTTTATGAGGGAGTGAGTTGCTTGCCCCAGGACATGTGTGGAGGTCAGAGGACAACTTTTAGGAGCAGGTTCTCTGCTTCTACCATATTAGTCCTGGGTTCTAACTCAGATCAGGGGGCAAGAGCCTTCAGCCACTGAGCCATCTTCGCAGCTCTGAAGATGTAATTCTTGGGGCTGGAGAGATGGCACAACAGCTAGGAGCACTGGATGCTCTTGCAGAGAAGCCAGGTTTGATTCTCAGCACCCACATGGCTGCTCAGAATTGTTTGTAACTCCAGTTCTAGAGGATTCACGTCCTCTTCTTCAGGCACTGCACAGACATTCATGCAGGCAAAATACCTGGACACATAAAAATATTAAAAAGATGTAATTCTTGACAGTTATAGGAAGGACATTGAGAATAAAAAGAACAGGAGACTTAGATCATTTAAGAAAGAGATTCTGGGGAACTGAGACCATGGAAACCCAGGTTGATAAGCAGGAAGGAGTGTTTTGTGAATTATAGTTGATAGGGTTGGTCATCCTATTAGAAAGAAAAGTTAGAAGAGAGGATACACAGATGACTGAAAACCTGAGTTTGTAGTCAAGCAAGTACTGGGCAATCGGATTTGGATATGTCAACTTTGAAATCTTGTCTCAGTGTGCTCTGTCTTGCTATAACAGGATATCCCAAGCTGGGTTCTCAATAAAGATAAGACATTTATTCTCAAATCTCTGGAACCTGAGAATTTCCAGATCAAGGATCCAGCACTGGGCAAGGACCTTCTTGCCTTTTCCCCCCGAGGCAGAAGGTTGGAAGGGTCAGTGCCAGCAGAAGGGGGCTGAATTTATGTGACATCCCAGCCTTGAGGCAACAAACTCACTTCTGTGACAGTGACATCAGCCCAGTCATAATTTAGTCACCTTCAACAGTTCCACCTCCAAACAATTTCCACACACCAGTTTGGGAAGATATTTAAAATACCTAGATGTCTTGAAGGTTAGTAGGGGCGATGTGCAGTCCAGGGAACTAGGCAAGAATTAGAAGTCACCAGCATCCAGACGTCTGAGGAAGCAGGGGCCATGGGCATGGTCCCTGGAGGAGAGATGAAGGAGGACATTAGGAAGCCAGGAGCCTGTGTGGACATGGGAGAGGGTGGAGGGTGGCAGGTACTGTCTGCCTATAGTGCAAAGAAAGGAAGGGGACAGAAGCTGGAACTAGAACATGGATTTAGCTACTAGGAAGGGGCTGTCACTCTGGCGGAGCTAGGCTATAGGATTTCCAGTAAGCAAGATGGAAAATGCAGAAATATGGAAGATGCTCAGGCCAGATATGGTGATGCACCCCTGTGATCTGAATATTCAGTAGAGGAAGGAGTACCAGGAGCTCAAGTCTACCCTTGGCTATATAGCAATTTCAGGGTTAGCCTGGGCTACATGAGACCTGTCAGAAAACACAAAAGTTGAATGATGAGAAGCAACGCAGTCTCAGAAGGGGATATGTGAAATGGTTTCTGCATGTTTGGTTTTAAAGTTTCTTATTATTTTCCTGCTTTGTTGGTTTTTTAAAGCTTGATTTTGTTTGCTTGATGAGAGAAATATGATTAACGCTACTAAGAAACACAAAGATGGTCTAACACTGTCTCCAGAGCCACATTTCACAGATATCTGTATTGATAATGTGAATGGATTCCTATCTACTGATGTATTGGTCAACTTGGTTACTGTAACTGACATTTAATTTGGTTCACAGTTTTGGGAGATTTAATCTGTGGTTACTTGGTCCTGTTGATTTTGATCATGTGGTTTGGGGAGCATTTTGAAGTTGTCATATGTGGTGGAGGAAGCTGTTTACCTCACAGAAGTCAGGAGACAGAGAGAGAGAGAGAGAGAGAGAGAGAGAGAGAGAGAGAGAGAGAG
>LOEQ01000011.1:47679-60771 GCA_001685075.1 Bramus lutescens
GCACCGGCAGAGGCAGTGGGAAGACCATTCTGTCCTCCAGGGTCCAGCCCAGCCTCACACAGAGCGCCTTCGAGACACAGCCTCCTCCATCCCACCTGATTCATCCTCCTGCGGAGCAGAAGGAATTAGAAAGCAGGTCTTGGTGGCTCACACTTGTAACCCAGCACTCAGAGGGACTGAGGTTCAAGGCTAGCTTGTGCTACAGAGTGAGTTCTGGTCTAACCTGGGCTACAGTGTGATAGCCTGCCTGCAAAAGAAAAAGATCACTGGAGCTTCCGCTGGCCTTGTAAGGTCGGCTTGCTGAGAGCTCATGCTCAGCAAGCCGAGTCTCCAGTGTGGGTTTCAGCTATGAGTCACCTCCACCTCCACCCTGGTGATCCCTCTGCTAGGCTCCTGCCTCTGAGGGAACTGCACTCTGAACCCCTGGTCTGCTGGAACGAACCAGACACTTCACTTTTCCAGGCCTGTGGGGCTTTGCAAACCACTTGGTGGGCCCTATCCAGCAGACTTCGAAGACACGGGTCCATGGCTGCCTGTGCAGATAAGCAAGGAGCAGGCAAATTAGGGGAGAGATGGAGGGTGTGGGAGAGGCCAGTGCAGGGAGGGGCTGTTTATACCCGGAAGTGAACTGAGAAGTGTTCGTGGAGTCCCTACTGTGCACCTGTTCCCCGTGCTTGGGGGACATTGGAATTCATCAGGCTTGGCAGCTCTTCCCAGAAAGTTTACAAGTGCTAGGAAAGCAAGACACACGTGTGTGTAAACAAGTACGGCAGCAGGCCGTGGGGGATTTGGGAACCATCACCAGGAAGTTCATGGCTAGTCCAGAACACAGGGCACAGAGGGAAGGCCTTGGTGGGAGGTTCTCTCTGGGCTGCGGAAGCCTGGAAAGGTTCCGAGGAGGGGAGAAAGCGGTGGTGGTGTCTGATGTGGATCTTGAGGGGTAGGTGAAGCGCAGATGGCAAGTGGGAGGAAGCACAGAGCGTCTGTCTCTCCCTCTGCTCATGCTGGAGGGAAGGGAAAGAGCCGGCAGGAAGGTGGGAATAAGCACAGACTCTGAGTGTCACCGGACATGTGAGGAGGGTCTTCTATGTAAGATGGGACGGCTACCCATCGACCCCTAGGGTCAGTGAGACAAGACAGACAGGGTTTGATGTCCATCTGTTCCGATCTAGGTAGCTGCAGCTTGCTGAGGAGCAGGAGGGCAGGAGGCATGCTGGTCACATGTTTAACATGGCTCCCACAGGAGGCTTTCTCCCTCGACATTTTCATTTTGTTTTCTTTGTCAAGTTGCCTGTGCTCAGGCTGGTCTTGAACTTTGCTAGGTAGCCAGGGATAACCTTGAGCTCTTCCTGCCTCTGCCTTCTGAGTACTGGGCTTACAAGCACCGCTGTACCTGACTTTATACAGCTCAGGATTAGCGTGCATGAAGCTCAGGATCAGCCCCCTGCATGCTAGTCAAACATTCTACTGACTAAGCTACAAGCGCCGCTCTCCCTGGACATTCTCATGCCATGGTACTTACAAGAGGTGGCTCTAGTCCTCCAAAACCGTGGTTCTCAACCTTCCTAATGTGGCGACCCTTTCATGCAGTTCCTCCTGTCATTTTTGTTGCTACTTCATAACTGTAATTTTGCTACTGTTATGAATCTTAATATAACTATCTGATATGCGACCCCATGAAATTGTTGTTCTACCTTAGGGGTCATAGCCCACAGGTTGAGAACCGCTGCTCTAGAACAAGCCAGCCACTGCTCTAAGCTCTGGGCTTATGAAACGGGGTGTGTGTGTGTGTGTGTGTGTGTGTGTGTGTAAACAACAAGCCAGACAGCACCCTGTTTCCCAGCTCTTGAAGCTCATCCAAGGAAGGGGGGGCAATTAAAAAGTCAGTGCTAAAGGATGAGGAGGCACCAGAGACAGCTGAAGCAGGGGAGGGGAAGGGTTGCCGGTTGTGGGGGGGTGGCTCTTGTAAAGCAGCCCCTTGAAGTTGGCAAGTGAAAGGTATGGAGCCACGGGGCGGGGACAAGCTGGGTCCCACGGAGATCTGGAGTCCCGGCAGATGCTCCTTAACCCACCGGGGTCTTTGGCTCCAAGCCGTATGGAACTGAGTGTTCTCAAGCAGAAGAGTGCGAAGAAGCAGCCCGGTGTGGTGTGCATACCTGTAGTACCAGCCCCTGGGAGGCTGAGGTAGCATGGTGTGTTCAAAACCCGCATGAGCTACGCGATGAATTCTAGATCAGTCTCGGTTATAGGGGGAGACACTGTCTCAGTAAAGTAAAAATAGCAATTATAACAATTATTATTAAATTATTATTAAATTGCATGTGAGCCATGCAGAGGAGTTAGCCTTCTGCCTTTGCTTTCTCTCAAACCAAGAACACACTGGCAGCTTGGTCTCCGCTGATTACTGGCCACCCCCATTTCCCTTTTGTGGTCTGAGGTCAGGGCTAGAACCAGGCATTTAGGGCCCAGTGTGGAGCAGAGACAGTAGGGCCTGAAGATAATTTGGGGGAACCTGGCAGTTGAAGCAGGAGGGGGCAGGAAGGGGCCCAGGCTTCGCCGAGGAGAAGGGACAGTATAGGTGTGAGGCCCAGGGCCTATCTGGGGCCGGAGGATATTGGGGACTGAAGCAGAGACGATAGCAATGCTTCCTCCCTGGGGGAGAAGCGGCAATAATGCTACAATGTGGCTAAACCAGCCCTTAACATGGACTTGTAAGATGTTATGGCAGGGACCCTCAATAGGAAAGGGCAGTTCAATGAAAGTGTCCTTAAGAAGTCCCTGCAGTGAGAAGAGCCCACCATGGTTGGTGGGGGGGGNCAAACCTCAAGCTTTGATAAAAGCAGCATTCCTTTCTTCTTCCTGGCCACCTTGAATGCTGAGGCTTCTCTTCTTGGGCTAGAATCCGAGCCTGGCAGGTCAGCAGAGCCTGCTGTGAAGTTGTGTTTCCATCCTGCCATGGGGAGAGAAGCCGTGGGGCTTTGTCTTACGCTTGCCTCTGAACACCCTCCATAAGTTCCCCAAGGAGCTGGTGCTGGAGGGCCTCCAGGCTCTAGGTGACAGAGGTTCTGGTAGAATTGTTCCTAACAGAAGGGCTAAGATCCCTTCCACCCCCATCCCAGGTGGGTCCCCTATCCCTCAGCTTCCACGCTGGCCTACCCTGCTAGCATTCACAGCTCCCTCCCCACCAGCAGTGCCCTGTTGGAGAATATTATTTTAAGTTGTGTGGCTTTTGTTTATGCTGCATTTGTTTAAATCTGTGAAGCTGTGATTTTTTTTTTTTTTTTGCCTGTCTAAAACACCTGACAGTCCTAACAAAGAGCTGGATGGCCAATAGGGAGACAGGAGCAAGGATAGGCAGGGCTGGCAGGCAGACAGAGAGTATAAATAGAAGGAGAACTCTGGGCTTCAGAGAAGGAGCAATGAGAGAAAAAGGGGAGGAGGATGTCAGGGGCCAGCCACCCAGCCACCCAGCCAGGCACGGAGTAAGAGTGAAAGTCAGATATACAGAAGTAAGAAAATGAAAAATCCCAGAGGCAAAAGGTAGTTGGGATAATTTAAGAAAAGCTGGCTAGAAACAAGCCAAGCTTAGGCCAGGCAATTATAAGTAGGAATAAGCCTCTGTGTGAGTGGTTATTTTATTTTAATTAAGAATTTTTAATAGTCTTTTCTCATTTTACATAGCTCTCCCAGTTCCCACCTCCCTCCCCTCCTCTCACCTCCCCATCCACTCCTCAGAAAGGGTAAGGCTTCCCATGGGGAGTCCACAAAGTCTGACATTTCACTTCAAGGCAAGACCAAGGCCCTCCCCCCTATATCTAGACTGAGCAAGGTATCCCTCCAAAGAGAATGTGCTCTAAGACACCAGTTCAAGCACTAGGGATAAATCCTGGTTCCAATGATAGTGCCCCACAGACTGCCCAAGCCTCACAACTGTCCCACATTCAGTGGGCCTACTTTGGTCCTGTGCAGGTTTCCCCACTATCAGTCCAGAGTCAGTGAGCTCTCACTAGCTCAGGTCGGCTCTTTCTGTGGGGATCTCCATCATGGTCTTGACCCCTTTACTCATATTATCGCTCCTCCCTCTCTTAGACTGGTCTCTGGTAGCTTGGCCCTGTGCTTTGCTGTAGATCTCTGTGTCTGCTTCCATCAGTTGCTGGTTGAAGGTTCTTTGATGACAATTAAGGTAGTCATCANCTCCAAAGAGAATGTGCTCTAAGACACCAGTTCAAGCACTAGGGATAAATCCTGGTTCCAATGATAGTGCCCCACAGACTGCCCAAGCCTCACAACTGTCCCACATTCAGTGGGCCTACTTTGGTCCTGTGCAGGTTTCCCCACTATCAGTCCAGAGTCAGTGAGCTCTCACTAGCTCAGGTCGGCTCTTTCTGTGGGGATCTCCATCATGGTCTTGACCCCTTTACTCATATTATCGCTCCTCCCTCTCTTAGACTGGTCTCTGGTAGCTTGGCCCTGTGCTTTGCTGTAGATCTCTGTGTCTGCTTCCATCAGTTGCTGGTTGAAGGTTCTTTGATGACAATTAAGGTAGTCATCAGTCTGATTACAGGGGAAGACCAGTTTAGGCGTCCTCTCCACTGTTGCTTAGAGTCTAGTTGGGGTCATCCTTGTGGATTCCTGGGAATTTCCCTAGTCCCATGTTTCTCACTAGCCCTTTGATGGCTCCCTCAATCAAGATATCTCTTTCCTTGTGCTTTCTCTCTCTCCTTCCCCCTTCTTGAGCATCCCATTCCCTCATGTTCTCCTGTCCGTCTCCCTTTCCACCCTCCTATCTTCACCCCATACTCCCATTTTTTTTCAGGAGATCTTGTGTGTTTCCCCTTCCCAGGGGGATTCAATGTATGTCTCTCTTAGGGCTCTTCTTGTTATGTGAGTGGTTTCTTTGGGATCGGGGTAGTGGGCTCCGCAAAGAGCAAAAAGTAAAACACCAACACAACACTGTTGCTGTTTTGGCCTTTTGCTGTGGCCCTGCAACACTTCCTTCCCCATCCTTCTCCTCCCAGGCTCGACTCCAGCTTGCCTACCTCAGAGAGGCTCTTTACACTTCCTTCCACCCATTCTCCATCTGCCTCAGTGGTGGGAGCCAGCAACCCCCATCTCAGAACTTAGCAGCTTCCAGAGTGGGGCACTCTTTCCCGCGGACATGTTTTGAGCACCCACCATATCCCAGGCTGCCAAGCAGAGGCTGAGACTCTAGTGGAGTGTACCCTGCCAGGGCACACGTTCTATCTCTGCTTCTCCTGAGATATGTGACTTTGCATAGATGCTTGAGTTTCCTCAGTCTCTGTGTCCTTGTGTGAAGGGAGCATGTGGTGCCTGCTCACACATTGAAAGCATTCTGAGCACAGCGCTCTGTGCCCAGCTCCAGTCTCACTGGGAAGGGAGGCCATATGGCAGCTTTGATCCTTGCATCTTAGTTGTTATGGTTTGCTTATGCTATGTCTCCTGCATGGTACATTTGAGCCCCTGGTGCCCAGAGGGTGGTGCTGTCCTGAGAGGCTGCATAGCCTTTGCACAGGTCTAGTTGGCCATCCTTATAGACAGTAGAAAGTGGGACTGGGGGTTTCAAAACCAAATCCACTTCTGGCCAGAGATCCCTGTTTCTTGATCTGTCAAGCCGTGTATCAACCTCCCACTGCCACGAATGGAGTCCCAGCTGCCATGCCTTCCCTGCTGCGATGGACTGTTTCCTTTAAACTGTGAGCCAGAATAAATCCTTCCCTTCTGTCACTTCTGTCAGGAATCTGGTCTCAGTGGGGAGGAAGCAGCCAAGAGTTAGCTCCCACTCCAGCAAAAGGCAGCTCTTCACGCAGAGCTGATGTGAGTTAGGGTCCCTCTTCCCCATGGGCACCCTTCCTTCTGCTCCTTCTGCTTCCTGAGCCCTGAGCCCCAACCCCCACTTCCCACTTCCTCCTCCAACACCAGGCGACACTCCGTAACCAGTTCTCACCAGCCAGCAGGAGTGAACCAGATCAGGCCATGAGGAAAGATGAGCCCATTTCTTTGATTGTTTGAGTGGCAGAGAGAAAAAAAAGGGAATACTTACCTGGGGGATCCCTGTGGCGGGGGCGCTACTGCTCCCTCTGGCTGCCAGGCTGGCTGTAGGCTGTGCATGTCCCCTGGGGGTTGGCGGGTAATGACCCCCAGGCTTGGCTTATTGCCCTTACCTCTATACACAGGTGCAGTGTAGACCCCGCCCAGTGTTTTCCTCCTACCACTGCTGTGGTCAGAAGGATTTTCACATCGTTCCAGACTGTGGTTTCTAATTTAATTCTCCAGCAAATGTTGGAAGCTCCCCCTTCTGCCTGTGGCCATGTCCCCTTCTGTGCCAGGAGATGTTTGTGTCTGGACATGCCTTTCCTACTGGCTGTCTGGGATACCCGTGTGCACTGGGGGTGCTAGACTTCCTGAGAACTGGAAAGCAGGCGACTGGACATACTTGCTCATGAGGCTAATGCTGCAGGAGAGGTGGGGCTAGTCTGTTTTGGTTCTTCATTTTGGCTGTCAGGCCACAGATTTTATAATTTTTATAAACCTTTAAAATCTAAACCATGTTGGTAGTGATGCACGCCTTTAATCCTAGCACTCAGGAGGCAGAATCAGGTGGATCTCTGAGTTCGAGGTCAGCCTGGTCTCCAGAGCAAGACCTCTAGGACAGCCAAGGCTACACAGAGAAACCTGGTCTAAAAACAAGCAAACAAAACAATAAAACCCTTTAAAAAACTAACCTACCAGTAGAACTCCCTTCCCTGGGGAGAAGTTAGAGACTTGGCTTGACGGCTTGGGTCAATCTATTTAAAAATAGAAAAATAAATTATCTTTGGGGCTGAGATCAAGCAAGGATGACTTTGTTGAGCTCAGTACCACGTGCCAGGCACTGAAGTCTCTACCTGTTAAGACAGACTCTCCTGGGACAGACAACTGAGACAAAAACAAACCTCGACTCCCCAGGGCTCTGATAGGTACACCTGGTTAAAACACACAGCTCATGTGGTTTCCTGAGACTCACCTAGAGCCCTTTGAGGTTAAAAATCTTTCCATGTATGTGCAGGTATATGTGCCTATGCACATGTGTGCACATGTGTTCATGAGTGCTCCTGTATGCTTGTGTGTTGAGGCCAGAAGTCTTAGGGGTCATTCCCCAGGAGCCATTCACCTTGTGTTTGAAGTCATGGTCTCTCACAGGTCAAGTAAGACAGCTGACTACCCAGTGAGCCCCAAGGATCAGCCTGTCTCTGCTTCCTCGGTGCTGGGATTACAAATTCACGCCACTGTGTCCTGTTTTGTATGTGGGTGCTGGGGATCAAACTCGGGTCCTTGTGCTTTGGTGGCAAACATTGAAGCAACTTAACTGTCTTACTAGCTCCTAGGATTAAAAACTCTTTGGTGGAGAGATGTGCGCCCTGAAACACACTTGGGGTAGCTGAAGCTACCTCTCATGTCATCCTCTGTCCACTTCTGGTGACAGCTGGTCAGAGAAGAGAGAACACCACCAGTGTCCCTTAGCCGTTCTGAGTTCATGGATTAGTGGCAGCAGAAATGAGCCGTGTGAGGAGCAGAGCCCAGGCTAGGGAATTAGAATGAAGACCTGGGGAGCAGAGGCTGAGCCATGTGGTGGGTGATTTTGGTTACAGATCTCTGTGAGCCTCAGTCTCTTCACCTGAAAAAGGGACTAAATGATCACCTGGCTCTCAGGATGATGGTGTAGGTTGGGGTGAGGTTCTAAAAATGGGTCAAGCACTCCAATAGCGCAATTTCCCTTGCCTTCCTCCCCTCTTTTCTTCCTCCTCCAAAGAGCTATATTCAATAGCTATCTTAATTTTGAGGGGTGGGGTACCTCTTTGAAGCCAATGAAAATCAACTCTAGCTTCCTTCTATCTTTCTCTCCATCTGATTTCCAAATACTTATGGCAATGTCTGAGGCCACGTTGTTGCCAAGGACTGTGGGACCAGGCTTGCAGTGGCCTCCCCTCCCTGCTGCTTACAGATACCTTGCTGCACCGGCTTGCTCTGTCCTGGCTGTCAGGGTCTCGAGGAGGATGGACAGCTAGCTCTTCTTCCTGGGCAGATTTGGTGGTGACGAGGCAGCCATCTATTCAGGTCTGTTGTTTGTCAGGATTCTCCATTTAAGGAACAGGAGCCAAACCCAAATGAGCTTACGTCAGAAGGGAGTCTATCGGAAGATGCCAGGGGAGGCTCGGAAGCATCCAGCCCCGGAAGGAGAATGACTGACTGAGCCGGAGGGAGTCGGTATCAAGGGAAAGATGTGTTCTTCAGTGGCAGGCAGCCCTCAGCTTACCCCTCCCAGCCTAAGGGGTGGCTTGACCCAGGGGAACCAGATGTTCCAGGGACTTTGCCGAGCAAACTGTATGCATGCTCAGCCTTGAGCCCTGTGCCTTCTGCTGCTACCTCCTAAGTGCTAGGATTACAAGCATGCACCACCATGTCTGGTTTTATGTGGGGATGGAAGCCAGAATGCAGTGTGTGTCAGGGAAGCGTGACAACTGAGATCCATCCTCAGCTTCTAGCATCAGCTTGTGACTCTTCCAAGGCCACTAACTATGTGAAAGGAACCAGACTGGAACCCCTGAGATGTTGACTGGGAAACCTTAAGATGAAGACATTTCTCTTGCTCAATCAGAGGCTCCTTGGGTGCCTGAGGTAAATCCCAGACTTGGCTCAAAGTCTGAGCCTTTGTCCTCTGTCCAGCAGGCTGGGATGTGGAGACCTCTCTCATTGCATGCTGCTTTGAAGTCTGAACCTGCCTTGATGTGTCTAATTGAACTAATCCCACGTGGCTCCTGGGCCAGCCCATGCGATAAAGGATAACCAGGTTCTACATATATTCATTCCCCACCCCATTTTCTTAATGGTACTGGGGATTGAATCGAGACCTTGCACATACCAAGCAAGCAGCTCTCCTGCTGAGCCACACCCCCAGCCTTTATTTGACAAGTATTTCCCAAGTGCCTGGAACATTCCAGGCCCAGTCTAAGTGCATGGAGTACTCGAGGAGGACTCGGACTTTATGCAGCTAGATGTGGAGCACATCAGAGAGGAAGACCCCCTGAGTTCATCTCTCTTGGGCTTCTCAAGTTCTGGGATCCACAGGGACACATGCACCACCAAATCAAGTCCACAGGGGACCAGAAGCCTCCTGCTTCTTAGCTTTTCCTGGCGTGATGTCAAGTTCCCAGGAGACGACGTTTCTTCATCCGACTGATCACAAAGGGAGGTTTTGTATGTCAAGGAACAAGTATGGGCCTGAACTTACATTGCTCCACCGTGGATCCTTGGACTGCTGTGGTTACTGTTAGCTGGGACTTTGGTTCAAGCACATGACATAACTCTAGCTCGTTCCAGAGCAGGTGGGAGGATTTGCCAATGCCGAACATAGTAACTAGTCAGAGCAAAGCCTGTTCTATGGGTGATTCCATGCCCAGTTTGTTACCAGTCACCTGTGTTTCTAAAGCCAGGGTCGGTGGGCAGCCGAAAGGGAACAGTGGTGAGGGAATCGCCAGTTATGTCAAGCCCTTTATTGTGAAGATGAAGACGAGGCAATGGACCTTGGGACCTTCTGGTCAGATGTGATATGTAGGGTATGTCTGACTGTTGGTCAGAATGTAGGCATTGGTTGGTCTTTTGAGTGGCTAGATAACAGCATCCCAGGCCTCTGGGAAACTGACTGATGTCTCCCTGACCCAGCCATGTTCAACTCATTACCACTGTGAAAGCAACCCAAGCAGACCTCTCAAAGAGCACCTCATCTCCTTGCTGTTCTTCATAGATCTCATGAGCTCTAGGGAGCAGGCTGTGACACCAAGCTTCTTTAAAACTCTGGTTAGCCTGACAGTAGACTTCCAAATTCAGGATGTCTAGCACTCTTACCCACTGCTCCTGGAAACTTCCCTTGAGAAGCCGGCCAGATGTGTTAAGGCCCCTGACTGACTGCTGTCATGAGGCATCAGTACCGAGCCTACAACTCAGGGTGAGAGAATGTAGCCAAGGCAGGCTAGCCTGTTCATCAGTTGGCACAGGCCCTGAGGACTGTGGGCATGGTAATAGGGATGATGATGAGCAGGATGTTAGCTCCCAAACAGGTGACTGCTCTCAGAACTTGCCAACCTCACAGGCTGTGCAAGCCGTATAGCTGCACCAGACCTTGATGTTCAGGGTACCTCAGCTTGAACGAAGGGACCCTGAGTGTTGGGCTTGAGCCCTGCCGTGTTGTAAGGTCAAGGCAAGTGCCACCCAGACTTCCAACCTAAGCTTTTGATCTATGCAGAGCTTCTGGGATAAAAGCGTATCTGATCCTGGCAGTGCTAACTCCACTGGTACTCAATAAGTAGTGAGTTTCCTCTCATGAATTATGTGAGCAACTGGGCAGGGGATCCTTCCTCCTGGCATTCTAAACATGCTTCTTTATGTGCTAAAGAGAACACCCATGGATGGCGTGTGTGGGTGCGTGTGCACACATGTGCGTGCGCGCGTGTATGTGTGTGTGTGTGTGTATGTATGTTTGTAAAAGCAGGACCTCTGCTTCTCCAAAGCATGGGAATCGCCTCTGCATATCTCAGATTTCACATCTGCTTCGAATTTCATCCTCTCCAAGTCCCTGAGACATTTGCATTTTCTTTGAACGTGAAAATAAATCACTAGACATATTTTGTATCTCTAAACTCTTTCTTCCAAGCAGGTGTGAAAGAATTTTTTGCAGCAACAGTTAGGATGTAACCAGATCCTGTGGGTGGTCACTGGAAGCCAACATAATAATTTGGTTAGGAAAGAGCCCTGCTCAGCTGTCTCACTTCTGCAGCTTTCTAGTTGATTTATCCTTGGGGACCTTTCCACCTTAGGCAATGGGACAAATTATACATCCGTAACTTGTTAAGTTTTATACCAGTTGGAATTGCTTTCATTCTGTCTTAAGTTTAGAAGTTCTGGCACTTTCTCAATAGACTAAAACAAACTTAATGTAAAGATAGTGTGAAAGCCAGGTTGGCCCTCCATGGAGGAGATATAGCTGATTGTCTTGTGGGCCTTCACACCTCAGCCACCCCTACACACACTTCTCACTGAACTACCTCATTTTCTGCCTCTCCTCCACTCTGGCTCCATTCCCACTGGCCTGAAGCAGCCCACCGTGTCCAGCACATGCCGTTCCCCTAAGAAGCTTTCTTTGCTCAGGAGAGGTTGGTGAAATGCCTGTCTTCCCATCATACTTTATGGGTTCACCAGACCCATCAGTATGATGTCTGTATTCCCTGCTTCCTCTTCCTTTGCCTCTCTTCTATGAACTGCGCTCTGAGAACATGCTGAGACCCGGTGTCTGCCTTTTTTGGAACATACAGAGGGCCCTGTGCTGGAGGACAACCTGGGGAGTGACCTGGTCTCTCCCACAGGAATGCTCAGGACTTACGAGAGCTCAGTTTTGTTGGTGGAGGGAGAATAAAGGTTGGGGCAGAACAACAGGATCCAGTCCAGGGCTAGGGTGACAGCTGGTGGCATACTGGCTGATACATTTAGAGGCTGGTTTGGCACGCACTGAGGACCCACAGGGGGACAAGATGGGAGGTTGATTGGACTCAAGGGAAAGCTGCTGTAGAGTTCTGATTCCTAGGATTGTATGCAGGCCCAGGCAGAGAGAGGTCTGGATTGACCATTATGTGCCAGCCTGAGATGCCACCCGTACTTTCCCTGAAGACATATGCACCTAGAGTGTGTCCATGGAGAGTCAGCAGCAAACAGTGAATTCCAGCATTGTCTGAAGCAAGCGTGGGGTAAGCATGTGTGCCTTTCTGGCCAGCTCCTTCCTCTCATGAGCCCATGAATTGTCTTGTTTTGTTTCTGCGTGACCATGTGTTCTCCTCCCACACTACATCGTGGGCCTTTCCTGGCTCATTCATTTAGTCCAGGCTTGACACAGGGCCAGGCAAGCTCTGATGTGAACTCCACCCGCCAGCTCTGTCTCTGATGCCAAGTAGAAACATACAATTTGCCCAAATTACAGAGAATGTGATGTCAGCCAAATAGGTACCTTGGATGGTTTTCCAAAACATGCCCAGATTACACATTTCTCCAGGGCAGAGAAAGTGTGTGGTGTTACATGACAGCTTGAACTCCGAGTTCACACTGCACTTTGCCGTTTACAAAGACCATGCCATCTTCCCCATCAGGCAGGTGAATTCACCAGCATTGTCCAGATGAGAAGAACTTGCTTTAGGCAGGCTGCAGCCTGCCCAGGTAGCGTCATCGGAGGGCTGAGCTGGGGCTCTGCGCTGCTCAGAACTTCTTGAACGCTCTTCTCTGTTGAACTCCAGCTGTATCTAAATCCCAGAGGGTCTGGGAGGGCCATCTAGGCATAAATGGGTCTTCTTGGGCAGCAGTCACCAGTCACTGCCCCATGAAGTGTGGATTTCTTGCCGCGGTGGAGTGACTAGTGAGCTTCCTTCTCGCCCGGTCTCACCCCCAGGAACTGGGTCATGCTTCTGAATAATTAACTCCTTGACTTCCCTGATGCGTCCTCATTCTGTTAGCAGATCTGCAAAGGCCAACCCTTTTATTTGCTGTCCTACACCTTGAGATGACCTTGAAATTGCCCACCTGTCATGTTCTTGATGTAAACGGGACAGATCTCCAGTTGGGTAATTGGCTTTCATGTCACCCTCCCCCCACCAAACTTTCTCTGGACGTCAAGACCAGGAAAAGAGAGATAGTATGTGTATCTTATCTATTTGGGCCTGTGGAGGGACAGAGAGACCCAACTCTCTGTTCTCACTGACCTCTGATCTCCCCATGATTTTGCTGCAAAGCGCTGGAGAATGAACAAAGAAAACTAGGTTGAAGGACTTGCGAGATGGCTCAGTAGGTAAAGGTGCTTGCCACCAAGCCTGATGACCTGTGTTCAATACCCAGGAGCCACACGGTAGAAGACAGCAGACTAACACAGATTTCGCTTTGACCTCCACAAGTGTGCTGTTGTGTATGTACATGTCCATACACACACAGAGAAATAAGTATATGTATGCACACACACACACACATACACACACACACACACACACACACACACACACA
>LOEQ01000011.1:68666-89920 GCA_001685075.1 Bramus lutescens
GCCACAGCTGCAGTCTGAGAGGAAAGAAGCCAAGAAATTGGCTGCAAGGATGTGGCACCAGGGTCTGGTGTAGAAGGGAGACAGGTGCAGGTAAACTTGAGACAAACAGATCACACTGGAAATTTCTGTAGGGGCAAGAGCGTGGCATGTGGCACTCTCGCCAGTGAGTCACGGGGAGGCAGCCATTGGTGGGGCTATAGAATGACTGAGGTCCTGGAGGGCAAGGGTCAGAACTTTCTCTTTCAAGGGCGGTTGAGAGAGAGAGGGCTTTGCCAAAGATGGAAATCACACTCAGACCAGCAAGATAAGGCCAGAGAAGTGGCTGTGGGATTTAGAAACAGAGAGAGGGTGATGACGTGGAGCCTGATGCATGGGGTGTGAACAGAAACCAGAATGTGGTGGGGGACGGGTGGGTGGGACCTGAGGAAGTGACCTTGAAAGGGGACATTGGGTATGAAGTGAAAAGGGGAGGGTGTAATTTGGTTTCTCTAATAAAAGGAAGCTTAATTCTAACTGGATTGATTTGGGGCATATTTGGAGGAGTGTCTTCCTAGTGATAAATTCAGAAATCAGAAGACAACCCAAAATGTGGGCAATGAATCTCTGGAGGATAAGGTAGAAAATTCAGTGAAGAGGCAACGTTCTTCTAATTGGGGGACATGTTGGATAGACCACCAGATGCCAAGAAGCAGCAGGTGGGCAGAGTGAGCGTGACTCTGCGGTCACCCTGAAGATTCTAGACATGGTCCTGTACACACTGTAAACAGAAGTGGCTATCCAACCCTCTTCTCCAGCATCCCCCCACATCTTCAGACTGAAGGTGGGGGTTTTCATTCCCAAAGCCTGACTTCAGCAAGCCAAGAGAGGCACCTCCAAATGCAAAGACTCACCTGGGAGTTGACTTTGCACAGGGGTCGGGCAGAAACCGAGTAGAAAGTGTACATCAGCCATCCTATTTCAACAAAGAGTTGGTCCCATCCCTTTGGGAAAAAAATGTCTAGTTTCTGGAGGAAAGAATCACTCCCAAGCCTGGTGTCCACACTGGGAAGTGGGCACTGTAGGAAGGCTCATCATTTAATTTACAGGAGTTCTGTGTTGTTTGTGACTTGCTCAAGGGAGAATTGAATGACTCAGAGACCCACATTTCTTTTGAGCCCTTCACACAGGTGTGTGTGTTCTAGGGAGTTCAGTAGTTGGGTTATCGTTGAAACCAAGGGAATGAACTAGCTTGTCTGCTCAGCACTCTGCTGTACTTCCATTTTCAAATTGGGGGAAAGGACATGGGTTTCCAAGAACATTAGGTAGACTTATTTCTGGAATTCAAAGAACTTTTTCAAAACATCAAGGTCCTGATATAATGTTAGATATAAAATGGCAGAACAGATTGTAATTGGAAGTTGGCCTATGTATTAGCTTTTTCTTTAAAACATATAAATTTATTTTTAATTTTAAATAAAATATAATCACATCATTTTCTGCCTTTCCTTTTCTCTTTTCAACCCCTCTCATGCCCCTCCCTCCAACCTCTCCCATGCTCCTCACTCCCTCTCAAATTGATAGTCTCTTTGATTTTCATTTATTTATTTGATGGTCTGTTTTCTTTGATTATTATTGTTGTAGGCACATATGCCACATAAAGATAGAACTATAACCACAGAGTCCACTAAATGTTGCTTGTGTATCCATGATTTCAGGATGGACCACTTGTTACTGGGGAACCAGTTAGGGCCTCCCCCCTCTCAGCAGTTATTCTTCGCCTGTGGTGCTATGTCTGCGGGTGAGACCCTGTGAAATGTCCTCTGGTCACGTTAGTGTGTCTATTGGTATTGTCATTGGTCGGTCTTGTTTAGGCAGACATGTTGTGGTATCATGACTGTAGTTTCTCTGTCGTTTCTAGGAGACAGTCTCATAGCAGACTTCTTGGTCCTCTGGCTCTTACAGTATTTCTGCCCCTTAGTCCAAGATGTTCCCTGAACCTTAGGTGTTAGAGTTGTGTTGTAGATGTGTCCACTGTGGCTAGAAACCCCACCAGTAGATCTCTGCACTTTGACTCACTGTGATTTTCTGTGATGGTCTCTGTCTGCTGCAAAGAGATATTTTTGATGAAGAGTGAGACCTCCACTGATCTGTGGGTGTAAGGGTAAGTTTTAGGATATATGTAGGGATTAGGCTGATTTAGTGAAGTGGTGGTGGTGTGTTCTTTCTAAGACCCTTATTCTCACTAGCCCCAGATGGTTGGCTAGATTTCTATTACCAGGCATAGTTTCCCTCATGGTGAGCTAGCCTTATGTCCAACTAGAGAACTGTTGGTCACTGCCAGGATATGAGTGTAACTATTGCTCTTTTAGGGTTGTTTTGCCATGCTCGTTACAGTGGTTCATGGGCCGATTGGCTATTTTAACATCACTGAGATGAAAGGAACCTAGCAGATAGTTCATGAGAGGAAAGATTTGCTTTGGCACATGATCTCAAAAGGTCTCATCATGGTTTGTACTTGAGAAGCAAAGTGATGGAGTAAGGATGGAGTGACAGCCTGTGGTGGCGAAAACAAGTGCCAATGGCTGTCCCCACCGCAGTGGGCCAGGAAGCAGTGAGAGCAAGAACAGTCTAGGTATTGCTCTAAAAGACTCACTCCTAGTGACTTACTTCCATCAGCCAGGCCCCAGCTCTTAAGGTTCTGCAGAAGCCTAAAGTAACACACTCAAGAAACAAGCACTCAAGTGACCAACCAGTGGGGATATTTCAGATTCAAACCATGCCAACTGGTGGTGGCATAAGAGGGGTGTAGATTCCCACATGATCAGCATTCTTGTTGGAGGGAATGCTTTCCGATGACATAGGCCAAATTTAACATGCCCACTGATACCTGTTAAGGTGATGTTTTCTGCCCAACAGGTAAAGCCCTGTGTTCAATGATTTCAAAATTACAAGTTTTTTTTAATACATATAAAAATTGAAACATGTTCTGGTCATAAAGGGCTTTTTTCCCAAGTGGGTGTCTAAGGGGAGCTGACTTTTCTCTCTCTGGCTTTAAACTACCTCACCATGTAGTTCCTAGGGTTGTGGTGCTCTGGAAGGGAAAGAAGAGCAAACAGGATCTTGGGATGAGGCAGGGTGCTTATGGGTCAGTCTTGGGATGAGATGGGGTGTTTATGGGTCAATCCTGGGGTGAGTCTTGGGGTGAGGTGGGACACTTAGGGATCAGTCCTCAGAGCATTGTAAGTCCCTCCTGCTCCTGCTCCATAAGGGTATACCTAGTTACCAGTGCTCCCACAACTGCAAGGAATAGCCCAGGAGGAAGGCACCACCAGGCTGGAGGTCAGCTAGCTTACCTCTGCCAGGCCCACCATAACTAAAATGTCACCTCTTAACTGAGTGTTTATGGGTGTGTCAGTCATTAGCCTCCTTGGCTCTTCATTGAGCTCTTATTACCTCAGACCCTGCTATGTTGGGCTGATGAAGAAGGGATATGTGGGAGCATCACACATCAAGGACTAAAGGAAAGCTGGTCTTTGACTTGATGTACAAGGTGGTCCGTGTACCTGTGGCTGTATGTGCTTCGTGCAGGAGCATTATGGTAATGGTGCTTGAGAATATGCTTTTGAACTTGGTTGTGGGGCCTCCAATGGAAGCTTCCTGACTCAGGCCCTATGGCCTTCAGTAAGCTGCTGACTTCTAATCCTTTGAAAAACGAGCATGAGGTGTCTAACAATGCCATGGTTTGTTACCATAATTAACCACTTCAATACACAGTGAAGCTGTTAATACATTGCCTGGGACTTCACTGATGCTCATTAAATGCCAACAATTATGTTCTCAGAGAGTGAAGACTCACTCTTTAATTCCTGAGCCACAAACTGTAGAGGGGGGCTTGTGCCAGGTGCTAGAAGCAGGGAGTGAAACATGTCAGTAGGGGAACTGATTGCAGTCAGGGCGGTAAGGTGTGCTGTGAAAATCTGTGGGAGGGACTCAGCCCATTTGTGGAAGACCCTGGCATGGGGTGTGTCAGGAGGACAGGAGGCTAGGAGCACAAGAGTTACTGGACAAAGATGCGGTCAGAACTGTTGCCCACCCAAGACTGGCAAAGTCTGGTATACGTGACAATAGGATTCTGATGAATCAAGGGGAGTCAGAGGTAGCATCTTTAAAGTGGTTGTTAGTCAATAAAATTATGCTGAAACTTGATTGAGGGACAGAGCTGTGGCAACACATCTGGTGTTTGCTCATACCAAAGACTGTATGTTCTGGGCTGATCCAGATGTATCTCCAAGTCGCTTTTAGGATTCCGCTCACACAGGCAGGAAGGTTCCCTAGATCTAGAGGAACAGTCCCCAGTGATACTATACAGGGACCACAAGGACTGGGGAATTGGAGTATTCTCCCGGGTGAGGGTGGTGGGTGGTGGCTTTGGAGACTAGCACTAAGGATCCTGTACCCCATTTTCCCATGGGGTGTTGAAATGGATTTCATAGGTGCCAGGTGGGAGGAAAAATGTCAGCATGAGATCCTGTGGAAAAGGGACAAAAGACAACAATGGGAGTGTGGTAGATGAGCTTCCAGAAGCTTCTTGGGCCTAGATGAGATATAAAGGGGAAAAGGAGAGAAACCTAGATAACTTTGAAAATATTTAAAGTCATGGCACATCACCAAATAAGAACCAATGTGTTTCTTCCATTAGTGTAATAGTTTATTTGCTATGGTTTAAAAAATTGGCTTCACTGAAAATGATCCTACTCATTCTTCACCCTGGTCTCGGGTATCTCCACTCTTGGGGGGTGGTCTTTCTGGTTTTGTTTTGTATGGATTTGATTACTTGTTGTTTCTGCAATGAAGTATGCATAACATTAAATTTACCATTTTCACCATGTTTATAAGTGTACAGTTCAGTGGTACAAAGGATGCTCACATTGTGGTCCAGCCTTCACCACCATCCATCCACAGAACATTTTCATCAGCCTACACTGAAACTCTGTATTTTGTTAAGGGCTTCCCATCTCTTCTCCCTCATACCCTGGCCACCTCTATTCTATTTTGGTTTTGCTTTATAGTCTAGGCAGGCCTTGAACCGTGATCCTCCTGCCTTAGCTTCTTCAGTGATGGGATTATGAATTATAAGCATGCCCCACTACATCCAACTTCTTTCTACTTTCTGTCTCTGAACTTGATTACTACAGGTGGCACCCACTGGGTAACTAAGAACACAAGTTTTCCTACTGGATTCACTACTGGGGTTCTATAAGCATAGACCAGATGTGACATGCATCAGTGACCCTGTCGTGCACACGGGAAGGGCATGATTTCTTTTGTTGTGGTTTTAAAGGTTTTTCTTGAAAACCTTGTGAAGTAGCCTAGCCTGGTCTCCATGCAGGATTCTCTTTCCTCACCCTCATGGCTGCTGCGGTTCAAGGCAGGCCCTGCCATGCCCAGCTCCATTCTCTTTCCATTGCTGAGCTTGCTTGCTGTGGTTATCTCCAGTTGTCCACCTTGAGACAAGCAAGCTAGCCTTCAGGAAACTAGGAGTTTGAGATCCCAGTTTTCCTGGGTGATTCCAGTGTGTGGTTACCAGCCCAGAGTCCTGCAGAACTGCCTGCAGATTGTTGGGAGCAAAGATGGACTTGGCATATGGGGAGATATGTGTGCTATTTTGCTGACCAAATACATAGGGTTCCATCAGGGGGATCATATCAGATATGTGAAGTCATAGCTAAGACGTAGGTGGATAGCACATCATTTCTGTCCCACACTGCCATGGAACGACAGGACACTTGGGGTTTTAGTGTTGTTAATGTTATTGTTAGTTTTCAGATTATTTGCGAAAGTGTCCCTCAGTCTGGTCTAGAAGTCACTATGTAGCCGAGGTTGTCTTTGAGCTTCTGGGAACTCCCTCCCTTAGCCTTTGGAGTATAGGCATTGCAGACGTGAACTACCGTGCCTGGCAAAGGGCACGCTCTTTGGAAGAAGCCCTGCCACACTGATCTTAGTGGCCCTGTGGTCTAGGAAGCAGAGACGCTGGAAGGGAACTTACTTTATTAAGATTTAAGCCTTACTAGTCCATTGCTGGCAGGGCTTTATGTAGGACTGTTCTTTCTTTCCTGCTGGAAATAGCCAGTGCTGTGGTCCAGGTGGGCACTGGTGACTGAGTCCTGAATACCCAGCACTGGGCATAGCTGGGGAAAGCATGAGGCCTTGTCTTATGCTAAATACGACAAGCAGGGGAAAGATACTCCTAGGTTTGGGGCATGTCAACAGGAGGGAATTACTTGAGCTGTGCATGTGTCCTGTAAAATGTTTGGGAATAGATAAAGGTGCACTAATCCTTTCTTGTTAAGGATGTTATAACTCAAGAAGCCTTGCCCAAGAACGTCACAGGCTATATAATGTAACCAGCATAACTGGGGGCTGGTTGGAAGGACGTGAGCAAGTCACATGCTATTTCTGTTACATGGCACCCACCCATGGAGGCTGAAAGTGTGGGTCTCACTATGAGAGCATGTTCTGTATCTGCCCGTATGGTATCTGATGAGGCTACTTATCCTGGAACTTCCCTTTTCCCTGTCAGATGAGTGAGGCAAATGAGTGAGACTGTGAATGTGTGAAGGGGTTTGGGTAGCATTAAAGCTACCCCAGCAGGGCTGAAGGAAGGGGCCCGCAGCGATTGAAGCTTCACCTTCCTCACACGGGGATTCTCCTAGGAGGCCCTGAAGAGAGGTTTAGCAATACTAGCTGGAGATGTGGAGTGCGGCCAGAAATTCTTGGGGAGGAAAATTATTTATATATATATATATATGATAACATCCACACGTGTGCACATAGATATACACACACACTCACAGATACACAAACACATGTAAAATAGTGACCACAAATAGCAAAGTTATAGTTACATTATACAGAAAGGAAAAGATGGGCATGTTTTGAGATGACCTCTTTTTATGATCTGAGGGGGGGAGGGGGGAGGGAAGGAAAGAGGGAGGAAGAGAGAAGGAAGGAGGGAGGAAGAGAGAGAGAGAGAGAGAGAGACAGAGACAGAGAGACAGAGAGAGAGAGAGAACAACATACAGACTTGTTGCCAGAACTCCTGGGTGGAGATACCTTTGAGGCAGTGACCTTGGATAATGCTGGCTAGCTGTTGTTCCTTCTTGCCACCTCCTAGTGTGTACAGAACATAAGTAGTGAGACCCTGGAGGATGGAGGCTGGGGACTGATTCTCTGGGTCATCCTGGTGTCTGGCATTGCGTGTGGCTCAAGCCTATAGTGGGTGGAGGTCAGGAAGTGGAGAACCGTGAGACTACTTCATCAAACCAAATCGCAGGCACCATTGAAGAAAGAGGAAAGGGACCTGAAGGCCAGGAACAAGTAAGTGGACAGGATCGTGGGGCAAGAGCAGGAATGGAAGGCCAGGACCTACAGTGGACCGGAATGTCCTCCAGTGCTCACCTGGGGCTGGGGTGCTGGGGTGACAGGTGTTTCCAGTCCCATTGCAGCTGGGGGTCAGGTTAGTATTATTACAGCTTATCCCTGGGTGTCTTCCCATTATCCCTTCCTAGAGAGGTCCCAGGCAGGGTGAGTAGAAAGAACTTCTGCCTCTGGTGGGTAACCTCTTGGTCAGGCAGCAAAGACACTTTGGCTGGACAATGCCTCTCTCTGGGGCTGACAGATGGCTGAGGCCAGGGCACAAATGGGAGGTCCAGGAGCTGGTGCACAGCCCACTATGGAAGTGGTTAAGACAGGCAGTGCCCGGTGGACACAGCACAGAACACGGACATGCAGGGGGCCCATCAGTCCCTTTCTACTTCAGAGTTCCCTTTCTTTTCTAGAACTGGGGCTGAACCCAGGGCCTCACACATTAGCATTAGAAAAGTCTTCCCTTGAGCTAGCTTCCTTGGTCCTCTTTTCAGTTCTTATTTTGAAACAGTGTCTAACAGAACTGTGCAGACTGGCCTTGAACTAACTCTACAGCCCAGATGGACTTCAAAATTGCCATCCTCCTGCCTTAGCTTCTTGAGTCACTAGGCTGATAGGCCTGTGTTACCAGGCTTGGAGCTGTGCCCAGTTTATGTTGGCTGCCTAGTGTTCAGAGAAATGGAGGGCCAGATGGGAAGTTAGGGTTTCAGGCTACCTGTGGAGACCAGGGCTTCCTGTCATTTCTGGGGGCTCCACAGAGAACTAGCCATGAGGGAAGTGTTTCCTACCACATCCCTAGCTGGCTTTTGCCTCATCTTAGGTATTCAGGTAGCCATGACTGGTTTTCTGCAGTATACAAGGCTAGCGGGGTGGTGGTGTTTCCTATCCTCACGGAGGACAGGGCGGCACCTAGGTCATTGCTGAGACTCCCTCAGAGACCTCTTGCTGCAGCAGCCCTGAGAGAGGGCAGCTTGGCATGAAAAGGACACAAGAGTTTGTTCTTAGCTTGCAGTGACCTTGAAACAGATCTTGTCTATGGGTAGGGTAGAGGGTTGAATGTCTCCCCTGGCCTCCATAAGTTTTCAGGAACTCTACCTTTTCCCCAAGTCATTGTTATATTGGCCATCAGGTGGTGGGGCTCAGAGGACACCTCGGGAGTCAAGTTCTAAATGTGAGTACACAGGCCAGCCAGGACTCAGGAGTCCCAGCACTTACATCGAGAGGGAGCACAGGCTTGTTGTGCCATCTTTGACATTTGTCTCCCAGATGCTGCAGACTGAGCCCATCACTATGATGTCACCTGCGGTACAGGGCCTAGATGTTCACTTTTGACAGTCAGAGGCAGGGGAAGGGAATGTCTCGGTGACTCATGAAGTCACACAGGCAGGAAAGCTGAAAAACCGCAAATAGGGGACTCAGTCAACAAAGCCCAAACTTCTGCGGGCTATTCTTGGAAACGACACATCACATCTTGTTTCTTCCCAGAAAATGCAAAACCCTGCATATTTCTAGCTAGTTGGTTCTATTTCTACTACATTTCAGACTCCAGAGAGGCAACATCTGGGTGGTGGTTAAAAGGGCAGACTACCAAGAACCAGCCACCCAGGAGCCTCTGATTGAAGTATTCTTGTTTTTGAGACTCTGTGGTCTTGTGTAGCCTCAGGATGGCCTTGAACTCAGTTTGTAGCCAACGGTGACCCCTGCCTAATCTCTCTGCTTCTACCTTGAAAAAGCACTGGGATTACAGGCTTGAGCCACCTTGCTCAACTCTGCTTTAACAATTTTTGGCCTTTGTCATTTGGAGCTGGTAAGAGTATTTCCCAGAGGTCAGGAACCCACAAATCTCTATAAAATGGAAGCTTAAGGCTCAGACTCCCGTGCTAGGCAGGCCCCTGACCAACACTGCATGTATGCACTCTGTGTTTTCAGTTTTTTATCAAAACTCCCCAGATGAGATTCCCCCTTGGTATATGGGGAAATTAAAACTCA
Source organism: Bramus lutescens (assembly GCA_001685075.1). Taxonomy (NCBI): domain Eukaryota; kingdom Metazoa; phylum Chordata; class Mammalia; order Rodentia; family Cricetidae; genus Bramus; species Bramus lutescens. The sequence continues at coordinate 78,060 of LOEQ01000011.1, forward strand.
CAGATTTGGTGATTTGCCAAAGACTACAAGGCTAAGAAGGGAGCTCAGACCTAGATCTTCTGAACTCTTGACTTCTAGAGCTTTTGTTTGTTTTGTTTTAAGACAGGGTCTTCCTATGTAGCCCAGGCTGGCCTAACATGCTTCTGCCTCCCAAGAGCTGAGATTACTGGGATGGGCCGTGTCCTGTAGTTTTAAGATATTTGTAATTTCTTGACATAGGAAGCTAACCTAGCAGGGTTTGGGGTTGTGCTTACATTTTGTTTTGGCAGTTCTAGGTCTGCGTACGCTAGGCAAAGGCTTTGGGAAGCCTGTCTAAACCCTGGATTATGTTTCTCTTTGAGTTGATGTTTGAACCATTGAAAGATTAGTGCTAGTTACAAGGCCAGCAAACAGTAAGTACACCCCAAACCTGAAGGCATTTCTCTCTCGTGATTCTATGATGTGAGAAGTATTGTCTCCATCTTGCAGGCAAGAAAACTGAGGTTACCAACTGAGATGACTTGTCTCATGTCACACAGCTGGCAAGTTCTTCAGACTTGACTCAGGCACAGGTTTCTTTGATTGAATAAACGATCTGATGTTCCCACAAAGATGGCTACCCACCATGTGACAGTACCATCTTAAAGTGGTATGACTTGGCAATCCAGTCTTCAAAAATGCCGAGACTGTTTAGATCCAGGGAGGCGTGTTCAAGCCTGGTACAGTGGGGTTCGTGTCCAGAGCCAAACTCCTCCCATGGGCCCTTTACCCCCTTGTCTTATCGGACCCTAGATAAGAGCCAGTTCTGGGAACTCTCACTCCCCCAGACCCTCACACCACCTTTGCCTCATCCTCTACTGAAGTACAAGATTTAAGCGGTTTTAAGAGAGAAGACAAGTTCTTCAGGTTTGTAATTGTCTCCTGGGAGACAGATCTGGCTTGATACTTGATAATGGTATACAGTTTTTGACAGATTTTAGATAAGAAGCTGGGAGTGGTGAGTGGATTTGGATATAACGTGTGTTACATGCATTACATATGTTAGTACACATGCCCAGCACTTCTTGGCCTGAGGTTATCATCCTTCTCTTAGAAGAAACCAAGTCTTGTCATTTAAGTGGTTTGTATGAGGTCATGTGGAGGTGAAGGGGCTTTGCTCACCTGCTCCCAAATCTCTAAGGTCACCCCACTCCAAGGTCAATCCATCCTCACTAGGGATGATGGAGGGTTGGTTGCATTAGAATCCCAGGGGCCTTGTTTTGTCTCCTAGCTGCCCTCCACAGCCCCCATGCAATGCCACACTGTTCTAGTTCCAAAGATAGACAAGTCTGGGAATGTGAACACACTCAGAGAAGCAGATGAGCCCTGCTTCCTGTGGGTGCTTTCTGGGTGGCAAGTGTGACCCGCAGAGAGGCCACAGTGTTGATGTGAGATGCCAAACAAGTGCCGGGGATGTCAGAGGAGCGAAGAGAGCACAAGAGAAGGAATTCATGCCTCCTCCAAGCTAGGCAGGGCACTGGCATTGCTAGCTTTCTCCACCTGTGTAACTTGTTGGGCAGCTTGGATCAGGGTATCAAGGTATGCCCTCCTGAAGGATGGGCCTGGCCAACATAGGCAAGTTAAGACCTCACACAGGGATGGAGGTTAATCTCCATGTGAGCACAGTGCCTGCACAGTGGATGCCCTTGAAGAGCAGGAGGGGGAGAATAGGCTCCCACATGAGCCCTGTATACCCCTTGACCTGGAGGAGATCCGCCGTGATTGATCTCAGAACCCCTGATCTACCACTTTTGCAGAAATCCTGCGCTGTTAACACCTTGAATTTGCTGTTGTTGTAACTGAACCAGCTCTTTCCCCACTCGTGCATCTGAAGGGTGTCTCGCTGGCCCGTAACGGCCACTCCCTGACCTTGTACTGCAGTCCCCCTCCTTCCTACAACAGAAGCAATTTGGCATTTCTTGAGGGCTTCTCCAGGCTCAGTGTGACACCTGCTTCTCTGAGAAACCCCAGGTTCTTTGTCCAAATGCTACAATGCTCTTTTGTCCACTATTCTATCTTCTTCCCCAGCTGGGGTCTCTCTCTGCATGAGCCATCTCTGTATTCCCAGCACCCAGTGCGATGCTGATGTTTGCCAAGGTGACAGAAACTGGTGTGGATGAATCAGACATTAGGGAAAAATGACACACAGCCTCCTGACTGCTTTTGAATATTTTGAAACCAACCTCTGCCCTTCATAAATGATCTGATCTGGGAAGCATGAAGCTGCCTGGGGCCTTTTACTCTGTGTGTTGTCCAGTCTTCCATTGCCAGGTTCCTCAGAACCCCAACACTGGGGCCAGCCCAAAGCCCTCTCATTGGCCTTCTTGCTCTAACTATGCATTTTGAGGGAAAAAAAAAGTTTTGCTTTGGAGAAGCGGCTTTCCTTCATTTCATTCCTTTGAAGCTGAAATGACTTTCCTAAGACATGCTTGAGGTTAGAATGACCCAGAGAGAGGGAGGCAGGGAGCATGCCCCAAACCCAAGCAAACCATTTCAGCGATGCAAATGAACACCCTGTTGTGTGTCCCCATTCCATCAGTCCAGTAGCTCGTTCAGACAGCTCTCAGCTTGGTTTTGCCCAGACCAGGATCCTTTCACTATTGGCAAAGAGAAGGCCATGCCACTCTGCCTTCTGGTTGCCTGATGTAGATGCTTCCAGTGGATTCCAGAAACAGAAGTTGTAAGAGGTTGCCATTTGTCACCTGTATCGGGGAAAATCTGACCCCAGGGTAATCAGTGGAAAGGGCCAGAGTGCCCGGAGTCTTTTTTTTTTTTTAAACCTGTGCACTGACATCATTATAACCAGGTCAAATTCCTGTTAATCTGTAGCACCAAGAATGATAGGTTTCCATAGGGGCTAAATCAGCTGTACCTTTCTGGCCTTTATCCTTTCCCTTCTCCCTGTTTCCAGAGCCATCTGACTTGCAGCATGATTGCCTGAGCCCTGTTGACATTCTCTGGAGTGTATTTATATAGCTGGGTGCAATCTGCAGTTCTCCAGCCAGGGAAAGGACTGGGGGCTGGGGCACGAGGTTGCCAGCAAGGCGTCATGCCAGGCTAGAAGGTACATTGGACCCTCTCCAAATAATGTCCAGGTGGAGCCGTGAGCGTGTGGAATCAAGATCAGCCCTTTAGTCCCTTTAGAGGATGTGAGACTCACCTGTCGACGCCTTCCCTTACAGGTGTGACACCTTTACAGCACTTTATGGTAGCTCTCGGACCCCTCCACACCACGGTTCCACACAGCTCTTGAACCATGGGAGAAAATGAGGATGAGAAACAGGCCCAGGCCAGCCAGGTCTTTGAGAACTTTGTGCAAGCTACCACGTGCAAAGGCACCCTCCAGGCCTTCAACATCCTCACCTGCCTCCTGGACCTAGATCCGCTAGACCATAGACACTTCTACTCTCAGCTCAAGTCCAAGGTGAATACCTGGAAGGCCAAGGCCCTCTGGCACAAACTGGATAAGCGTGGCGCCCACAAGGAGTACAAGCGAGGTAAAGCCTGCATAAACACCAAGGTAAGGGGACCTCATGGACATTTCTTGTGGAAAAGAAACTGAAGAGATGTTATCTTGCCATTTTGAGGTTCTTAATAGATGTGCCTGTGGGTGCTATATTGTGGGTTTCAGGGGAAGGCTTCCATTGCCTGGAAGGGGTGCTTTGAAGTTGATCCAATTGTAGTGGCCACTGCTACCCCTTTGTACCTTCTCTAAGGGAAGGAACCAAAAGCAAAATGGGGGCATGAAACAAATGGCACCCCCATCTCTTAATTCTCTGTCTCTGCAACCCTGCTGCCTGTAGGTCCTGCTCTTTATTGAGCAGCTTCTGTATACAAGGTACCCTTTATCCCATCTGAGCATTGGACACTTGCAGGAGGTCCTTGTGCTGCTTTAGAGATGTGCAGACTGAGAAAGCAATTGTTTTACCTGCATTCATACTTCTAGGAGGCACAGTGGCTCTGTCTGAGTCTACAGCTTAAGCACTGTGTCACCTAAGATGTGCCATTTAATGCCTGTCTACTGGCAGCGAACATTTTAGAAAGCCTCCCGTTTGGTTTTGTGGAGTGGGGTGGGGTGCAGGTGGGCTCACTGCCTGTGTGTGTGCATATGAGGCCAGGGGTCAACTTCAGCCATCTTCCTCCATTGCTCTTTCGAGACAGGTTCTTTCACTGAGCTTCGGGCTCGCTATTTCAGCTAGACTGGCTGGCTCGTGAGCCCCGTAATCCTCCTGTTTCCGTCCCCTCATTGCTGGGCTTGCGGATGTCTGTCTCCATGCCTAGACTCTATATGGCTGCTGGGGATTGGAACTCGGATCCTCATGCCCACTCAGCAAGCTTCGTACTCACTGAGCCGTCTTCCCAGTCTGAGCTGTGGGGTAGTTGCTGGTATTTTCTTCTTAACATCTCCTTGCCCCTTTCCCAGGATCTGTGTCTCTGCTCGGGAGCACACCTGTGGATAAGATAGTCTTCCTAAACTGCTTGTATGCCCTGTGGCCCACTGTTTGGCAGCATCAGTGAACCTAGGGCCCAGAACAACACTCTTCTGACATATCTGATATGTCACCGCCCGACAGGCTGCTAAAGCTGAGATTCGTTGCTGGTACAGATCCAGGCTGTGTGTTTAGGTTAACGCTGAACGCGTGGTATTTAGATCTCTCGGGAGGTAGCTCAGCAAAGCCCATGGAATTCTAGTCTGTGCCAATCCCAGGACAAGAGGATTGAACTCTCCATAGCAATGGAGCCTGTTGTGTTTTTGTTTTGGTGATGGGGAGTGGCTAAGGCCACCGTGGGATACGGCTGCTTTCCATTGCCTCAGGGAGACAGCTGCCAAGCTCCTGAGCCCCATACACCAATGTGCAGAGTACAGGCCAGTGTTCCAGCTGTACTAAAACCACATGCGCTTCAGCCATGAGAAGAGACCCCCTTCTGCCCCCCTCCCTCATGCTGGTCCAAAACTTGCCACACTCTAGCTTCAAGCAGAGACACTAGGGTGGCAAAGGAAAAGGGAGAAGACAGATGCCCTGGGTGCCCCTCCCACCAATGCCTCCTTTCAAGTTGTAATTTCCGGGTTCATGGCTCCCTGGGGAATTGAGTTACCTTTTTTAGTCATTGTGTATGGTGGCATTCTTTTTAAAAGAACCCCATGTATGGTCCCTGCACTCCCCAAGAAAGTCATAAGGAGGGTACCATAGAAGTTGTGTGGTCATTATTTGATACACTGTCTCTCATAGAGGATTTTTTTAGAACTGTTAGCCTAGGCTGGCTCTGACCTCAAGGCAACTCTCTTGTCTCAGTGCCAGAATTAAAGGTGTGAGTCAGTCACCTTGCCTAGCAAGACTGTTTTATTAGGAAGTGGCATTGCCCTGGTGGTCGATCCAAAGGTGAACGTTCTGAGGGAGGCGGGCGAGCCAGGCATGAGAAGAAGGCTGGCTAACACGATGTCTTTTGTTTTGAGCCTGGGTCTCACGTAGCTCAAGCTGGCCACAAACTGGTGACCAGCCTTGAACTACTGATTTCCTCCATCACGTCCTGATTGCTAACCTTACTGGCATGCACCACCACACCTGGCTCTCAGGGTGCGCTTTGAAAAATCATCAGTCAGAGGGTGGCTTGTCGTGTCTGGCCAGTCCTATTTTACAAGCTCGAGTGGCTTCAAGCAGCTGAGTCTCCATGCCTTGTGGCTGACAGGTCACTCTGTGTACCTGAGATACAAAGAAAACGAGAGCATCTTCAGTTTGTGGTGCTTCAGTCAATAGTAGTGGCCCCAAGCCTGAGGTGTTAGCCTCTGTGAGGAGATTGAAGGCCTTTGGAAAGTCCGGGAATCTATCTTATCCTTGCTGAGGAGTGGAAGTGCTGAACAGGCACCAGCAGTCTACACTGAGACTCTCAGGTCGCTTTTGCTGGTCTTTTCAGCAACCCAGTTCAAACCAGTCAAGCTGGCAGGGAAACCATTCACTCATGGAGGCAAGATGGTCCACCATGCAGTCTCCCATCCTCTCTCTTTCCTTCCATGTTGGCTATTTTGTTCTATTCCTCTATACCGAGGGCAGGTTCCTCTCCTCTTGGAATGTCTGGGTTCCATCTTGACAGGTCTATGACCCAAAAGGTAAATCTTTCTCTTCCAACTCAATAGTGATTTTTTTTATTGCCCTGACTCTGGATTCATAATAGTAAAATCCAGGAGACTTGGCTACTGCAATTGACCGCCCTTCCACACATGATTGACACATGGGTGGAGCAGCTTCTCAGGACTGGGAGTGCAGACAAACACAGGTGTTCTCCTCTTTTATTGCTTACTTTTTTCTGGTCAGGCCCTCCCATGCCAGATTCATGCATGGGTGATGGGCACTCAGCTCTAAGAGGCTGTGCTGCTGTTCTCATGAGTCAAGCCAAACCACAGAAGATGGGTCCCACCTGTCCTCCCACGAGACAAACACTGGCTTGGTCACACAGCATGTTTGGGTTTTTGGGTTTTATTTTTTTTGACATAATAGTTTATGCTTAGCATCAGCCAGATAAGAAATACTAGACCTTAGCAAACAAGTGGTTGATCATAAATCCTATTCCAGATAATGCAGGCATGATGAATGCCTGGCTTAATGGAAGCTCCCAGTTAGCCCACAGACATGAGTAGGAACAAATGCAATTCATCCCAACCCCTTCTTTGTATTGAGGGGCACATGATCCAGTACCATCTGGAGTTGATTTGGGCTTATCAGTCCCCCACCTGCATGTGCTAAATGCTGTGGTTGCGTCCAAATCTCCATCCACACGTGCCTGTGTGCTGGTGGCAGTGACAGGAGGACCAGGATCTCTGGGGAGAAGAGATCCAGTGGAGGTACCTAGAAATGAGAACGACCGAGCAGGCCTTCAGAGCGCTGGTACCAGTGTGCATTGTGTAATTTAGCCCGAGACTGTTGTTTATGACCTATTAATATTTATGAGGGTTTCATTAGGTGCTTCATAATTCATTCCCTGGGTGTGGCTCTGGATAAGAATGGGGTGAACCAAGGATCAAATCATATGAGCGCTAGGGCCACACCTGACTCAGATGTGACATCCAGGTGGGTAGGTATTATGCCAGGCCCAGATGAATCTGCAATATGTAATTTGGTATAGAGCAGTCAAATGTCCAAATCCATGCACATATGTAATTCTAGAAGCAATTTAAGAAAATAGTGTTCTCTTCACCTGGCAGGTGACATGTGCAGGGTGTGGGACAGACAGGGAGCCACAGCTGTTTGGGGAGCCAGGGAGTGGCACTGCTGGGATTCAGGTTATCTTGGTTTGCCCCAGTAGCAGGTGTTTGTAGATCCCCACACCACAGGTAGTTGTCCAACAGTAAAGGTGGTTTGAAAGATGAGTAAGAAGGTATTAATCAGCCAGTCGTGATGGTGCATGTCTTTAATCTCAGTGCTTGAAAGGCAGAGGCAGGCAGAGCTCTGTCAGTTCGAGGCCAGCCTGGTCTACAGAGTAAGTTCCAGGACAGCCAGGGCTGTTACACAGAGAAACCCTGTCTCAAACAACAACAACAAAGAAGGAATTAATTTACCTTTTACACAGTATTTGAAGCCAGCCTGAGCTACACTGTCCAACAAAGACTGCCAGTGGGATACTGAGATGTTGGTTCAATGGATAAAGGCACTTGTCATGCAAACCAGGTGACCTGAGTTCAATCCCTGGAGCCCATGTAAGGGTAGAAGAAGAGAACCAGCTCCACAAAGATATCTTCTGACCTCCATATACATTCCATGGCCCACATCCCTACACACAATAATAATAATAAATTTATATTGCATTAAAAAAAGTTCTAGAGTTATGTGTGGTTGCTCGTATCTGTAATCCTAACACTAGGGAGGTGGAGGCAGGAGGACCAGGAGTTCAGGGTGAGCCTGGGCTGTGAGATTTTGTCTTTAAAAAAGCTTCTCACCAGAGCCTTTTTTTTTTTTAGAATGGAGACAGGAATGTAATTACTTCCTTATTCATCTACATATTTAATAATTTACAAGTTGAGTGTTATGGAGCTAATACTACGCACCAAAGCTTATCTAGGTACTTTTAAATCCTTCCATCGTTCTGCAGGCAGCTGTACTATCTCTATACTTTTCTCTGTCAAATATGAACAATAATGTATCTGTTTCACAGTGACTGTCATAGTGACTGTCAGGGTTAAATACAGTCATCCTTGTGGAGTCCTTGAGTGTTGTCTACTGCATAGTTCATGATCGGCAAACACTGAGCCATCACAACCATTAGCATCCCAAGTGTTAGGAGAGGGGTGTGTGCCCATTATGCAGGAATATAGGAAAACAAATGACTAACTGGCTGGGTAGTCTGGATATGCTTCCTGGAGGAGGGTGGATGGTGTGGGAGTTTGCCAGGTAGGTAGGAATCTGTCTGGCAGAGCTGAGGACAGAAGAAAGACAATCTAGAAAGAGGCATTGCTTTTGTAGTGAGAAAGAGGAGCGAGGGGACAGGAAGAGCCTGAGAAAGCAGGATGGATGGATGGATGGATGGATGGATGGATGGATGGATGGATGGATGGATGGATGGATTGATGGCTGAGAGGAGAAGATAGGGAAAGGCCTCCTGCTTTACAGCCGGGCTATAAGGAAGGAGGACCATGGGCAAAGAACCTCCCTGGACTAGACACCCCGCCACCCAGCCCAGAGCGCCTTCTAGCATCTCCCTGGGCTCGCTCTATAACACTGGGTGATCATTGCAGCATCTCCCTGGGCTTGCTCTATAACACTGGGTGATCATTGCAGCATCTCCCTGGGCTCGCTCTATAACACTGGGTGATCATTGCAGCATCTCCCTNAGCAGGATGGATGGATGGATGGATGGATGGATGGATGGATGGATGGATGGATGGATGGATTGATGGCTGAGAGGAGAAGATAGGGAAAGGCCTCCTGCTTTACAGCCGGGCTATAAGGAAGGAGGACCATGGGCAAAGAACCTCCCTGGACTAGACACCCCGCCACCCAGCCCAGAGCGCCTTCTAGCATCTCCCTGGGCTCGCTCTATAACACTGGGTGATCATTGCAGCATCTCCCTGGGCTTGCTCTATAACACTGGGTGATCATTGCAGCATCTCCCTGGGCTCGCTCTATAACACTGGGTGATCATTGCAGCATCTCCCTGGGCTTGCTCTATAACACCGAGTGATCATTGCAGGCCAGCGGGCACTGTTTATCTTACAGAAAAACACACTTGCAGAAAATGACTCATGGACTCCTGTCCCAGTCAGATACTTGGGAATAGCTGACGTGACGAAAACAAAGCAACGGTAAAGACAGCCCTCTTCCTCTGTCACTGTAAAGGGACGAGTGTGCATTTGGGGAGCATCCAACTGGGCTGGCACACGCTGTTTCCTCCCCCGTGTGACCCTTGCTCATGGCCACCTCAGCACCACCTCCCCATGAAGATTTCATATCGTGGGTCTCACACAAGACCCAGCTTGCCATGTGGTGCCTGCATGACCTGAGTGAAGCCATTGGGGAGGCCTGAAGCTGAGAGCAGGAGAGAGTTAGTGGAAGGGGTAAAGCTGGGAGCACCTAGCTACTATCTCCTGCTTGGATAAGCCTATCAGACATTCCTGACGTCTGAAGTCACACACACAGGCTGTGGCAGGTCAAGTGCCTCTTTGCCTAATATGGACAGGTACAGGCAGCTGGGAAGGTAGAGGTGGTTCTGTCTCTGGGCTGTGGAATTGTGTACTCCATGCAAGAACTAGCTGAGGAAATTCTGGATCTGCCCACTCACCTGGCCAGAGACCACTGACCCTGCTCTTGGACCTGGAGATAGAAGGTTGCGCTTACTGCCATACAGTTACCTATCTCAAGGGAGCACACAAGTCTACCCAAAGGCCACTTCCTGACAACATTTTACTGAAAAGAAAACCCTCTCTCCTTAAACTAGCTTCATACAAAATCATCAGTCTGGGTCCACTGTGATTTGCTTTGTGGCAATACAGTCAACCCTATGTATTTCTGAGTTTTGTATCTATGGATTCAACCAACCACAGATCAAAAATACTTAAAAAAAATTCATCTCTCCTGAATGTACATGGATTTTTTTCCTTGTCATTCCCTTGATGATACAATGAAATAAGTATTTATATAGCATTTGCATTTTGCTGGTATTGTTATAAGGGATCTAGAGATGGCTTAAAGTACGTGGGAAGATATGCACAGGTCATATGCAAACACAATACACCATTTATTTTATTCAAGAGACTTGAACATCACAGATTTTGGTATCTATGGGGAAGTGAGAGAGGCTTCCTAGAAGTCCAAGGATACTAAATAATAACTACATTTAAATATACTTTTTTGAAAGGGAAAGCTAACTGAGCTGGGGATGTAGCTCTTTTGATAAAGTGCTTGCCCAGCATGCATAAAGCCCTGGGTTCCATCCTTAGCATCCCATAAATGAGGCATGCTGTAGCAGGACTATAATCCCAGCATTCAGGATGCAGAGGCAGGAGGATCAGAAGTTCAAGGTTATTCTCAGCTACATAGCCAATTTGAAACCTGCCTGGGCTAAATGAGATCCTATGTCAAAGAAAAGAAAAAGGAAAACTAATTTTCATTCATTAAAATGCTGGGCTTGGCATAGTGGCATATGCCTTTAATCCCAGAACTTGGTAGGTAGATGTAGACAGATCTCTGTTCAAAGTCCAGGCCAATCAGGGCTACATAGTGAAACCCTGTCTCAAAAAAGAAAAGCCTGTTGAAGTTGGGAAGTAGCTTTCTCTTGAAGGATCCAGGTGAGCTGTGGTATTCCCAAGGCTGTAGGAGGAGTTTTTAGAAGTAGTCCCAGCTAATCCCTTTGCCTCTGAGCATCTCTCCCCTGTGAGGGAGGGGCAGTGATGACATCCACTTCTGGGTCTTGGCTAGCATCCCAAGGGGTGTGGGAAATCAGCTGATCAATGTCTGTAAGGCTGGAGAGAAACCTTCCCTTTCCATGGAGAAAAACTCTTTTCGCAGTCCCTGATCCACCCAGGGTTTCACTCTAGGGAGTCTCTCGCCAGATTATCCAAATAAATGAATGTCTAGATAGGGCAGGAGGCAAAAATGGAAGGTTGAAAGCAATGCTTCCTACTTAGAAAGAGTTGCCTGGCATCTTTCTTTCTTCTTGAGGCTCTTGCTCCTTCTTGTTGTTGCTGTTTTTCTTTAAAAAAAAAAAAAGAAGAAGAGGAGGAAGAAGGAGGAGGAGGAAGAGGAAGAAGAAAAGCCTTGGGGGATGGCTACTTTCCATAGCAAGGAATTTTCCTGTGGGGCAGCCACCCGGAAGTACATCAGGTTCAACTTTTAGGTTGTTCTCCCTGGCTGAGTCAGTAAGGACTGTATTTGACTACAAGTAACTGTAAACAGCCACACATAGCCATGGGGACTGAAAGAAAAGGTGTGGTTTTTAAAGCAGGAATTTGGGGCAGAGGTGGCCACCTGAGGATCAGTAGCCAGCGTCTGTGGACTAGCTCTGCCCGAAAGAACTATGATGTGAGCCACAATGGAGAAGTACAAGGACCTGGTGGAATGATTTATACAATTTAGTTTTACGTTATGTGTATGTATTTTGCCTGCATGTGTGTATGTGTGGCACATGTGTACAGTGTCCAAGGAGTCCAGAAGAGGGCATCAGATCCCCTAAAACTGGAGTGACAGATGTTTGTGGCTGCTATGAGGATGCTGGGAACTGACCTTGAGTCCTCTGGAAGAGTAGAAAGTGCTCTTAACCTCTGAGCCATCTGTCCGGATTGGTGAAATAACTTCAAATGTACCCATGTGCATGTACACACACACACACACACACACACACACACACACACACACACA
>LOEQ01000011.1:95572-118622 GCA_001685075.1 Bramus lutescens
CGCGAGCCTTTTTGGTTTTCTGTTGGCTTAGCTGAAAACAGACTAGACTCTTTATGTGAGCCTTCAACCCTTTGAAAGTAGGTCTGTTGCTTTTTTAGAAAACAGTCAGTTCTGTATATTACAAGTAAATTTAATAACATTCATTTGTAAGAAACAGGATGTGGGCCGGCGAGGCAGTTTGGTGGGTCAAGATACTTGCCGCCAGACCTGGTGATCTACGTTTGGTTCCTGGGACTCACGTGATGGAAGGGGAGAACTGACTCCTGCAAGTTGTCCTGTGACCTCACTGTGCGTGCTATGATATGCTATCATGTTGCCAGATGTGTCTCTCTCACACATATACACACAAAATAAATACAATAAAACATTTTGTAAGAAGCAGGATGGGAGGGTAGTCTGGCTGTGACACCTGTCACTTTGTTGATTGTCGGTATTGACTCACTTATAAAAAGCACTATAGATTACAAAGGCCTTCAACATATATATTGGATTTCTATGTATAGCAAGTATTATCTGTTAACTTTCCCCTTTAGTGTTATTATATTTAAAAATAAACACAGACTCATCATTCCACCTGTACAATAGTAGAAAGAACACAGACTTTAAATCTTGGCCTCAGTTTTCCCATCTGCAAGGGAAATAAATAATACAGGGGTGGTTGGGAACATAGATCTGAATAAAGCATTTGTTGAGCAAGTATGAGGGCTGGAGTTCAGAACCCCAGAACCCAGGCAAATGCTGGGCGGGCCTGCCTACCATGATCCCAAGACTTGAAGGGCAGAGACGAGGGACCCCCAGGCAAGCTGGCTAGTTAGAATAGCTGAAATTGACAAGCTCCAGGTGCCGTGAAGGAACCCCGCCCCCCAAGCATATAAAGTAGAGAGGGATTGAAGAACTTCAACTTTGGACCCCTATGTGCACTCACAGGCATGCACGTACATCCACATACATACATGTTCTCATAAACAAACACATGCATGTATGCTACACACATATACACATGCAACAAACAAGCAAGCAAACCAGGGAGACAGTGCTAAGGAAATGGCCTCTCACTGCACAAGTGTGTGAGCAGAACTGAGCTACCTGTGACAGCGACAGCAAGTCAACTGTGCAGTTAGTGGGGACTGTTCCCTTCAGTAGCAGCCGAGTTAGGGGTGGAGTTGCAGCTTCTTGGAACTGAGTAAGAGGAAACCCTCTGATGTGAGAGCGAAGAGACTCTGGGCCCAGCCTACCCTCCTGAACCTGCTTCTCAAAATGATGGGGCTGGGTCTTTGAAGGGACCAGCAGGCCAGCTGTCACTGGGAATCATCTGATGAGCTGTAACGGATGGTCCCTTCCTCTGCCTACTGACAGATTACCCTTTCCTCTCTTCTGCTTGTGGCTCAATCAAGAGAGGGCCCTGTTTCCAGTGGGAGGGGGAACTCTCCTCTCTTCCTCTGCTTCTGTCCTCAGCCCTGGGGGCAAAGCTCAGGGCCTCACCTTACTACTCAGTGACCCCTCCAGACCTTCTCACCATCATATTCCTGCTTCACTCTGTTCCCATAAACTGTTTTTAAATATCAAAGGTATTTCTTTGTTCTGTTTGTAAAACTTGGATTCATGAAACAATTGCATAATCAAGGGGGAACATCTCCAAGACTTTTCTTTCCGAATGACATGCTTCAGTGATCACATCCTGGCACCCTTTCTATGGTGTGCTCTAGGCCTTTATACTAGACGAGAGTTCACCTTTCCTTCCTGAGAGAGAAACAAACTAAACGAGTGTAAACTAGAGGCCAGGCGATGGCAGCCTCCATCCTTCCCCTAAAGCTGTGCTGAGAATGGCAAGGGTCCCACCTGTTTCATCCGAAGTGAGCTGGGAGCGGACTCAGCAGCCTGTGGTGCTCATGTAGGCATGGAGCACATGGTTTGAAAGGCTGGCTTTCTGCACTTCCCTGGGCCAGAATCAGCCCTGCTTTGTAGACCTTTAATAAAGGGGTCTGGGTGTTCCCTGGTGCTATTATATCATCTCTATGCATAGTTCATCCATTCCCACCAGTGGCAAGGGCTTGATTCCCTGTGAGGGCTTCCATTGTCCACATGGGTGAGCTTCCCAGGACTCCCAGGCTAGGCTCTATGCAATTTTTCCACCTTTCTTCACTCCTCAAGTGAGCCCACATCTAACTGCATCCCATGTTGTAGGTGTGCTTGAGACAATATCTCAATATATAGATCAAGCCGCCCTCAAACTCATGATCCTCCTGCCTCAGTTTTCTCCTGTGTTGAAATCACAGGTACTATGCCACCTTGTCTCCACAGGAACCTTGGCACTTACCAAGCGGAACCCTAGTACATTCTATTCCCGGCTTCCTTCTTCTCTCCCTCTTCCTCAGACGTGTCCTTCCTCTAGATCTGCAGTCGCAGCTCACAGTCCTACCACACCCACCCTGAGAATCTATGTGGTTTGACTTCCTCCTCCTTCCCCTTGGCTCACATCCGTACACTCAACCTCTTTAGGTCGTGCCTCCTCCAGCTCCTCCATCCCTTCCCCCTCACAGGAGACCTCTCTTCTCCATCCCACGGTGTGTGCGAGGCAGGGAAGCTCTGTCTTGCTTAGGGACCTATGTCAGTTTGCTGAACTGTGGAGAAATGCAGACAGGAAGCATGACATATGCCTTTCTGTTTCCTTGGCAACCAACAGGATGCCTTGAAGAAAGCTGATCTTAGTGTTTTTAGGATGAATAGGCAAAAGAATGGTAGATGTGCTTCTCCTCTTGCCTAATGGGTGTATTCTGCTGTGTTTGTGGGTGGGTGCATTCAAATGTCTGATTTTCTGTTCATAGTTCAGGAGAGCTTAAACTTTATCAACCCAATACCTCCACTCTGAGTTTGAGGTGGAGAAGTCTATCTGCGCCAGCTATTTACAGCAATATCATAACAGACCTGGAACCCAGAAGTCCTGCATTCTCCTTGTGGGCACCCTCAACACAGCTGAGGGAGACACCAAGGCCCTCTCCACAGAGTGGCTGCTCTGACTACTCTGGCATGGCGTTGGTGAGAGAATCACAGACCATTGCCAGTAGGCTGCGAGATGCTTTCCAGATACACACGCTTCACGATGTTCTTAGAGAGAAAATATAACATGCTTTGTGACAGACCGTAGGCGATCGTCACATGATAATTGTGGGCGGTAAGGACGGTGTAAGATTGGAGCCTCCTGATGTCTAGACACTATGGTCTAGTTACAGTTTAAAGGGATTTTAATTACAAAGCACTTCACGGTGTAAGTTGACCCACTTGGAAATATCGAGAACTGAGTAAATGTCTTCACTTCTTGTGTGGCAGCCTCAACTTCAGTCAAGATTACATTCCTCTAAGGAGGCTGGGTTCACAGCACCTCTCTGCCTCTCATCTGCAGGTCTCCTCTTTCTTTTCTGGGAAAGGTATCTCTATGCAGATACTCTGGGATTAGCTTGTTCGAGCATCAGGATGATGGACTTTCCCAAACAGCTGCTTTCTTGGATTGGGTACAGATGTATATATCCTACCCCCAGACAGCAGGTCCAGGTGCAGTGAGTGAGCAGTAGCTTTGTCCTTGGAAAACCCAAGGATTTGCTGACCCTCTCACTGGCTTTGAGACAACTCAGTTTGTTTTCCCTAGCTAAGCCTAGGGATTACATTTATAAAAGGTCACACACACACACACACACACACACACACACTTTATTGCATCTTTGATTCCTTCTACTCGCTAATCCCAGGTTACCGTGAAACCAATTGTTTTTAATAATCCTATATTTATTGGATAATAATGTCTCCCACCTTGATGTTTGTTTTGCAAAATTCAGAGACATATCTCTGCCCCTCAAGCCCTTCCAGGAGCCAAAAAGTAATCTGCATTTAGACTAAATTGATAAAATTATGCAAGAGTGCTGGTTGGAGTTTTGCCCCAGAGTGGGACAGATCTGGGTTGAAACTTAGTCCTCTTGTTTCTCAGATAAATATCTTGAAGTGGTTTGCCCTTACCTTCAGTGACCTCACAGAAACAAGGACATGAGAGTTCTTACCTCCTCAGTTAGCTTCTCCCTCATCTATAGGATAGCTGGGTATCTTTAGTTAATAAGAGGATATCCCAAAATCTTTGTAAATGCTGTTCCTTGCACTTCAGTTAACCTTGACACCTGTCAAAGATCTGATTTGATCTGATTCGTTTACTCAATAGGCAAAAATATGGGTCTGTGCTGTGGATCAAGGATGATCTTTGTCTTTGTGGACAAACCCATGAACTGAATAGAGAGGGAAGACCATGATGTTTGTGAACCCTATATTCTCTGGGAAGAGAAATGGAGAGAATTGGTTAATGAAAGAAAAATAGATTTAGGATTGTGGTAAGCTCTAAGAAGAACAGGGAGGGATGAGGGAGGGAGAAGAAAGAAGAAACAAAGAAAGGAGTAAGCCATAAGGTCATGGGTGGAGGTTGGATGGGAAGGTGTCTTGGAGAATTGTGATGCTTGGGATAAGAATGAGGAATGACCCATGGAGGAGGACCAGTTGGGAAGTCATTGCAACTTCAGGTATTAGATGGCCTCTGAGCTCACTTAAATATTTCTTAAACCCTCAAAGGACAAGGGGTTATGGGAGGGACTCACTGAATAATGGAGGCCAGCAACTGAGGTTAGGGAAAAAGTATAAAATATTTGCTAACTGCCCTTCACAGAAGAAAAAAAATCCCTGGACCTGATCGAAGGTCTCTTATAGTTCAGTTGGTGCACACACACTTGCAGGTTCCAGGGGACCAGGCAACTCACTGCAACAAGAGTAACTACCCAGTGACTTCCCGTCCAGGCTCCAGGTGAAACTCATTTACCGTCTTGATGGTGGCTGTAGTGAAGTGTCTGCCCTAAACAATGAAGGCTGCTTCTAGCCTGCTGGGACTCCCATGTCCATGTCCCCAAAGGGAGATGGCCTGGACCCTCTCCCAGACCCTTAAGAGATCAAAATGCTCATTTCACGTGAAGAATTACTTTGCAGGAGTTAAAAACTGAGGAGAGGGACCCTCCTTTTTTTTTTTTATATCTTTACACAGTGAGCACCATGCGCCATCAAGATGCCTTAATGAACAGTTCTATAGAGCATTCCCTCCTCGCCCATAGCAATGCTGGTTGGTAGGAGACACCATTATCCAGAGACTGGCAGCCTATGTCATGAGCTGTGTGCTGAAAGCCGCTGAGTGACCCATGGCCTGCCTGCGTCTCTTCTCTCCCCTGACTGCTGTCCCTGGAATACTCAGTTCTTTAGAGCATGAAGTTGACCGTATCACCTGCAGCGTGGGAAGAGGCGGTGATAGAGAAGAGAGGCATGTTCTAGTGGAGGCCTCCTGCCACCTTCTCTGAGCCCCCTGCTAGGCCTCTGGCTAGGGGGATGGTTGTGGACTCTCTGTCCTGTGTTCCTTGCTTCCTTCCACCTCTGCACTGGCTCCAGAGACAGCTGCTGGGCATAAAAGTCTGTCCTTTCCTGACCTCCAAGTTGGTCACAGAGGAATGCCTGGCCTTCTCTCTTACACATCCATTATCTTTGTGGCCTCTCTGTAATGCCAGACTGGGACAAAGTTGTGTCTACCAATAGAATTATTCTTGTCTGTTTCCATGGTGGTCACAGGTTGAGATGGCACCAGTAGAGGATCCCTATCCCCACAAGGGAGATAAAAGGTGACAGACAGGAAAATTGGGACCTATATCTTTGAGATAAGTAGCAGCAAGGAACAAGTCAGATACTGGCATCAGAAATACTGGGTGGTAACTCCCTGAGCTGCCCACCATTAGCTGTGTTATCTGTTTTGTTGAGACAGGGTTTCTCTGTGTAGTCCCGCTGTCCTGGAATTCACTTTGTCAACCAGGCTGGCCTAGAACTCAGAAATATGCCTGCCTCTGTCTCCCAAGGGCTGTGATAAAGGCATGTGCCACCACTGCCCAACCTAGCTGTGTCATCTGAGATGAGTTTGTGCTTCAGTGCTGATCTGCCCATGATCAAATGGCAGCTCCTTCACTTCCTGTGTGCTGTGACCTTGAGCACATGTGCAGCCATTATGTGCCTTGATTTCCTAAGTTCCGGTGGTTATGAGGTCTACATGCATGACATACTTAAAATCATGCTGGCTGGCAATCAGGTTCTGGTGGGACTGGTGGACCTCATTCATCTTGGCTCCACAGTGGCTCCTGCAAATCCCGAGTGAATATCAGGCAGGCTGGGCAGTAAGCATGTCAGGAGCTTAGAGACACCTCTCTTGACCTCAAGTGGCACCTGTTGAGAGGAAACACTTGTCATTGGGTGGATTGACAGCTGCGGTTTGAAGCCCTGGCTGGAGTTTTTCCCACTGGGCAAGTGCAGGGTGGCTCTGCTCAGGCGGCGTTCAGCCTTTAACACTGGATTAGTGACTATGCTGTTGGCTCCTTCGAGAAACCACTGCATTTGGCAGACCAAGGAGCAATCTGCTGTTGGTGTTATTTTCTTGGTAACTGGTGGCTGTTCACTGTTCTCCCAGCCACCAAACCAGGCTGGCCCCTGGGGTGCTGTCTCCTCTAAAGCCCACTGAGTATTCTCCCTCTATCAGCATTCTGGCACCATTTGATGCTTGTAAACCTTATCATCTCATAATTCCATTTCAAAAATATATCTGGTAGAGACGCTTAAGTGGGAAATTAACATCAACAAGCACATTCATGGCAGGACCGCAGTGAAGCAGGGAGCTGAGACTGAGCCATAAAGAATCCCGAGGATGCCAGAGCCTGGTCCCGGCTGACTTAGTGCCAGCCCTTTCCTTCTTTGACTGTTGCAAAACCTTCCAGGATCCTGCCTTGCTTCTTGTGTATTTGTTTTGTTTTGTTTTCCTGAGTTCCTTTAGGCTAGTCTCCTGTGAGTCACAGGAGAAAGTTGTTTGCTCAGGGAGGAGGAAGGAGGTAAAGTGTTCCCCTTCATGGCCAACAAAGAAAAAAAAGCTGGATATATTCATCATGGTTCTCCAGAAACAGAATCAATGGGACATATGCAATACGACCTGAGGGTAGTGTCCCCTCTTTTTCTCTTAATGACTTTTGAAGACTTTTCAGTGCCAGAGACACAGGGGGATGCATCTCCTGAGAAGTCCACAGGGGGATGGCATAGATGGGCTTGAAAAAAATCACTCAAATGTACTTACTACATCATGATACCATAGAGACTGTGTGGACTCCTGGTCTGCCACCTGCCTCACCAGGGCAGGAGAGCACACACCAAGGCCTACTGCATGCTCTGGGAATGGGAACAAGGATTAAGTGTATGCTCTATATGATGTGGCCTTGAAATAAGACGACTAGGTTAAATATATGACCTGTGCACAGTTAGATGCGTGGTCCATGCACCATGGTTAAAATTGTGATCCATGTACCACAGTTAGATACAAGGTCCATGCACCATGGTTAAATGTGTAATCTGTGTACCATAGTTAGATGTGTGGTCCATGCACTATGGTTAAATGTGTGATTTGTGTACTATAGTTAGATGTGTGGTCCATGCACCATGGTTAAATGTGTGATCTGTGTACCATAGTTAGATGTGTGGTCCATGCACTATGGTTAAATGTGTGATTTGTGTACTATAGTTAGATGTGTGGTCCATGCACCATGGTTAAATGTGTGATCCGTGTACCATAGTTAGATGTGTTGTTTCAGTACTGGATGCCTGGATTCACTTTCAGTTCCACCGCTCAGCAGCTACAACTTCAAAATATTGTCAGTATTGGGCTGTGTGTTGCCCCGAACCTGTACTCAGAAAGGCCTTGGCATGTAGCTAAAAATGTAGCTATTGTTATATAATATGGGAACACCTTACTAAGCTACTAAGAAAAAAGAACAAGATGAAAATGGACTAATAATTCTGGATTCTGCACTGTAGTGATATTTCATTTGTATTTTAATAAATAAAGCTTGCCTGAAGACTAGAATGCAAACAAGCCACACGAGTCAGCCATACAGGCCAGGCAGGGGTGCACACACCTTTAATCCCAGCAGCCACACTAGTTAGCCATAAAGGCCGGGTGGTGGTGGTGCACACCTTTAACCCCAACCTAGAGAGGAATATATGGGGGAGGAGACAGGAACTCGCCCTTTTTTCAGTCTAAGATTTCAGANAGCCACACGAGTCAGCCATACAGGCCAGGCAGGGGTGCACACACCTTTAATCCCAGCAGCCACACTAGTTAGCCATAAAGGCCGGGTGGTGGTGGTGCACACCTTTAACCCCAACCTAGAGAGGAATATATGGGGGAGGAGACAGGAACTCGCCCTTTTTTCAGTCTAAGATTTCAGAGAGGTAAGAGCTCTTTAGTGCCTTAGCTGCTTTGCTTCTCTGATCTTCAGGTTGAACCCCAATATCTGTCTCTGGGTTTTTATTATTTGTGCTAATATTGGTGCCCAATATTTTGGGTACCAATTCATGAAAAAACCATTTGCCTGTGGCCTTTTAGCCACAGGCCAGAGCTGCACATGGGGACCCAGCTGCACCCAGCTAGGCTTTCTTTCCTTTTTTTCCCCAAGCCTCTGAGCGAGTTTGAATTCTCCTGTTGTAGCATCTCTGAAATCGTCTCCAGCTGCCACCCAAACTCCAGAAGCACATGGACCCAAACGCCAAAGGACTCACCCACCCTATACTGACTAATTCTACCTTCAGGAAGCCCCCCCCCCATACACACACATGCACATGAGCTTTTTCCAAACAGTCCCTGCACATTTTCCAGACAGTACTCTTTCCCTCTTCCCCTCTCCCCTCTTTTCCCCTCTTCCTTTCTCCCCCTCTTTCCCTCCCCCTCTTCCCCTGAACTTCTCAGGCTGCTGCCAAACTAGATAGCTGCCTTGAAATCAGTAAGGGCCTTTACTGTTCTACGCAGTAGCAATAAGCCTCCCATCTTCATCAACATTATTGATAGATTTGATAAGATAATTAGGAATTCTTAAAGGAAAGAATTAGTTAAAGAGACTTTTTTCCCCACATTATAAAATGGGGAAAACCATTACAAAGGAGTAATTTGGGTCTCTGTATGATAATATGCTAGACAGTTTGAAAGTGGAATGATTAAATGAAAGGATATCTAATTTAGAAGGGATTTATGTAATGTCAATTGTAAACATCATCAACTTTGTCATTTTTTATTTTAGCACTAAAAAGGTTGGTTAATCTGAGTGTTAAGATACAGGCCTTAGAAAAAAAATTAAGAAAAACAGATCACAGAGATATTCAAATCCAAACAGAGGATTGTAATGGAGAACCAATTTCAACGTTGCATTATAAGAACAGAGAGGAACAGCTTAAGGTGTTCAGACAACCAACCTTAATATATCCAGTTACCTTATAGGAATTGCCAAAAGGCAGAGGCTCTGTTATAGCTAACTAGACTCCTGTGCCAATGTTCAATTTAAGGAGAGTCAAGGCAGCAATAGTCTCATATGGCATGAATTCACCTTTGTGAAGCAAATATTAAACTCATGGTCAGTTTGTAATAGAATTATCCCTAAAAACTGGATAGAATTGGTTAAAGATGTTTTAGAGCCTGGTCCACAATTGCAATGGAGTACCTGGTTCAGAGAAGAGGCTACAATTATTGAACAATGGAATAAAGCTAGAGGTATGGAAATCTCCCAAGATCAGATTATTGGAGAAGGAGATTATGGTACTATAGAAAGACAAGCCGTATATGATGACCACACCCTGGATTTATGCTGTACAGCAACTTCGAATGCTTTGTACAGAATTAGAGAAATAGGAAAGAAAACTGAGTCATTTACTAGTTATATAGGGTCCAAAGGAAGCTTTTATGGATTTCTTACAAAGACTGACTTCAGCAGTAAATAGAATTATACCAAATTCAGAATGTAGACAAATAATAATTGAATCTCTGGCTTTTGAAAATGCCAGTTCTCTATGCAAAAGAATAATTAGACCATTAAAGGCAAGATCAGCACCTTTGGAAGAATGGATCCGAAATACAATTAATATTGAATCTCATGACCTTGATGATGCATGGATAGGAGAGATGATTTCCAGAGGTTTGAGGAAAAATCAAAATGTCAAATGTTGTAATTGTGGCAAACAAGGTCCCCTTAAAAGGGATTGTAGACAGGGCATTTCTAGAAACAATGTATTTTCTAAGAATAATCCATTCAAAATGCCCCTCCCTTCTGGACTATGCAGAAGGTGTAGCAAAAACAGGCATCAGACTAACTAAAGTAGGTCAGTGAGGAATATTCAAGGTAATTCCTTGCTGTTGTAGCTCTGTTTCCTCTTGCAGGCCCCTATGGCAAATCTGTTTGAGTAGTTTCCTGTCATCACAAAGGGAACTCCTTCCTAGAGCAATTAAAGAACCTAAAGCCTATTGTAAGAAACCATACTGCTCTGAATAATAGAACGGCTATAGAAGAGAGGAAAAATTCAGGAGAAACCATAAAGCAAGTATTTTGGTAAACTTTTATAAATTAACAATGACCAAAATTAAAAATATGAATAAATGATGTTGTCATTGAAGGTCTGGTAGACACAGGTGTGGATGTAACAATAATTTCATCAGCATCTTAGTATCCAGATTAACCTCTTCAGGACATAAATGTTAATTTTTTTTAGGGACTGGAACTTTATCTCAGCTAAAGCAGAGCATGAGCTGGGTCAAATGTTTAGGGCCAGAAGGACAGAGAGAAATAGTAAAACCATATATGACTAAAATAGCAATAAATTTGTGGGGACGTGATTTGTTACAACAATGGAATATTCAGATTAACATTCCCCCAATCTTGGAAACAAACCAAAAATTAATGTATGTTTCTGGGAGAAAAAATTTGCAAACCAGCCTGTGCTCAGTCGGTATGTCCGGTCCGTCCCCACGTGTGTGGAAATTTCCCAGCAGCCACACTAGTTAGCCATAAAGGCCGGGTGGTGGTGGTGCACACCTTTAACCCCAACCTAGAGAGGAATATATGGGGGAGGAGACAGGAACTCGCCCTTTTTTCAGTCTAAGATTTCAGATCATGTGGATCTGAATTTTAACTGCATTTTGGTCATATTACCCTGCAAATATTCCCCAAAAGGAATTTTAATTCAGAGGGAAGATATTATCTTGGAATGGATATTTTCCCCACATAAACCAAGTAAAAAATTAACAACTTATGTGGAAAAGGTCTCTGAGTTAATTCTAAAAGGAAAATTGAGACTTCATCAATTGACAGGAATAGACCCAGCAGAAACTGTAGTACCATTCACTAATGATGAAACTGACAAATTATGGGCAGAAAGTTAACCCTGATAAAGAGCTTTTACTAATTTTTGGGAGAGATTAATAACAACTATCCCAAAAGCAAAAGAATTCAACTTATAAAGAGAATTAACTGGATCCTTCCTTACATTGTTTGGAACACACCAATAACTGGAGCCTCTGCATTCTATACTGATATAAATAAATCAGGAAAGGCAGGTTACAAATCAGAAAATTTATGTAAAGTTGATCAAAAGCCCTTATTATTCTGTCCGAAAGTCAGGATTGTATACTATTCTCATGGTACTAATGGGTTTTAAAGAACCTCTCAACATAGTTACCAATTCACAATATGCAGAAAGAACTGTTTTGCATATTGAAACTGCTGAATTTATACCAGATGATATAGAATTGACTTTACTATTTATTCACTTGTAAAGATGTAATCAGGAATAGCAATCATCCCACATACATAACATGTTCGATCCCATACGGATCTTCCAGGTCCTCTAGCACAAGATAATGCAGAAATTAATCAATTGTTGGTTGGAAATGTGCTGAAGCACTCAGAATTTCATAAAAAGCATCATGTCAATAGCAAAGTTTAAAAAAAAAGACTTTTTCATCACGTGACAACAAGCCAAAGAAATGTCCTACTTGTTCTTTATACAACCAAACACCATTGCCTGCAGGAAGTAACCCAAAGAGTACTCAGAGATATGAAAAATGGCAGATGGATGTGTTCCATTTTGTAGTATTTGGAAAACTAAAATATGTATACCACACCATTGATTGTTTTTCAATGGGCAACAACAGCTTTGAGTTTGGAAAAGGCTGATTCGGTAATCACACATTTGCTAAAAGTTATGGCCATCATAGGTATATCTGTACAAATAAAGACAGATAATGCTCCAGCGTATATATGTCTCTAAGAAAATGAAACTTTTTTCTTATTATAATATAAAGCTTATTACAGATATACCTCACAATCATACAGGGAAGGTAGTTATAGAAAGATCAAATATAACTCTATAAGATATGTTAAATAAACAGAAAGGGATAATAAATACCCCCGATATAGATTAAATAATGCTTCATTAACTTTGAATTTTCTCAGTGCTAATGAGAAAGGAACAACAGCTGCTGAGAGACATTGGCTAGTAGAGAAAAAAACTACAGCATTGATTTAACCCAACTGATTTAGTTGATATACTTTAAAGATCTACTGATCTCAGAATAGAAACCAGGACATGTATTATGTCAGGGAAGGAGTTTTGCTTTTGTTTCTATAGAAGAAGAAAAACTATGAATATCATCAAAATTGGTAAAGTTTCAATTTTAACAAGAGATGCCTCTTAATTAAAAGAGATGATAGTTCGTTAAGCACCATGGTCATCTAATCTAAACTTACCTATAAAACTAACAAATGCTTTTCACTTAATCAGATATATCTTGCCAAAAAAGAATCTCCTTTCAGGAGAATAAAGGTACCCTGCTAAGTAATCTGAAGACCACTGGACAAATGAGAATCTGAAGAAAAAGCACAAATCATCCAGAAAAAAAAATTGTCTCAAGAAAAAGAATAAATTGACTTATTGGTATATCACATTCCCAATAGGATAAAATTTTATAAATCTTCCCAAATGTTTGTTTCTGATGTTCTCTACAAACATATGATGCAAATGGTCTTTTTTAGTTCTAGTTCAATTAAAGATTAAAGCTGGCTTTGGAGTTGGTGTGTGGTTCTCTCCTTTTCTAAACCCAAGCATGCCTATTAAAGTAAAATCCAGAATCTCTGTTTCATGTCAGAAAAACCACTTGATATGGGGCAAAAGAAAAACAAATATTTAAGGACTATTTTTATTGCCACCAATATCATAATCTTTTGATTCTATATTGACTCTTTAACAACTTTTCTTAAGGTATAAATTTTATAAAATTAACACATATATATTCTAAACTTTTTGTCATGATATTAATGGTCATATTGAGTACTAACTAATTCTAGAAAAATGGCTTCAATAAACACCACTAAGCTAAAAAGAAAGAAAGAAAGAAACACCACCTAAAGATTGGTTTTGGATTATAAACTTCTCAGAAAAATTTTGAAGTGGCTAGCTGAGATGATCCGGCCTCACAGACTACTCTAGCCAGGACTTGAAACAAGCTCTGCACTTTCCTATTACACAGAAACTGGACAATAAATGATACAGCTACTTCTCCAAGGACTTGACAATTAATCCAAATTTTTATTTTCAGGATCTCCTAAAGATGCTACCACACCTCCCCCCCCAGAGAGAAGGAAGCAAATTTAAGAATACAATGCTCACATTCCCAAGAGGTGGGGTGGGTGGTTTTTGGTTGTTTAGTGGGTTATAGATATTTGTCATTGTTTGGGTGGGGTGGTTAACAGTTGCTATTGGTTACAGCCAGGAAGAAAGTTGAACAAAGGAAATTAGATTCAGATTTCTTGTTTTGAAAAGAAAAAGAGGAATACAGATATGATAGGATAAAAGGGTAGATTATTAAATTTACTCTGAAAAGAAAAAAGGAACGATATAGATATGATAAGATAAAAAGTTAGATTATCGAGTCTACTTTTAAAAAGCAATTACTAGTTTTAAATGTTTTACATAGGATTGGATTTTTATATTTTGTATACAAATTTTGGATGTTGACACAAATTTGAGATTAATTTTGTTAGAATACACTATACATATATTTCTACTCTTGTTCAAGGAACTGTAACTATACAACTCATTTAACAATATAGTGCAAATTTCTAGTCCTTAAAAATTATTATTGCCAACTGTTTAGGATAATAAGGAAATACAGGTTAGTAATTAATCACCTGTTATAATTAAACTTGTAGTCACATTAAGTATGCTTTTAAGGTCAAACAGAGATATATTTTAGATAGACAGGTCATCTTCAAATACTTCAGAGATATATATATATACAAAATATGGCATTTAAGATGCTTTAATAACATAGGCTTTTTTTTATTATGACAATGAGACATGTCTGCTCCTGGCAGCACCAGTCTACTTCAGAAAGGATAATGGGTATCAAAGAAACTCCACATGGAGTTTACTTTCTTTGTGGAAAAAGTAAGCCACTGGGCAAGAAAATTCCCTTGCCTTGACTGCTAATTGTATGCTGTCCTAATTGGATAAGCAGAACACAAACAAAAGTGACTTCCAAACATTGTCAAGACAAGGAGGGACAGTCCTTCAGAATATCCAGACATAAAAGCCTGCCAGATATTCTAGGTCTATAGGTCAAACATGGATGCTATAACATTGCAAAGGAACTTTGGGTGACTGTCCAGGCAGCCAGCTGTTTCTGTCATTTCTCACACTTTTTGGAAGTCGCTTACTTATACTTTCCAATTACTTAGTTGATATTTCTTTCTTGGGTCTCTGAGAGAGTTGAAGACTAGATAGTTATAATTTTTCTTGTTTAGCAGATGCAGAAAGCAAGTTACGATACAAAGTAAATTATGCACAAGACTTTGAACTCACTAAGATAGGCTAGATATAGAGTATTTTCTCTGAATTTGTCCAATGCAAATGGTCTAGACATTTTTATGTATTTAATGAATATACATATTATATATAGTTATTGTACTTATTGTATATAATTTTTCTTATATTAGTTATAGCCTTCTTTTTATTTTAGACAAAAAGGAGAAATGTAGTGATATTTCATTTGTATTTTAATAAATCAAGCTTGCCTGAAGACCAGAACACAAAACAGCCACACTGGTCAGCCATACAGGCCATGCAGTGGTAGCATATGCCTTTAATCCCAGCAGCCATACTAGTTAATCATAGAAGCCTGGCAGTGGTGGTGCATGCTTTTAATCCCAGCCTAGAGAGGAATATATGGGATGAGACAGGAATTCACCCTCTTTTCAGTCTGAAGATTTCATAGAAGTAAGAGCTCTCTAGTGACTTGGCTGCTTTGCTTCTCTGATCTTCATAGTGAACCCTAATATGTGTCTCTAGGTTTTTATTATTTGTGCTACACTGGACCATGTATATACATATATATACACACATATATATATATATATGTGTGTGTGTGTGTGTGTGTGTGTGTGTATGTTCTACTTTTTATCCCCATGTGGTTTCTAATTGACTCTGGGAGTTTAAGCTTTGGCTGTGTCTTATACTATCCTGGAAACTTCTTTCCCTCATTCCTCTTTAATGAGTGTGATATTCTTGTGACACTCCATTTTGGCTTTTGAGAGAACCTATGGCTTCTCTTCTGAAGGGAGCAAAGGCATCCAGCCAGGGCCCTGCCTGTTGCAGGAGCTCCTTCCGCTCCTTCAGCCAATAGCCGCTGAGATACCAGNAAAATAAATACCCCTTTAATTCCCAACTGGTGTGGGATTGTTTATGACTTACGCCTTCACCTGCCTTTTGTTAGGAGTCCCTTGCTAGTGGCCCTGAACACTGAGCTGTTAACCAGAAGGTTGAAGGTTCAAAGAGCTACATAGAAGAAAGACCATTAACAGGGAAAATTATTAAGTAAAGCAAAGGATATTGTAATTTGTCATATCAAGTGACATTTATGCATGCATGGGCTTAGAGAGGGCTCAGTTCAATTTCAGAACCCAAGTTAAAAAGCAAAACAAACAGGAATGGTAGTGCACACTTGTAATCCCTGACCTGGAGAAGTGGGGAGAGAAGGATTCCTAGGTCCCCTGGCCAGCTAAATTAGCCTAACCCGAGAGTCCCAAGACCTAGAGCAAAAGACCTTGTGTCAAAAACAGAAAATACCTCCTGAGGAGCGGTGTCTGAAGTTGACCTCTGGCCTCCACATGCTTGGAGGAGTCCTAGATTTAGTCAAGATTAAGTTTGAGTAATAGCTATGTGGGTATGCACATACACATAAAATATGCTGATTTCAGTCTGTGTAAAACACACCATGAAAATATCTGATCAAAAGAAATAAGTGGTTTAGAACTTAGTTTAAAACGGTGCTGACGAGATTACTCAGTCATTAAGAGCACTGGATATTCTTCCAAAGTACCCAGGTTCAATTCCCAGTACCCGCATGGTGGCTCACAACCATCTGTAACTCCAGTTCCAGGGATATGATGCCCTCTTCTGGCCTCCACAGTTACCAGGAACACATATGTGTATGAACAAACATATGTACAGCTAAAACACTGAAACACATAAATAAAGTAAAATTAAAATATTTAAAACTTGACTAAATATTGACCCTCTGAACTCTTGCCAATGATACTATCCTGAAGTAATTGAGAGGAAATGTTCCAGTTCTACAATTGAGCTGAGATGCACCAGAAAGTAAAATAAATAGCTGAATGGGTGGATAAATGAATAGATGTGTGCATAGAAGGATGAATGGATGCATGGATAGAATAGATGGGTGGATAGATGGATGGATGCATGGATGGAGGAATAGATGGGTGGATAGATGAATGGATGCATGGATGGAGGAATAGACGGTTGGATAGATGGATGGATGCATGGATGGAGGAATAGATGGGTGGATAGATATGGATGGATGCATGGATGGAGGAATAGATGGATAAAAGGATGGATGCATGGATGGAGGAATAGATGGTTGGATAGATGGATGGATGCATGGATAGAGGAATAGATGGGTGGATAGATGAATGGATGCATGGATGGAGGAATAGATAGATAAATGGATGGATGCATGGATGGAGGAATAGATAGATGGATAGATATGGATGGATGCATGGATGAAGGAATAGATGGTTGGATAGATGGATGGATGCATGGATGGAGGAATAGACATGAATAGATGGATGGATGCATGGATGGAGGAATAGACATGGATAGATGCATGGGTGGAGGAATATATGGATGGATGCATGGATCAAGGAATAGATGAGTGAATAGATACATGGATGGAGGAATAGATATATAATAAAGCAAAGAAATAAAAATCTAATTGAAGAATCTATGTGGTATTTTGATGTTACCTAAGATTCTTAAAAACTTTCTATTTGAAAAATGTTAAAATTTTGATAAGTATTATAAAACTATTAGACTAAAAAGTGGGAGCTTATAATAGGAAAACACAAAAAGCAGATTCTGGGACTGGTGAGATGGATCAGTGGGTAAAGGTGTTTGATGCCAAGCTGAGAAGCCTGAGTTCAATCACCAGGACCCACAGGGTGGAAAGAGAGGACTGATTCCCACAAGTCATTCTCTGATGTCCACATGGGTGCTATGGCGCATGCACACTCTGCACTGCTCACACAAATGCAACATCAAGTATAAGAAATCCTTTTTTCACATGTATTTACAAACATTTAAAATACTGTAGAAAGGGGCTGGAGAAATGGCTCCGCGGTTAAGAGCACTGACTGCTCTTCCAAAGGACCCGGGTTCAATTCCCAGCACCCACATGGCAGATCACAACCGTCTGAAAATCCAGTTCCAGGGGATCTGACACCTTCACACCAATGCACATAAAGTAAAGATAAGTAAATCATAAAAAAATTTTAAAAAATACTGTAGAAAATATGAGTGGACAAGTAGATGTCCTATAATAGATGCCCTTTTTAAGTTAGAAAAATGATAGCTGGTGAAGGGGAGGCAGATGAGAAGGTCCCATGTGCACACTGAGGCCACCACCACAGAAGAGCCAAGATGGAGGATGTAGTAGAAACTGAAATAGGAAGGAAACTGGAAGACAAGGTCACATGGGGTCTGAAGGCCACAATGAGTTCTGATTTTGAGTTCTGAGAGCCACAGGAACGGGTGAATGGTGGCAACCAGGAGAGGAAAGGCCTCATATTTAGAAGAAATCTGCCTGCTGTATGGGGGAGTGGTTAGAAAGGGATGCGGGTGGGAGCAGGAAGACCAGGTAGGACCCCTGATACCAGGGCAGGTAGGGATCTGAGGGACTTGGATAAGGTGACAACACAGAGGAGACAAAAACTGGTTAGACCTCGATGTGTTTGAAAGGAGTCAATGGGTTTGCTGTGACCATGGGGGTTGGGGGTGGTGATAAAGGAGCAGATAGAGGTCAGTTCTAGCACTTTCATCTCAACAGCCCGAAGAGGCCTTAAGAATTTCCCAAGACAGCGATGGGGAAAAGAACAGGTCCAGGGCAGGCTGTGAATCTGTGAGATGCTTGTTAGAATGGCTGGAAATGATCAGTAGGCAGGTGGACCACTATTGCATTCTGAATTCTAGGGGAGTTACCAGTGATGGTTTTACATATCAACATGTGGTAGCCTACCAAGAGCCAACCTGAGGGCCCACTTAGCTCATGGAGCACCAGGAAGATAAGGGGAGCAGCCTTTGATCACTTGTGGAGTGTGGTGGAAGACTATTTAAACGGTTCACGGATAGCGTTCTTCCTCTCATGTCTTGTTCTAGAACCAATTCTCTTAAAGCAGGGTTTTCATTCTATTCTATCCCAAATCCACTATGGGTAAAAGGAGGAATGGAGACTCCACCTGATCCAAGACTTCCAGGTCTGGCTCCTTCTCCCATGCTTACTTGGTTTCACCTTCTCTGCCTCTCTGAATCCCCCACTCTAGCCCCATCCAGGCTCCCTATTGCTCTGCAGCCATCTCCCTCTTCCTCATTCTTGCCATTTCTTCTGCCTCTTTAATTCCACCCCATCCCCACCCCAGCTCAGTTCTCAGGTGATCAGGACAGATTTGATCATCTTGCTTCTGGTAAACACTGTCTTTGACTTGGAAGAAGTAATGGTAGCATAGTGACCTTGAGCCTGATCTCTAAGACCAGAGGTCACATTTTCACCCTTGTTCTATAACCAGGATCCAGTCACTCACTCTTCCAAGTAAGTGTGGGCATGCCTCATCAACAGGCAATTTGGGCAGCGAGGGCAGCATGGGCAGTTTCAGATCTTATTCTAGTCCTAATGCTACTGTTACCATTGCTCTTCTCAGCAGACACACACACAAATGCACAATTGACTCTCTGCTAGCAGGGGCTGGGCTAAGGTGGCACCTATGCACTGGTTTCAGGAACCTTGTACTTTAAGTGGGGCGATGCCACAAGGCCTGAATACCACACCCCCCCCAAGACAGTCATGGGGCGAGGACTGTGCTTTCAGCTTCCAGACTAGTGCTAGCGTGAGCATATTCTTGAGGCCAAGGGAGGAGTGTTGCAAGGGAAACTTTCTGGGGTCCAGAACCATGCTTCCTGCTTCTACTGTTGTGAGAGGAGGTGTATACTGGGATGCTTCAGCCTGGGGGGAAAGAGAGCAGAATGGAATGTTTCTCTTGGAGGATGGATTTCTGGAGTGGAGGCATAGTGATGGGAGAAAACTAATGCTCCTGTGCATCTCTATGATTGCTAAGTAGAATGTGTTAGTCGGGAATAGCTGGGTGGGAGAGCAATACAAGAGAGAGTTGAGGCTGAGGATGCTATTCTGTTGGTAGATTGTCTAGAAGACATGAAGTCCTGGGTACGATCTGTCACATTGTCTAATCTGGGTGTGGTGGCATGTGTCTCTGACCTCAGCACTTGATGGAAGTGGAGGCAGGAGAATCTGAAGTTCAAGGTCACCCTTGGCTGTGTATCAAATTCAATGCCATATTGGGCTCTATGAAGCTGGGGGGAGGGGAAGGGTGTGCAGAAGCAGTCAGAGAGCATTGGATGGGGTAGGACCCCATCAATAAAATGAGATTAGCACCCTGCCAAAACTGGAGTATGCAGTGTTTGTGAAGAGCCTTCCCTGCCAGCCCTTTCAAGGACTCCTTCCTGGCTGGTATCTTGGTGGCCACATCTCCCATGAAGCACCCCCCTTGTTGCTATGCACAATGATGCCATAAAGCCTTCCAGCCCCCACCATGAGCCACCTCCCTGCAGCCACAAGGCAGGTGCCTTGGCTTCAAACACTTTTCATCCTACAATTATGAACAGGCTGGTTTTGCTTACAGTCATCCAGTAATAGCCATGAGCTTCTGCCTGGGTTCAGAAAAATCACTTTTCCTAACAACCAGAGGCTGTGAAGCCACCCTGGGAAGTACAATGGCATGTCTCTGGCACCAGAGTGCGGCCCAAGAGAGCCAGCATGCCTGGAGGGAGGGCTGTCATTACCAGGGTGACCTTCTAGGCCCCCAGCTCACCGTGGGATGCTTGTGCTATCTGACTGGAAGCTCTACGCTGTGGCACCTGCCAGTCTGACTTCTCAGGACCTGCACATGCTCAGGCTTCATCTGGCCTGGGGAAGTCTATCCTGGGGAAGCAGAGCTGGGCACAACCCTGTCCTCCTGTGCAGAAATTCCCTGTGAACCCAGCTTGACCTCTGGTTGCATTCATGTGGCCTCGGTGCAGGGAGAGAGGGAAATGACCTATGTCCATTCTCACCGCTAAGTTCCTGTTAGTCAGGCTTTTTACTCGCAGGCAAACCATTGAGAGCATAGGCCTGGGGTTAAATCCAGACTTGATCATTTACTGTTACACGGTCTTGGGAGGAAGTTCTTGCCTTTGTCTTTGTTTTGTTTTGACCCCCTCAAAATTGAAGAGTATGTTCATGACTTCCAAACTGAGTGGCAGAATATTTACAACTGAAATTGTCCTTTGACCCCTACCTTTAGCCCCTGGACACATTTATTCATCCAAGGAGGCACTATGTGTGTGGGTATAGGTGTGTATCCCCATGTGCTTTCAGAGGCCAGACAGTCTTACTCGATCACTTTCTGCCTCACTCCTTTAGGTCTCTCACTGAGCCTGGAGCTAGGCTTGCAGTCAGCAGACTCCAGTGACCCTCATGTCTCTGCTCCCAACAGTGCTGGGGTCACAGATGTGCGCATAGCTACACCCAGCCTTTTTTTTTAACACAGCTGCTAAGGATTTGAACTCAGATCCTCGTGTGCATAGCAAGTGCTAAGCCATTTCTCCAGCCCTTGCTTAACTTTTCTATGCCTCTGGGGACTGCTTCTAAATGCTGACATTTTCAAAGGGCAGTTACACAGCTGCGATACAAGAAGTGGTTAGGGTGGCGGAGAGTGCTGGCAGAACACATGAGAGGTGTTTTAGGCCTCATCTCAGCTGAGGGCCAGGGCGGGTCATCAGGCTGTGAATAGCAGACCCGTGGGTGCTGGCCATTCCAGTGCTGCACAGCACCTCATCCTAGCCTTGGCCTACATTGCACCCAAAGAGAAGCTAGGGCAGAAGCGGAGGCAGAAACAAAGACTCTGTGGACTGCTGAGCCCTGGACTAGCCCCAGGTCCTCTCAGAGATCTGTACACCATCTGTGCTGGGTCCCAGCATCCCCATTTACTTCTGAGTTAAGAGGAGATATAATCGGAAGAAGTGCTCAAGAAATGAGTGATTGAGTTGGGGAACTGGCTCGGTGTATGCAAATGTGAGAATTAAATTCAGATCTCCAGAACCTACCTAAGTGCTGGCTAGATGTGGTAGCCCATCTGTAAGCTGGGCTCAGATGCAGGGGTCTCCAGACCAGGAGCAAGCTGGCTAGCTAGACAAGCCTGTATCTGTGAGCTCTGTGCTACCTGAATAAGATGGGAAATGATTGAGGAAGACTCCAGCCTTCAGCTTCAGGCACAAACACACACACACATGTGCACACATATGTGCCTATACCTATATATGTGGACACACACGTGCACCCATGCATACCACACAAACACATGCAAAAAAGAGAGAGAGGAGAGAGATGACTCAGTGGGTAAGAGCATTGGTTGCTCAGGCAGCGAATCTAGGTTCAGCTCCCAGCACCCACATGGTGGGCCACAGCTGTCTGTAATTCCAGTTCCAAAAGATCCAACACCTTCTGGATTTCACAGGCACTTGCAGGCAAAATACTCATACACATAAACATAAACAAAAACTTAAAAGAACCATGCTTTCGGGGTCCCTCAGAAGTGCAGCAGGAGTTTTATGTGAGCCCCCCTCACGACCCTTCCCAGCGTTCATGTCCTGGCTGGGCACACTAGCTATTGTCTCCATTCCTGCTCATTGATAAATAGTCTGTTTTTTCCACGCAGTGTTTGTCTCATGTTGAGAATGTGCAGGCCTGAACTCTGCCAGGCTTATCTTTACAGTGGATTTCCTGCTGGTGGTGGATCTGCCCGCTCCCCACTGAGTAATAATTCATATTACCCAAGTGCGAAGATAATACTGACGTTCATGATGTAGGTGGCCTTGGCAGACCCCAGCTCCTTCTGTCTGGGTGGGAATCTGCAAACATTAACCCTGGCTGGCGTGCACCCAACATCCCTCTCATGGTCAGAAAGCCAGGACTGAGTTGGCGGGGAGTGGGTGGGGAGTTCATTCATCCATCAGCTATGTGTTGGACCTCCTGTATGTACCAGGCAGTGGGATGAGCTCCAGGCACACAGATAACACAGAGGATGGGGCAGTTCTTGAGGCCCAGCCAATGATAACATGAGAATTTGTTCTGGGGCAACAATGAGGACCAAGCCAGCCGGAGCATAGGAGGAGTGTGCAATCTAATCTAGGAACTCAAGGGAGGCCTTTAGGCTCCTCTCTCTCCCTCTGTGTGTGTGTGTGTGTGTGTGTGTGTGTGTGTGTAGGCCACAGGACAGCCTTGAGAGTCACTCTTCAGGAGATATTGCCTTGTCTTTTGAGATAGTCTCTCGTTGGCCTGCAACTCACCATTTTAACTAGGCTGACTAGTCAATGAACCCAAGATCTACCAGACTCTACCTCTGTACCTCCCCACAGCTGTGTGCCACCAAACCTCTCCCTCTCTCCCTCTCCCTCCCTCTCCCTCTCCCTCTCCCTCCCTCTCTCTCTCTCTCTCTCTCTCTCTCTCTCT
>LOEQ01000011.1:118635-152673 GCA_001685075.1 Bramus lutescens
CTCTCTCTCTCTCTCTCTCTCTCACAAACACACACGGGTGAGGGAACTGAAAATAAGTTCTTATGCTTGTGCAGTGAGCAATCACTGACTGAGGCTAAGTTTTAACCAAAAGCTCTATGTACTCAACATCAGTCCTAAACGGCAATTTCTGGGTTTGGGGGAAGAGGAGGGTCCTTTGCCACTGTGTTAAGTCCATTGGGCTACACCTAACATCTAGAGCATCTCCTGACCATGGGCATCCCAGAAAGCTGGTGTTGCTCCTCTGTCCATACATGTGACTGCATAGTATTTAACCCCTTGCCAAGATACCAAGTCCCCATTCTGATCATAACTAACTCATTCCAAGGGGAACTGTCCTGTCCCCATCACCTCAGCCAACAGGCCTTTGTGCTAGCAGAGATTTTCTCCCTTGATATAGCTAAGCCCATTGGCATTTGCTTTGATTAAAATTATGGTATGACTGGCATCTCTGAGATTCCAGGCCCAAAATATGTAACACAGCCTAGAATGATAGGAAAGCAAAGCATTCACTGACAGTAACCCATGTGCTGCCAAGAAAACTGGACTTGAGTCCCAACTAATGTTTGCACACTCTAGGTACAACAGTCCCTGGCAGGAGAAGAGGTTTCCAGCCTTGTCTGGGT
The DNA here is from genome assembly GCA_001685075.1 of Bramus lutescens. Lineage (NCBI taxonomy): Eukaryota > Metazoa > Chordata > Mammalia > Rodentia > Cricetidae > Bramus > Bramus lutescens. Next base: position 119,280 of record LOEQ01000011.1, read on the forward strand.
ACCAGAGATGGGTAGGCATGAAGGCCTCTCTCTTCTGCCCTTCTTCACCCTACATCCTCTAGCTAGCCCACCGCTGGCCATGGAGTGACAGAGCTCACCAACAGGAAAAATGCAGTAACTGCAAAAACATGTGATGGGGCCAGACTTCGCCCAAAGCAAACCTCACAAGCCTGGGGTTTGGAACAGGTTCTGAAATGACCGTCATTGTCTGGCTATGTGGAGCAAGAAGTTTCATGGAGGGTGAGATAACATGCAGGATCTGGGCTAAGGAAACTGGTTTTCTCCAGGCACCTCTGTCCAGAGAGGAAGCCAGGGCCCCACCCCCACGCACTCCCCAAAGTCTCTGGGGGTGAGTCAAATCTCAGCAGTGACTTCATTTCCTCTAATTGGGAGGCTACAGACTCTCTGGAAGCTTCCAGCCAGTAAACTACACTGATTGCAGTGTGGGAGCCTCTGATATACTTGATCGTACTTTCCCTCTGGGACCCTGGTGGCCTAGGGGAGTGACAGCCAGGGGTTGAGTATTTGCTTAGGAAGAGGGATATGTTTTTAAGATAACATTTAATCCCAAGTAGAGGAAAGTTTCCAGATGTCTCTGCAACGTCCATCAGTGAGTGAGAAATGGGTGAAGGTCCTGCTTGTTGACTTTCTGAAGAGCTCCAGCTATTCACATATACCCCACACCCCCGTACTCCACCCACCCACCCTGCATACACCCTCACCTGTGACCTCCTTCCACTTCTGGGCTACTTCCATGCTTTCAGGTCTTGTGCAGCACTATAGAAAATTAGATGTGACTATCTACATCACCATGTGTCCCCCTCTCCCCTCTCCTGTCCTAACAGACTATGTCCTCTCTGAAGAGGACTTGGTCTTCCTCAACATGCAACTTGGTATATGGACCTTGTACAAAGTCCTGTTTGTCTCTTCTTTACCCCCAGTGACCTTCAGCATCTGGGCATAAAGCACTCCCTCTGTTCTTCCCTTCCTCCCCTCTTCCTGAGTGGGCTCCATCAGCTGAGATGGTCAGTTTTCTTTTTCTTTCCATCAGCCCAGAAGCAGGACTGCACCATAGTCTTGGGAGCAAGACCACCTAGGTTTAGATCCTGGCTCCATGGCTTTCAATCTGACACCGTGGACCAGTTGGTTACCTTGCAGCTTTGTGCCCTGCTTTCCCCATGTGGGAAGCGGTCAGAATGAAAGCTCTCTTCTATGAGCAGTAACAGTTCCTGAGCTCGAGAAGCCAAGCACATGATTGTGAGTGAGTGCTCCGCAGATGTGAACTACAGTGACGCTGGTGATAACACAGGAAGCCCCTCCTCTAAAGTCCCTTGCATTCTATCAGGCTTTTCTCTTTCGGAGCATGAAATAGCATGAACCATATGACAGTCTGGCTCCTTATTTCAAAGTCCAAATTTACGCCATGGCCTGAGTGTCCCTAGAAACAGACACTAGTTTTCAGTAATAAGACCCCAACTTCAGGGCTGGAGAGATGATTCAGTGATAAGGAGTACTGGCTGCTCTTTTGGAGGATCCAGGTTCAAATTTCCAGCGTCCGCATGGTGCCTTGCAAACCACCTGTAACTCCAGTTACAAGCTCTTGGTCCCCTCAGTACTATAGCAAGCTCTTAGCACTTAGGTGGGGTGTGGCTAGTAGCTTGGGGGGTCCAGTGGATGGGTTTGGACTTTAGGGGACCCTAGCCACTCCTTTGAGGGACGACCGATCGATCTTTTCGGTTCCCTCAACCCCCTCCCGCCCAGGGTTTTGTCCCACTGGGGAGGACCTAGAGAGTGGAGCATCCTACCATGTGTCTGTTCATTCACCTCTTGTCCCCTCAGTATTGGAGCAAGCTGTGTTTCAGAGTTCCACCAAGGTTGCAGGAGGATAGGCCTACATATATCTTGCTTATCCATCAATTCATAGGTTCATGAGTTGTTTGTGGTTTGGGGCTGATATGAATAAACCTTCCCTTGGTGTTCATGGAAATGATTTTGATTCTCTTGAGAATATGAACCTAGGAGTGGACTAGCTGGCTAATATGATACCCCTGTGTTTAACTGATAAAGAAATTGCTATACCAGACTGTTTGAAATAATTTGCACTAATAAGGTGTGAGCTTTGAATATTTCCAGATCTTGGTTCATGTGCCCCCATCAAATTACCAGTGGTGAGGGAGTGGCCATTCACCATGGCTTATTTTTTCCATTTCCCTAATGGCTGATAGTTTGGAGATCTGTTTATATCTTTACTGGAAAAAAAAATGCTATCTAAATTCTTTCTCTGGGGTTTGCTTGAATATTTTATTTTTCATTTCAAGCTGTCAAATTTTATGTGTGTTAGATACAAGTACATAGCAGAACTTCTCAGTTATGTGGTTTGCAAGTATTTTAGCCCATCAGTGGGGCTGTCTTTCCCTTTTGTCCTTTCCTTTTCCAGGTTGGGGAAGGGGGCAGGGGGGGACAGGCTAGCCTGGGCTCACAGGCATATGCCACATGACTTTCTACTTTTTACTTCCTTGGCCATACAATATTTTGAAACATCAGTTTTATTTTAAGATTTATTTTTGTGTGTGGCAGGGGTGGGGTGCATCTGTGTGCCAGTGCATGATGGGCCAGAAGAGGGTGTCAGATCCTCTGAGCTGGAATTACAGGTGGTTGTGAGTCATCCAACATGGGTGCTGGGAATGGAACTCAGGGCTTCTAGAAGAACAGAGAATGCTCTTAGCCACTGATCCATCTCTCCAGCCCCAGCACCAAAGTTTTTAATCTTGACAAAGTCCAGATTGTCAATAGATTCTCTTGTTATTTGGCTCTTGGTCCTAAGGAACTATTGGCTACCTTCAGTCACAATAATGATATTCCACACACTCCCATGACTCAGAAGTACTTTCTTCTTTTACTGTGTACTTACCTAATGCTGCTGGGTTGTATATGTGCCAGGCTGGCACTCTACAGCTGAACCACTTCCCCAGCCCAGTACACTTCCTCAAAGTGGTCCTATAGACACAGCCCCCTACAGAAAAGCAACACTTCACAGATCCAGCTCACAGGAAAGGAAACAGAGGTGGGGTACCAGGCCCGGGGTCACTCAGAAGCTCCTATCCTCCCAGGGCTTGAACAGTGTCTAGTCTGTGATGGACCCACAGGGACGGTCCACCAGGTAGGTGACTGACGGGCCCTAGCAGGTGCCCAGCATGCTATGGCACCTCGGTGACAGACCGCCTGGACACTCAAGGTTGCTAAGTATCTCCTTTCTCCCCACAGTGTCTCATTGTCGGAGGAGGACCGTGTGGCTTGCGCACTGCCATTGAACTTGCCTACCTGGGAGCCAAAGTGGTTGTAGTGGAGAAGAGAGACACCTTTTCCCGGAACAATGTACTGCACCTCTGGCCCTTCACCATCCACGACCTGCGGGGCCTAGGAGCCAAGAAGTTCTATGGGAAATTCTGTGCCGGCTCCATCGACCACATCAGTGAGTAGGGCTGGGGTGAGGTACTTCATGAAGGTCCAGACCTCACTGTGGGTGGACCCACTTTGCCACATCAAGGAGCCCCAGATGGCCTTTGAGGACCCCCAGCTGAAGGACTATGCTTTAGTTACTTTGTTTTGCCTGTGAAGAGATGCTTCACAGGAATCAGTTTGAAGAGAGGTTTTAGTTGGGCTCATGGTGTGAAGAGACACAAACCTATTGTGACAGCGATGTGAAAAAGGCAAGCAGCTTCATGGCTGCTAGCTCATATCTGGGCAGATGCAGAAATGAAGAGAAGCCCAGCAGAGGGGCTGGGCTATAAACTTCAAATCCCCTTCCTCCCCCAGTGGCTCACTTCTTCCTGCTAGGCCACATCTCCTAAAGGTCCTACAATCCCCTAAAACAGTACCACTGGATGGGAGCCAAATGTCAAAATACATGAGCCGGGGGTGACATTTCACATTCAGACCATGACAATGTGCTTTGTGGCTTATTCTGGGCTCCATGCTGTGTCCCATTGGTCATAGACTGTGGCACATACTGCTTGCCAAAATACCTGTCTCCAGGGCCTAAGTGCTTGACACATAATAGATGAACAATAAACATCTGTGGGGGGGGGTGAATGAAATACAAAGCCCAGGGGTAAGCAGTGGAGTCTGTACACTCCAGGAGTACGCAGATTCTGTCAGTAATAAAATGTGCTCTAATAGAGTGAGTCATGTTCCCAGGAGGAATTTGAAAGAGAGAGCTCACAAAGCTTCTAACAGGGCCAGATGGTTGAGACCTTGTGCAGAAGCCTTTGGACATTGTGCTGTGAGTCCTGGGGAGGAGGGCAGGTGGCAGATGAGAGGAGTGATGTAATTGAATGTGTAATCTCTGACGGATTGCTAACTAGTACTCCTTAGAGCTTTGATAACAGGGAAGTCCGCCTGTGTGACTTCGTGGGGGCTGGGAAGGGAAGTTGAGGATGTAGACCAGATGCCAGGCAGTCTGAACGCCTGTGTGGAGCACGGCTTCTGTTCTGCTGTTGGTCACTTGTGGAATCTTGAGATAAGACCTACGCAGACCTGCTTTGGGGAGGCAGTACCCCACCTCCTCGGATCTTTGCAGGGAAGCGGTCTCTGGGCTTCTTCAGATGACAGTGGAACATGGAAGTCAGGCAGGTCATATGAGTCAGGTGAATTCAATACAAAACATGTCTCTTTTATTCCTTACTTTGCTAAATTTCCTTACCTTCCTTCAGGTCTCAATTTTAGCTCCTATAAAACAGGACTAATGTTGTCTCCTTGAATTGCTAAGCTTACACAGGGTCAAGTTTGTAACTACACAGCACCCCACCTTCTGTGTAGTGAACCATTAAAGCACTTTGGGTCTGGTGGCATAGGAGGGTGCCGTGTGTGGTCCTCAAACCTAAGAACCTAATACTTCTCCATGGGGATGGATGAGAGCAGAGCCCAAAGACCCATGTCCATATGAGACCAGTGCTGATGGGAAAAGTGAGTGGGGTGTGGGTGGGACTGGAGAGAATTATCAGCTGCTAAGGGTGTAATTTATTCAGACGCAGAATTTACCAGCAGCAACCCCAGAGTTAATTCCCACTTTGGGATGAGAAAATTCCAGGAGTCCTACGGAAAGAAATGTGTATTTGCCCAGGAAGCCACAGCATGAGCTGGCGAGATGCGCTGACCCACCCAGAGAAGGAAGCCTGTTGGTTAGAATGTGGAGTGAAGGCTTCAAGCAGTGTGGAGAGGATATGGCCTTGTCCAGGGCAGTTCTGGGAGAATGAAGGTGGGGACTTAGAAAGCACCTCCTGTGTCCCAGAAGCCAGGAACCTTGACACTGTGAGGTGTGGCCAAGCCTCCAGTGGAAGGACTGTCTCCTTAGCAGGTTGTGGCCTGGGTTCTCTAAACCCAGCTGGCTGGCTTCTGTTCAGACGGCAGGCCGTCTCCAGCCACAGCTGCATCTTCATGTTCAGCTTTGCTCAGCTTCTCTTTATGTCTTATGTTAGAACTCTTACTTCCCGGCACTGTTCTGCCAGCCCTAGGTTCTTAGCAGTGGTCTGTGTCCTGTGCCTGACAGAGGGAGACGTTGACCAGCCCTTCACATGCTCATCTTCCCTTCTTAGCATCCCCAGGACAGAAGCAGAGCTAGCCACACCTTCCAACTCTGGTTCCTCTTGGATTTCTCTCCCCCTTCTCCCTCTCTTCATCACCAGTCTTCCTGCGCCTCATCCTTGACCCCACCTTCTCTGGAGACCCCATCATTGTTCCTTAGCTTGAAGGATTTGCTCTAGAAGAGGAAGCGTGAACTGTCTATCCCCTCATACTCTCCCCATGCTTGTCCCCTCCTTCTGTCACCACACTAAGGAGATTCTTACCCAGCAGCTTCCTGCTCCCAGGTACCCTGGCCACATGTGGCCTTCATTGTTCTCAGTCTGTCCAGGGGGGATTCTGATGCTCCCGGTTGTTCCTCTCTTGCAGCCCCAGCCCAGGCCCCATTGTTCTGTCTGCTTCCTCCATTACAGAGCATATGCCCCGTTCCTGTGACTAAGATGGCACCTGGCATATTGTGGGTGCTCCATGAATATTAAATAAACTACACCCACTCAATGCAGAGAAGCCAACAGCAAGTTTACAATTTCTCACTGTACAGGAAAATAGTTGGAGGGATGCCCATTTGTGCTGAGCATTGGGGAGCGAAAAAGATTGCATTCACTGAAGGCATTTGAAATGGCAAGAGTGGAGAGCATTGAGCCCAGCTGGTGGGAGAATTCCCTGCCTTGCCCATTACCGTTGGAGAGGAAGGAGCTTCAGGCATAGACTCATCCAAGAGCCATTTGACTTTCCCTTGTGGCTTCTTCCTGACTCTTCTCCTCTCTCCACTTTATGTCATCAAAGCCAGAACCCAGCTCAGCAAAGGTGTAGGAAAGACAGATCTTCCAAGTTAGGACAGCCTGGTCCAGCTAGAGCAGAACCTTCGGGTCAGACTGAACTGGATCCTGTCTGCTTTTTGTTTCTTTATGGCCCTGAGCAGTCACCTGACTTTAGCAAGTCTCAATATTTCCTCTATTAAATGAGAATGAGAAGGGTCCCAAAAGGCATGGGATGCATGAAAGCCCTGCAGTGCCTAGTACAGACTCAGAAGATGCCGTGCTGAGTTCTGAGGCCACCAAGCCACACCTGCACAGCACTTACACACAGGTGGTACCCAAGCATCGCTCCCAACAGTCATCTCTCCCTTCCTTCCTAACAGGTATCCGCCAGCTACAGCTCATCCTGTTCAAGGTGGCCCTGATGCTGGGAGTGGAAATCCATGTGAACGTGGAATTCGTGAGGGTTCTAGAGCCTCCTGAAGACCAAGAAAATCAAAGTACAGTATAATTTTTCTTCTCTGCCTTGAAGGCAGATATTCCAAGTGGGAAGCTGTGCTGGTAGCTTTCAGAGGCTATCTCTGCAAGTTATTTTTGCTAGGAGCTGTTTGGCATACTTCCACTGACAAATACTTTACCTTTTTTGACCATTTCTGTGGCTTTGAGCTTATTCTTCAGCTCCCAACAAGGGCGGATGTGATGGTGGAAATACTATTACGCCATGAAGCCTATAATTTGGTTACTCAGTCCCTAGGAAAATACAACTTTGACAAACAACGTTCAGCTGGTGGCAGCCAACAAGACAGATCTGATCGTATAATAAAGTTCACACAAGCTTCAGGACATGTGTGTAAAGTTCACACACATATAGGAAAATGTGACTGCTGTACCCTCAAGACATTTTAAAATACAGTAAAGAAACTGAGACTTCTAGAATAGTTGTCAAACAAAGGTTCTAGATATTTCTTGGAATAAGTATGTCTTATGATTTTGTTGCTGAGAACAGACATCATGGGCACGGCAGCTCTTATAAAGGAAAAGGGGCTGGTTTACATTCAGAGGTTCAGTCCATCATCATGGTAGGAAGCATGGCAGCGTGCAGACAGACAGTGCTGAGGAAGTAGCTGAGAGTTCTACCTCTGGATCAGCAGACAGCAGGAAGAGAGAGTCACTGGGCCTGGCTTGAGCTTCCAAAACCTTCCAAAACCACTCAAGTGACACACTTCCTCCAACAAGGCCACACTAATCTCTATGGGCCTATGGGGTCCTTTTTTCATTCAAACCACCACAATGTATATATTATCCCTGAGATAGTCTTATGTAGCCCAAACTGGCCTCAAACTTGCTGTGTTGCCAAGGATGACCCTTGAACTTCTTTCTGCACGCTGGGATTACAGGTATTACAGGTATGACATCATGCACAGCAGTATGTTTGATTTTGAGTTTTTACTGATAGTTCATAAAATGCCTCCATCTAGGTGGGTTCTTTGGAGCCTGTCCTGAAAAATATTCTGATATTTTAGCTGAACGTGGTGGTGGTGCATACCTGTAATCCCAGCACTGAAGCAAGATGGTTGTAGGTTCAAGGCCAGTCTGGGCTATATTCTGAGAACCTACCTTAAAAAAAAAAACTAGAAAAAAGGGAAATCAAATTCTGATCTCTTTCACACACCGTTGTCATGGAGTTTGTCCAAGGCTCCATATCTTGCTATCATAATTGCCTCCTATCTTGGTAATGCTGAGTTTTGAAGCCGTGTGTATAGGAGACTTTGCTGTTTCCCAGGGAGGGTACACCCCTGACTTCTCCTGGCCTCAGCCCAGAATATTTGACAACTTGGGGAGGATTTCCTTTTTTAACAAGATACAATCATTCCCAAATGACTCAGAGACTATGTGCTCCTGTTAGAACATCTCTGCTGGACAGTCGACCCTAATTCCAAGGACCCAGGCAGGCTTGCCCTGAGAATGTTCTTCTACAGCAGCAAACTATTGGAGTCAGAAGCAGAAATGCAAAGTGGCTCCCTTGCGTCTCTCACATCCCCTGGGATCTGCTTGACAATGAGAAGCCATTGAATATGGGACAAATATGGAGAATCTGTGAGATAGAGACAGGGGCAAGGTTTGGGATCTGCTAAAGGTTAGCATCCTCTCAAAGTTCAGTCAGCCCAGGTGTGGAGTTGGCAGTTCCTCTTTGCCTTGTGCGGGATAACCAGAGAGAACCTGGATATGGAGTGTCCAGGTGTACCCTGTCTGCAGCCTAGGAACCGCATGCGACCGGATAGCTATGAATGTGGCCAAATATGAAGTAGTGAACCTATTAAAATATTATGAGAGGTCTTTGCCATAAAAAGCCCCAGTTGCACAGGTTCTCAACCATGAGCTTTGTAGACAACAGCGCTGTGTCACAGTGTCAAAAGTTGGATATGCCTGATGCCTTTCTTGGGGAGGCTTCACTGGGTCCTTATCCACTTCTCTTGGCCAGCAGGGAGGGGTGGCATCTCTCAGCCTGCCTCTGCCGCTCATCTAATAGTCTCTCTGCTCTGGTAGAAGTCGGCTGGCGGGCAGAATTCCTCCCTGCAGACCACGCCCTGTCTGACTTTGAGTTTGATGTCATCGTTGGTGCCGACGGCAATAGGAACACACTGGAAGGTGAGGACTCTTCTTTTGGGGCTGAGAGATGATGAGGGGAACTGGAGAAGGATGCTCAAGATGGCAGATGCTTCAGCTAAGAGTAGAGGCAGACAGACTGTCCTATCCTGCCTGAGTCTGAGCATGTGAGGACGGCCATTCCACTTTCCTTCATTGGACCTAAGCATCCCCAAATGAGAACCTGGGTACAGAACCCTCTCAGAGCATGGGGGCAGGAGGTAGAGGAGGGCTTTTCTGTAAAAATGCTTCTTAAAGGGGGATACTGTGGGAAAAGTCAACATAAACTCACTAAGCACCTGCTGCTGTGTTAGCCAAGGTGCATTCTCCTCTTGCTCTGTCTAAGGCAAACATCTCAAGATGTTAATGGCATCCGTTCATGTTCAAGTACTCTACAAATCAATAGAAGGGCCTCTTTCTTCATAGCTCTTGAGCATACCCACTGCCGGGCAGCCAGACAAAACCTTGGGCTCCAAAGCCACACTTCTCTGAGTCCAGCAACAGGCTTCATGTACTCATTTATACAGAAAGGGTTGTCTGAGACCATGGGTGGAAGACATGGTGTCAGCGGCATCTCTTAGAGTAGGGATGGTTGCTATTTCTGAGTTTGCCCCTGTCAAAGGTCCATGACTGGGCAAACTCATTCTCTGAGAACAGGATGCACATACTGAAATAGGTCTGATCTCAGAGAAGTCTGAATGTGTGGTCCTTCAGCTTAGGCCTCTCCTCTCCGCCCTGCCCCACAGTCTGCCCTGCCCTGCCTTCACTCCCATGCCCATCTTCTCAAAGCAATGTCTGACAAGACACCTCAAAGCTTCCAGTGTGAATATGTGTATGATTTGTGGGATTGCTCTGGTGGTTTGGGAAAACTACAGGTTGGAATACTTGAGAGCCTAGGGTCTATGCTCAGCCTGCTATAGGTTAAACCCTTCCACATCAATCACTAATCAAGAAAATGCCACCATGGACATACCTTCAGGCCAATCTGATAGGGACTGTTCAACAGTTAAGATTCCTTCTTCCCAGGTATTTCTAGGCTTATGTCAAAATATAAACCAACCAGCATACATCCTAAACACCAGCTGCTGGGAACCTAGTGTACTGGTTTCTTTTGCTAGGCCTTGGTGTTGCTTTCAGAAGCACAACCCCATCTCTGCCTTCATCTTTATGGAGCTTCTTCCTCAGTGTGTTTATGGGACCAACTTTACCTATGAATAAAGACATCAGTTGTATTACAGTAGATGACTTTATATTATATTACAATATATATATGTATTATACTCCAGTTGACCTTATATTAACTAATCACAACGTACAGAGAAACCAAGGGTTAGGATTTCACCATCCATATGTGGTAAGAAGATGACAATGCAAGATGACACATAACAACAAATTTATAAAGAAAATGTTTTAGCATCCCTCTCCTATGGAAGTTTAGTCTAATCCTATTTTTCAAAAGGTTTTCTTTTCCATTTAAAATGCTAACAAAATAATTTAACTCATGCAAGCCCTCAGTGCCAAAGCACCTTAAGACTGTTCAGTGATATACTCAGAACATCTCCAAAGGGTTGAGGTCTGTGGTAGCCTGCTGCACAGATCATTTTGGTCACTGGCCTGTGGATATGTAAGCACTGCATATGGTCCAATGATGTAGAAAAGAACAGAGTTCAAAATGCCTCTTGTGGGAACAAGTCTGGTGCCTCTGCCTGCTCCAGAACTGCTGTCTGCATTGTCTTTGAGGGCACAGAAAAGTTCTCAGCAGTATTGTCTGAGTTCCCACCCAATCTAGAGGACTGACCCATCTATTCTGTCCCTTACACAGGGTTCAGGAGGAAGGAGTTCCGGGGGAAGCTAGCCATCGCCATCACTGCCAACTTCATAAATAGGAACAGCACAGCCGAGGCCAAGGTGGAGGAGATCAGTGGAGTGGCCTTCATCTTCAACCAGAAGTTCTTTCAGGACCTTAAAGAAGAAACAGGTGAGACCTCCCCTTTCTAAACCAGACGCTACTCACAGTATGTTTGTATGTGTGTATGCATGTGTGAACAGATGTATGGTGGTCAGATAACAATCTCTAGTGTCCTTCTTCAGATGCTGTCCTCTGTGTGTGTGTGTGTGTGTGTGTGTGTGTGTGTGTATGCATGCATATGTGAACAGATTGAACAGATGTATGGTGGTCAGATGACAATCTCTAGTGTCCTTCTTCAGATGCTGTCCTGTGTGTGTGTGTGCATGTGTAGAAAAGGTCCCATGGGCCTAACGCTTGACAAGTAGGCTAGGTTGCATGGCCAATGAGCCCAGGGCTCTGTCTCTGAGCAGCACTGGGGTTACAACACCATGCCTGCCCTCCCCCAACTCATGGATTCTGGCCAAATTCCATTCTGCAGTATTTGCCCAACACACGTTTTTCTAACTAAGCTATCTCCTTAGTCCCTCACCCTAGATTTCCAAGCTGTTCACAGGGCCCTCTGGCTTCCATGGGTTGTCTGGGAGCAAAGATTTCTCTCAGTACACTAAATGTCTAGAGGCCCTTCAAGGAAAAGAGGGAATCTTGAAAGAATGTTCTGGATGTTGTATATGGAAATAGATTGTAGACTTTGCTAATGCATGGTGGACATTTACTGAATGTCTGTTTATACTGGCGCTCAGCATTGTAGAATACAAAGTCAATGTTAGCCCAACCCCTCCTGAAGGGTCTCCTTATCCAGAGAGGGTATCCACATAAAGCACTGTAACACAGGAAGTCTGTGCCTAAGGTCAGCATGAAATGCTGGGACATGAAGAGGAGGGTACCTATAATCTGAGGGGAGAACCTGAAGACTCCCCCGTGCTTTGTACAGCACATCAGCTGCCCCTCCTTATGACAAGGACCCTACACACAACTCACCCCACCCCCAGCATGCTCTGGAAGCAATTGTCACCTAACCATGGGACAGAAGATAGTGATTCAATAGCTGGGTATACAGTCTGGGGCAGATAAGCAGCCCAAGACTTATATTCTATGTGGCCAGATAGCTGGTAAATGAACCACAGATGCTCATGAGGGTAGCAGAGAAACAACAAGAAATTGGCTTTCTTTATAACCTGACCAAGACTGCACATTGTCCCTTGGAAAGGCAGCACAGTGATAATGTTAAATTAAGGCCTCTATACTCACCAGGCATGGTGGCACGTGCGTGTAATACCAGCACTTGGAAGATAGAAGCAGGAAAACCAGATCTTCAAGGCTAGCACCAGCTACATAGTAATTTTGAGGCCAGCCTCAACTACAGGAGACCCTGTCTATAAAAGAGTGAAGGTGCCAGGCATGCTCTCTAGTGCCCAGTCTGCCCTGGTCTATTGACACTTTCCCTCACTGCCACCTACACACTCGTTTCCCGTGGCTCCTGTTCTAATCACTGCACCCGTACCTTGTCTTCTCCTTGTCTCAGCACTTTTAAATGTGCCCACATTTCTCACTTTCCCATTCAACATCGCATCTTAAATAGAATCCTGATGGTAGGTTTTGGGGACTGTGGCTTCTCTTGGCATCAAAGCCCGAGGACTGTGGATGACCGTGTGGCTTTGGTATCGCCTCTGAGATGGGACTGATTTTCTATGTTTAAGGGGCCAAAGGGAGACAAAAAATCAAAAAGGGGTATGTTTCATGATACGTTGAGATGTCCTTTAGCAAGGAATGCGATTTCACAACTCATCATGGACATACATTCACACTGTTGTCTGTGGCTGGTTCCACTGTATTTATAACAGAGACCCTGTGACCCATAAAGATACATGTGTTCACTTAAGACTCTGGCCTCTGACCCCCACCTTCCATGGGTTTCCTATTAAGGTGCCACTTCCCTGGAATCATTTTCTCCAAAGTTCATTGTCTAGGAAGGGGCTGGGTTGCTGAGCCAGGCTCTGCCTCTGGCTGGTTACAACTCTATTTGCCACCTTATGTCCCTCTGAGTCTCCCCAGTTTATTATTACAAGTTTTAATGTTTCCTTTCCAGAGTATTATGTCCTTTGAATGATTTAATACTTAATTTTCCAGCCCTTCCTTCCCCTTAGAAACAAAGAAAATAAATACCTGAACTGCCAAATAGGGATTATGGCAGGACATTGCATGTGTTTCTCCAAAGCTTTCACGAGCTTCCTTTAAACTTGGCCGTTGTTACACCGTAAGTCATTGTCTCACGTCAGTGACAGCAATAAATTTCCTCTGATTCTCTTGGGGGCCTTCTGTGTGCATGGCTGTTTCCTATTTTACTGTAATAATAAGGGTGTTACTATGGTTACCCAGCACACCTTGTGTGGATGCTTTGAAGTCACTGTGTGCCTTTCACTTCCTGTCACATAAACTAGCCAGAGGTCCTCATGTTCTAGTGACCACCAGAGTCACCCAGGGAACTTAACATTTATATTGTTGGCCCTACCCACAGTTTCTAATTCAGCAGTCATGATGATTTGACTTATGTTAAGTTCTCAGGTGAGCCAGTGGCTCTGACTGAGCCTCCCCGCATCCCTTTGAGAACCAGAGCCAAGCGATCATCTCATAGCGTGACCTTCAGTGCAGAATCCTAATGTGTGAAAGTGTTGCTGTCTGTGGAGAGGACAAAAGATAAGGTCTAGGGCTGGGGAGATGGCTCCACTGAGGCTCTGAATTCAATTCCCAGGACCCACATAAAAATGTTGGCATGGTGGTGTATGTTAATAATCCCAGTTCTAGGACATGGAGACAGGAGCATCCCTGAGGCTCATGGCTGGCCCATCTAGTCTAGTTGCTGAGCTTTGGGTCAATGATAGACCCTGTCTTAAGTAGGTAGGTATGTGAAAAATGATACCTGAGGTTGTCTTCTGGCCTACACACAGGAACATGCTCACGCCCACATACCACAATGCAATCTAAACCCCTAACCTCTGACCTGCGTTTTCTCATGCAAGCTAGGCCATGATAGAAGATGCTCTGTGGGCACACAGTGGATGGGGCCTGATCCATACAGTCAAGTTCAAAGTTGGGTTTTGCATCTGTGGTCCTGTCTAGCACTTCCTATAACACTTTCTGTCTAGCTTTAACTTAAGAATACTGGACATCTGTGGTTGTTGTATGCTGTTTGGTTGTTTTATTTTTGAACATGCCTTTGTGCATAATCATAAAAGCTAGTTGCTTCTGGTCCACAGCCTGGTATGTCTTTACTATTTATCTTATATGCATCTTCTGCACATACATAAGGAGACCTGGAATGAAGCAAGGCACCATTGGTAAACTTGGTCTGAATGCTTCTCCTTTCAGGGATTGATCTCGAGAACATTGTTTACTACAAGGACTGTACCCACTACTTTGTCATGACAGCCAAGAAGCAGAGCCTGCTGGACAAAGGCGTCATCATTAATGTATGTACCTGTAGATAGTGATTTCTCAACTGTTTTCCCCCAGGCCAAATGGGCTGGCAGCATCAGCAGATGTGAGAGGAGATTCTGTCCTGCTAGAACCCATGCAAGGGGGGAGGGGAAAGAGAAACTGCCGGGCACCTTCCTTGCCTTTGACATTGCGTGACTACCCCTCCACACAGATATGTTTCAAACCTGTTACAGTGAGAGACCTTTGCCCAGAAAATGATCAGTTGAATCTTTTCCTTCCGCAAATGCCATTCTTCCTTTGGCCCCGCTTCTTCTCCAAGAGGTCACACTCACTTGGAGATGGGGACTCCATGTCCTTGTGAAATGTAGAGATGATGTCACTTTGGAGTCTGACACTGTGTCCCTTTGCCACGGGGGAATACTTACTGTTTTCACCTTCAGAGATGGGCAGAGACCCGGTTCTCCCATGAGCTAACTCAGGATGGTGACCAAGATTTTGATTTTTTTTTTCGCAATCTCAGTCTTCTGTCTATAAAGTGGAATAACGCCTGTAAATCCTCTGAAAAGAGTTTTTGAGACGTGACTGTATATGAGCGGGGGATGCATGAGGAATGTACACACATATATGTATATATGTATGCACACACATCATGCTTGGCTCAGTGCCTGGTAGATAGTGGTTTTCAGAGTTCTTCACCCTGCCCCCAGCCTTGCTTGGATACTTGCTCTGTCCTATTGGCTGTTTGGTTTCTCTCCATAGCTTTGCTTCTTGGTTTACTTATTTATTTTTGCTCTGAGACAATGTCTTGCTGTGTCTTGCTGCATAGCCCAGGCTGTCCTCAAGCTCTCCATCCACTTGCCTCAGTCTCCCAAGAGCTGAGATTGCAGGCGTGCACACCAGACCTAGCACGCATCATCGAGTATAAGAGAGAACGCGGTGTGGCTGGAGGGATGACTTAGAGGTTAAGAGCACTTGCTGCTCCTCCAGAGGACCCACGTTTGGTGACTCTCACCCATATCGGGAGGCTCCAGCCAACTCCAATGCCCTCTTCTGACCTCTACAGGCACTGCATGCATGTGGCATGCTCTTACACAGACACACACATATGGATGAATAAAGATGAGAGAGAGGAGGCAGGGAGGATGAGGGCTTTGGTCAGACCTCACCCTTCTAGAGCTCCTGTGCTCACTGCTTCAAGATAAGGATCCCACAGCCCCAGGTCAGCTGCCTCCAGGTCCTGTCCTGGACTGGGACCACTCAGTGTTGCTTGTCACAGTACAGTGTGCCTATCTGCTCATCAGCTTGTACTGGCATCTGGCCTGGAAGCATTAGTAACCCAGGCCTCCTCTGGGCCTCCTCACCTTTGCTGGGCCTGTGCTGAGAGCATGAGCTGTGGGCAGAGTCTGTGGGTAAGACAGGAGAAGCTAGCCACACACACACACACACACACACACCAGCTGTTGTGAGCACTGGGCTTTCAGATCTGCCAGCTCACTGCTGGTTGGTCAGTATGGCAATAGGATGTCCTCTTTTTCCCTCAGATATACTGAGGTGGCTTCTTCAGTCTTCTCTTGAGTGAATGCTGTGCATATTCTGTGAGGAAATATTAGAATTTCAGAAATAGACTATTTGAAATCACAGCTCCCCAAGAAATGGAAACAGAAGGTCACTCTGAGTATAGAGGAGGTTGTATATTTTGGAACCTTTAGAGTGCCCATACTGGCACCTTGGATAGGTTCAGTTGGCATCTCATCATATGGCACCATTCATGCCATTGTATCATCTAGTGAGTACTTCCTATGTGCCAGGCACTGCATGGGGGATTCCATGTATACACTGTCTTTCCATCTTCATATGGTTCCAAAGAGGAGATGTTATAATTATGAAAGTGAAAATTCAGAATAAAGTTAAACAGCATGTCCATATTCCAGCTGCGATAGAATCTCATGTGTGCCAGGCTGGCCTTGCACTCATTTTGTAGCTGAGGATGTCCTTGAACTCCTGATCAGTTTGCCTCCACCTCCCACACACTGAAGTTACTGGCGTGCCCCACCACTCCCAGTTTAAATCAGCGCTGGAGACTGAACCCAGGTTGTTGGTGCACATTAGGGAGCATACTGCTGATGGGAGCTTGTCCTTTTGCGTCGTACTTAGGAAAGGTGGCCTTTAAGCAGAACAGGCTTTGGAAATATCTAGCACTCTGCATCTCTAGGATGAATTTCCTCATATCAGTCATCCCCACCCCAGCAGAGAAGCAGGACAGTGCCCACTTTGATAGCCAGCCAGAGTGTCCCTAGCATCACAGAAAAGAGGGCAACTGAGTTCGGAAAGAAATTCAGAGAGAGGCATGGCACACACACACACACACACCCTTTTTTTTTTTCCTGATCTTGCTTGACCACTAACCGCAGCATATCTGGACCCCAGTAGCTTAACTCCATCTGTTATTAAATCACATTTACTGGCTTGTTCCTTTGTCTCTTAATTGTACTGAAAGTTATCGTCAGAACCAGCCATGTGCAATGTGTTCCCTGTTTGCCGGGAGGCTGTTATCAAGTCCGCTGTCCATTTCAGTTCCCAGTGCCCTCTCTCTAAAGTCCTGCCTGAGACAGATCTTTCAGCACTCCGTGCCAGGAAAAACTCGCCTCCTGTGAGGAATTGCTATGCTTCATTTTCTGATAAGGAAAGCCCATATCACGTTTCCCCTTCACCTTGGATGCCAGAAAGCCCAAAGGCAAACTGGGGCTTAATCACAACCGTACTAACTGCCATGGCTAGACCATGTGCTTATTTCTTTGACTCTGGTGTTCTAGTTTTGATTCATGCATCCTCACAGGTACACACACATGTGCACACACACACTTCTTGCATACACACATGCACATGAATGCATCTCTGGAAGTCAGAGCTTAACTTTAGGGGTGACTCCTCTGGAGTCATCATCTTGTCTTTTGGGGTCTCTCACTGGTCCGGAGTTTACCCATTAGGCTAGGCAGACTAGCAAAGGACTCTTAAGGACCATTTCATTCTGCCTCCCCAGCACTGAGATAATAATCACACACTGTTCTGCCTGGATTTTTCTTTTTATTGATTTTTCTCTACTCCTCTCCTGCCTCTCCCCTCTCTCCTTCAACCCTCCCCCAAAGTCCCCATGCTCCAAATTTACTCAGGAGATCTTTTCTTTTTCTACTTTCTACTTCCTATGTAAGTCTCTCTTCGTGTCCTCATTGTTGTGTAAGTTCTCTGGGATTGTGGTTTGTAAGCTGGTTTTCTTTGCTTTATGTTTAAAAACCACCTGAGTGAGTACATGTGATAACTGTCTTTCTGTGTCTGGGTTACTTTACTCAAAATAATGTTTTCTAACTCCATTCATTTTCCTGCAAATTTCAAGCTGTCATTTTTTTCTGCTGTGTAGTACTCCATTGTGTAANGGGTCTTGAGGAAGGCTGTTTCCTAATTTTCTGAGAAATCACCACACTGACATCTAAAGGGGCTTTACCAGCTTGCATTCCCACCAGCAATGCATAAATGTTCCCTTTCCCCCACATCCTCTCCAGCATATAAGTTGTCATCAGTGTTTTTTATCTTGGCCATTCTTACAGGTATAAGATGGAATCTCAGAGTTGTTTTGGTTTTCTGCCTGGATTTTTTGTGGGTTCTGGGGATTGAACATAGGCCCTCATGTTTGTATGGCAAACGCTTTAAAGACTGATTAATCTCCCAGCCCCTCTAGCCTCCTCATAACGACCCATCCCCTGGTCTCGAGCCCTTTGAAGAGGAGGGAGGTTTTACGTATGTTCTGATCTCCCCAGGACTACATTGACACAGAGATGCTCCTGTGCACAGAGAATGTAAACCAGGAAAAACTGCTCTCCTATGCCCGTGAAGCCGCGGATTTTGCCACCAATTACCAGCTGCCATCCTTAGACTTTGCCATAAATCACAATGGGCAGCCTGATGTGGCCATGTTCGACTTCACCTCCATGTATGCCTCGGAGAATGCAGCCCTGATGCGTGAGCGCCAGGCACACCAGCTGCTCGTGGCCCTTGTGGGTGACAGCTTGCTTGAGGTACTACCTGCCCTTTGAACCCTGGGAGCCAGCCCTTTAGGCTAAATTTGTCAGCTTACCTGTAGCAGAAGCCTTTTCTCCCATTTCCAGCTTCTGGGTTGCTTCTAGAATGAAGAACAAAACTAACCAGGCCTGGTCTAGAGCCCAGGACTGTCCTCACAACATACAGACCCTAAGCATGGCTGGGACCTGTTACCCGTGTGGCTGGCCCTGTGCGGCCTTTCCGTGTAGAAACCTTCCAGAGTGTGTGGGAGACTGTGGGGACAAGGGGTTTTCAAAGTACAGTGTAGATGTGATGGCCTTCCCTCTTGACCCTGTAAGTGCAAGGAACCTTAGATAAATGATCATTTCAGGGTTAGCTTCCAATCTTAATATGAACACTGGCAGTGTCTGCAAAGTTATCCAGGGCCAAGAGGCAGATTGTAAACCCTACCCTGGGTACACCATGGAGCAAGCTGTTTACCTGACTTGACCAGATCAGTCCTTGTTCACCCTTATTGAGGCCTATCACTACTTTTTGTTTTTTTAATTTTTGAGACAAGGTTTCTCTGTGTAACAGTCTTGTCTGTCCTAGAACTCACTTTGTAGACCAGGCTGGCCTCAAATTTACAGAGATCTGCCTATCTCTGCCTCCCAAGTGCTGGGATTAAAGGCGTGCACCACCACCGCCCAGTCCAGTGGCCTGTCACTTCTATCCCTGTCTCCTTCCCAACCTTCCCTTCCTCATTCTCCTGTGCTGAGTGTTCTGGCAGGCTCCAGAACTTTCCAGCCACAAAACCTTTGCCCCTAATCTTCCCAAATGGAAGGAGGTCAGAATCCCATACATGCTTTACAATGAGCATGAAGGTCACACTTCCATGCAGTGTTCCCTGGTTCTGTTCTCTTCCAGAGCCCCCAGGTAGCCTTGATACATGTGAGGCTACTATACCCTTCATGTGTGTGTGACAACTACCCATGATTCTGGGAAGCTGTGGGCAGCATGATTCTGCCCTTGCTCTGTCTCAGAGATGGCGCTCAGCATCCAGAGCGTGCCGTGTAGAATAGGAGAGGAGACTACAAGTCACCAGAGCCAATGAGAATTTTACATGTGTTCTTTTACAGCCGTTTTGGCCCATGGGCACAGGTTGTGCCCGGGGCTTCCTGGCAGCCTTTGACACAGCATGGATGGTGAAGAGCTGGGACCAGGGTACCCCTCCCCTGGAGGTGCTGGCTGAAAGGTGAGCCTCAAGAGCAGAACTCCTAAGTAGGGGACGCTGGGTAGAAGACTCGGGCAGGAGTGGAGCTAAATTAGCTGTCCTGCAGCCTCTGCACTGAGCTTAATCTGCCATCCTACTTGTGGCCTAATGTGATCTCCAGGTCTTCAAGGACACTCTGTGTCATGTTCCCTCTCCATCAGTGAGTCTCTCTGGTGCCCAGGACAGTAGAGACAAATCTGGACATAGGCTAATCCGAAATCAGTCCTTTTCTCATCCACACAAGGCCTAAGAGGTTTATTTAAGGAAGTCTTCAAGGACATCCCTGGGTAAGGATTCTGGGACCTGCCAGGCCTCTCCTACAGCTGAAGTCCTGGCTTCTTCCCAGGCCCTTGCTGCTGGCCATGGGACCGTGAACAGATGGCTGACCGGGAGAGTTAGTGCTGATATAGGAGACAAGCTTTTGATGGCCTTGGGTGTGGACCGCCTGCCATGACCACAAAAGCAGGCCACAGGAGATTGTGGCTGGGTCGTAGCTTTAACTGAACCAGAGTCTGCTGAGATGTTGGATCTGCATTTTTGCCTTCTGCCCAGGAAAGGAGTACCACCTGGTTACTCTTTCCTCTCTCCCCTTCTCTGCCCCTCCCCCACATTTTGCAGCTCTCAGGAGTGTGTGAGATTATAGGAAAGAATTATACAAACACCACCAGAGGCCATCCCTGAAACCTGGGAGGCTAGGGGAGAGGGGAGTATAGGAACAAGGGCCTGAGGTGGCAAGAACAATCCCTGACCTCTGGGTTCTGACTCCCTGCAGAGAAAGTCTTTACCGACTGTTACCTCAGACAACCCCAGAGAACATCAACAAAAATTTTGAACAATACACATTGGACCCAGCAACACGGTACCCAAACCTCAACTTGCACTGCGTCAGGCCTCACCAGGTAAGCCCACTCCCAAGCCTGTCTGAAGCCCCTGCGGTGAGCTGAGGGAAAGCAATGGTCTCATAAATTGTCACTGTCCTGAAACTGAGGCCACCAAAGCTTTTTAACAAAAGAGTGGAGCCAGTTCTTTCCCCCACAAAATGCAAAGGTTCAATAAAGACCTAGAGACCCCTTTATAGCCTGTAGGAGGGGACTAGAACACATATGGTACTGTGCATATGCGTGTTAATATTTTCATATGTTGATTTGTCACTGTGCAAATGTGACGTTGATTATACCCCTGTCTCAAAAATAATCCACTTACCTAGATATTTCCTCTCTTCCTTACCATGGGCATCATTTATCCTGGGGATTTTATCCACCCAAACTCTATTAATTAGTAGGATAGAGAATAGTATGGGTTCCTATTAGCCAATTAGATATTCACTGTCAGTTCTGCCCCATGTGGGAGGACAGTTGAGGCCTGTTGTCTGTGACTCAGTTGTCTAGATGCCCTGCTGAAAGTAATTCCATCCTACACCTGAGGAAAACAGTAGTGGATAGGGAATCTGGTATGGGCATAGAGAGGCCTCCAGCCCAGGAGCTGGGAACTGATGGGCAGATGTGTGGTCTTTTCTGCTCGTAGGTGAAGCATTTGTACATCACTAAAGAACTGGACCGCTTCTCTCCCGAGAGATGGGGCTCAGTGAAGAGATCCGTTAGCCTCTCCAGGCGGGGTGAGTTGCCTGTCTGGGACCCTGGGACAAGCTGTGCAGGGGGTGAGGCTTGCTCAGACCCACAGCCAGCCTGGCTCTGCGCCATTACCTGTGTGACCTAGAGAGCCTAGAGAGGTGTCCCTCCTCTTTGTCCTTCTGTTTCCTCATCTATAAGAGCAGGGGTAAGATGAGTTTATTGAAACTGAGATGCAGTCGCTTGCTGAGCACTCAGCTCAGGAAAGTCCGCTGTAAGGAGTTCCACGGGGCTGGTCTTGTCTCTGGGATGAGTGTCCTGTCTCCCTAGCAGCTAGTCACCAGATTCCTGGGACTTTCCCCCTCCCCTCTCCTTATCTTCCTAATCTGACTCAGCGCTGGCACAGAGTGGTATTTGGAGGCAGGGGAGGGATAGTTCAATGAGTAACTCCCCAACAGCCCTTCATTCAGGCTCCCTGCTCTCCTACCCAGAGACACTTCAGCTATCACTGTGTCCGTCTCCTCCCTCCCATCCCTGCACACACCACATGCCCAGCTGCTGTAAAACACTGTTCACAATAGTAAACTTTTATTGTTACCCAAGCATGGCAGGCTCTCCGCATTCCTTGCTGTCACTCCATCCGGTTTTCCTGGAATGCCTCCGTCTGATGAATTCCTAGACACTCTTCAGTAGCCAGCTCACAAGCACATCCACAGAGACTTTCTTCAGAGAGTGCTTCCTAGGCCACTTGCAACAAACCTGGTCATGAGCACCTCTGTCCACGACAGCCCTGTGTCATTAGTGTCACCTAATAGATGCAGGGTCTGTGTTCTCAGCCCCTAGTGCTGGACCCTGGCCATAGTGGACCCTAGGGACAGTGCTGTTAGACAGTGTGCTTCCTGTTGACCTGTGCAGTGGCCGTCAGGGTTGCATCTCTGCCGTCCACTCTTCTGGTTCCCAGCCCTGATGGCAGTGGGTGTGATGCTCAGACTGAACTCCCTGAAATTCCTGCAGAACCTCACCACCTGTCTCCTCCTCACAGAGTCAGACATCCGGCCTAACAAGCTCTTAACCTGGTGCCAGCAGCAGACCGAGGGTTACCAGCGTGTCCGTGTCACCGACCTGACCACATCCTGGCGCAGTGGCCTGGCCCTGTGTGCCATCATCCACCGCTTCCGGCCAGAGCTGATGTGAGTGCAGACCCTGGATACAGGGGACCCCAGCCTTCTCTGGGTGAAGACCCCCAACCTGGCTCAGTGTTTTTCTCTGCAAGTTCTGATGGGTTGTTTTCTAAAACTTGCTTTTCCCTTGTTTGGACGGCAACATGTTTGCCCCGTGTCCCTAGTATCTGACAGTCATCACAGGATCAGTGGTTGTGTCTCACCACTTGGCCCCCAACCCTAATAGCCACCTTTGGAATTTGAGTGTAGGCCTCAAAGCCCCACCCCCCATGGAAAGGAAGTAGAAGAGAGACCTACTTAACCAAAGAAGTATTGCTTTGACTTCCAGAATCATCAGATCATTTCTAGAATCTTCAAAAGCTTCTTTGTGTGTTGTCAAAATGGCAGGGTCAATAGGAAGGTGAGATGACAGTCTAGCAACCCTTCATGATGTCTATTGACATATTGACATGGGAAGCAGCAGAGACTCCCACCCATGTACAAACCCTTCCTAAAGGCTAGTGGAAAACTACCCAAATCATCTAGCCCCGAGGAGATGGGAATCTCATCTCCACATGATACACATAATTTGATTGGTTTGAGAAAAGATCCTGTTACTATAACAGTTAAAATTTAAAAAAAATGAGAAGTAATTAAAGTAACTCCTACATTTTCAAAGAGAATACATATCTTCTGAGGGGTTCAGCCTAGGTCAGTGGTATAATCATGGTCTGTGTTTGATTCAGTCCCTTCATGAGCAAGGCATGTTCCTGGGCTTGAGGTTGGGCCTCAGTATGGCTGGAAAATCATCAGCCCACAGTGCTCCTTCTTGGCTCAATGCATCCTGTCTCACCCTGAACTCACCTGGTATTGGTCTTGCAGCAACTTTGACTCGCTGAATGAAGATGATGCTGTGGAGAACAATCAGCTGGCATTTGATGTGGCCAAGCGTGAGTTTGGGATCCTGCCTGTGACTACAGGCAAAGAGATGGCGTCTTCTCAGGAGCCTGACAAGCTCAGCATGGTCATGTACCTCTCCAAGTTTTATGAGCTCTTCCGGGGCACTCCACTGAGACCCATGGGTAAGCATGAAGGCTGTGCCTAGTCTCTAGTGTCGTCTCTGTCCCACTGCCTGAGTCTGGCTAGTGCTCTCTACTCTGAGCTTCAAGACGCCTGACCCTCAACTCAAAGGCCAAGCAAGGTGGACTATCCTTGAAGACATGCAATGGCCTCCCATACCCCTCAGTCATTTAAGGCGTTATAAAAGTTGGGGTGAGGGATTTATTCTAGAAGAGTCCTGATACAAGGACACCCACAGGTTACAACATCACCACCTGGGCCTTGGATCCCAATTTCAGTGTTGTTTTTGCTTCTCAACAGATTCCTGGCGTAAAAACTATAGAGAAAATACTGACTTCGACTTGGGCAAATCACTCATTCCTAATAACTATCTCAACCTCACATTTCCCAGGAAGAGGACCCCACGGGTAAGTTTCAGGCGGGTCTCTTGTTTCTTCCTCACCTGCAGGTGATAGGGGAAGAGGAAGGAGAATTTCATGGCTGGGTTTGTTTATGTTGACAAACTATGTAGCTCAAGACTCAAAAGATGAGCAGATAGCTCAGAGTGTGTGTATTTTCAGAGTGCACCCAAGTTAGCTCTGCTCCTGGAAAGGTGAAGCAAGCTCATTTCTCATGTCATTCAGATCCAGGGGTATGTTGGACGTCAGTCAAGGGGCAAGGTTATGGTAGTATTCTACAGTCTCACATCTCCATCCATCCATCCATCCATCCATCCATCCATCCATCCATCCATCCATCCATCCATTCATTCAGTGGTCATCGTGCCCCACTAACTTTAAGGCTGTGGCTTTTAATTGTTTTGACAATGGGAGTGATTGATTACACAGAAGTGAGGGCTGTGGAGTTCTTGGCTTTGGGTCCCATCCTAGCTTGCTTCTCTGTTGCTGTGATAAAACTCAGACCAGCCCAACTTGGGGGAGGAGATGGTTCGTTTGGTTTGCACTTCTGTGTCTCAGACCATAATCAAAGGTATCCAGAGTAGCAGCTCAGGGCAGGAATCTGGCGGTGAGAACTGAAGAAGAGGCCATGGAGGAATGCTCACTCTCCATGGCAGCCCTGCTTTCTTCTACAACCCAGAACCACTTGCTCTGGGGTGGTACCACCCTCAGTGGGATGGGCCTTCTTACATCAATGGTCAGTCAAGCAGATGCCCCACAGATTGTCTACTTTAGAACAGTCTCATGGGTTGCAGTTCCGTCTTCCTTGGTGACTATAATTTGTGCCAGACTGGCAAACATTACTCAGCACAAACTCAGGGCATAGTGAGAATCTAGAACTTTCAGGAATCATAGAACCCTTAGTGTCTGTGACTTTTTCACAATACTCCCAGATTATTAAAAAAAAAAGTGCCTGTTTTCTGTCCCCTAAGCAGTTAAGTCCAAATAATCAATGTTTTTCTACGCTATCATGCTTAGCTGATGAGACTTTTTCTGGCAATCTTTTTTTAACTTAGTTATGCATGTCTCAAGCATGAACTTTGTAAATGACAACATTGTCTCATGGTTGCACAAAATAAGCATGTGTATGTTCTCACAGCCTACAAGCCACAGGTTGGACACCTCTGAATTTAACATGTGGTGTAGTACAATTCACTTCATCCAGTGTGAGCCAGAGAAGCTGAAAATCAGATACCCTTTATTTCAGCCATCTTGTATCTCAATGGGAGATAGAATGTCTTTGCTTGATAGGTTCACAGTTACAGACATAAGCCAGGGCTCAGAGAGGCCAGGCAACTTGCCCAAGGGCACACACTGCTGATTATACGTCATTGCTTTGCCCCTCTGTCCTGCACTTATTGATCAAAATGGCCTTTGTTGTGTATGCAGTGATGGCACATGATGAGGTAATGTTAGCTGGGAGACAGACGACTGTGCTTGGTTCCACACAAGATGCTGAGAACCATACACAAATTTTTATCTATCTGTGGTGGCTCCACCACACAGAAATTGGTACAATCAGACATGCACCCTACTTGCAGGGGAGCGTGTGTATCTTAGGGAATACACATTTAGGTGACATGATGCCTGGACCATTCCGTCCCATAGCCCACCTGCCCAAACAATGCCTGCAACCTTGATAAAGTAGTCTGTGTTCATCATTCCTCACTATCACCCTATGCTGTTTCTCCAGATTTCAGAGAAATAGCTTAACATGTCCACCTGTCCAGGCCCTCCACAGTGCTACATCTTGTCCTTCAGAGGTGTCACTGTCCCCTGCTGAGCCAGCCCTAACAATCTCTCTCCCTTCAATTTGAATCCAAAATTTTGTTCTTTCTCCTCTCCTCTTATATTACTGACAACATTCAAATCTCAGCAAGACATAACGCCTTCTATTTTGCTCGAAGTTGATTTTCTCCACTAGAGACTGTGCCTGCTTTGTGGAAGAGCTCTTCACTCAATAATGAAGACTGGGTGGCCCATGCCTGGTAATGAAAGACTGGGGGTTATGTTCTCCACTTTAGCAGTCTTTGGTGCACTTCTGCAGTCCGCCTGTGACTCTGGTCAGAACCCAAACTCTTCTTGGTATAGGATGAAAGTTCTTGGGAGTTCCTAGATCATTTTCACCATGCAAGTAGGTGCCATCTAAACCCACATTTTTTAGCCTCTTGCCTTTCTGTAGTCATACAGATCTGTGCATACTCTAATCTGTACTCCTTTGGGCTCTCCTAGACTTTACACTCCGGGGCAATGAATTATGTTATTATGAACACTGCAGTCCGTCATTGTCTTTGTTCAGTTATTTGCACATGAGGGTACCTGGAGTTCATCTCATCTTGAGCTCATTTCTTCTGAGACAATACATCCACCCATCCATGCATATATCCTATGGAGGAAGGTTGGGAACATAGTGCCCTGAAAGTGTAGTGGGTAGGGAAACTTGGACTTGGCGATGTTAAATTTTAGTAAGTTATACAGGTTTTGTCAAAGTAAGAACTAGAATTCAGATGTTTAAAATTCTGTTACTAATAGCATTGACACTGCATAACAATGTGTAGTTTAAGAAGTGTTTTACATTCTGTGATTCAGTCAGACTCGCAGTAGCTTATGAGTAGATGGTGTCAGACTCTTTCCTATAGGTGAGGGAACTGAAGTCAAGGTAGCTAGGTGATTTTCTGAACGTCACTAGCCACAGATTAGCACCTGAACCTGTGATTCCTTGAAGAGAGAACTTTCTTGCTAGTATCACCGGTCATCTTTTTAAATATCAAAGCTGATATCCAACTCAACCAGATCTAAATTCCTCCATGGTTGGGCTAAACCAGATAACTAAATATAAATGTTGTTTGCATTGAGCCAAAGCAACTCAGGATGTGTGGGGACACGGCTGTCCTCAGCTAGTCAGATTAATAGGCAGACCAGCGGATATGTAGCATTGGTTGTTTTTTAAAGAAGGAAACGATTTAGTTAAATAAATGGATTTTGGCATATCAACTCTTTCAAATCCTTGGAAAATCATGATAAGAAAATGTTCCTGGGGTGAAAGAACTAGAAAGCTAATAGGAAGAGAATGTAAGTCGTTTGTTTATTCTCATGGTCTCTCTGCATGGCCATAAGAAATATTTGGTTTTTCGTTATGCTCCTGGTTCTTTGTCAAGTATAATAAAGTTCATTGATTAGAGTCTTTTTGTAAAATGTATTTTTATTTATTTTTTTTACCAATCTCATACATGTATGCAATATATTTTTATCATATCCATCCCAACACACACCGACCCCCACAGAAGCCCCTCTTCTCCCTACCAGTCACCCTCTGACTGTGTGTGTGTGCGCGCCTGTGCCTGTGTCCATGGCCACGTCCCACTGACTTTAATTATGTTCAGTTATATGAGCATAGGCGGAGGTTATTTACTGGAGTGTAGCAACATTACTAGTTGTTATGCCATTGAAGAAAATGGCTCTGGGTTATAGGTCTTGAGTCAACTTTTGGCTTCCAGTAAGAAAAATAAATAAATTTCTACATTTTAATTTTTTTAGGCTTTTGTTTTGAACTGCATCTCAATAGTACTTTTCCATAGGGAAAAGTAAACATTGTTTGGATGTATGTTCATTGCTAACCTTTCCCTGTAGATGCATTTTATTTCCCACATCCTTCACATCTAAGAAGCAAAGGTTGCCCCATTGTACTTCATTTCTTCTCCCAGGAGGACTTAGGAACATCTTAGGAGCTGCTGGCTGGGCCTACCACCACCCTGAACTGTGTTTTGTGAGCCCTTAGGTCATATGTCCAAATGGGGTCTAGCCAGGCTCCAGTTGTTTAAATTGGTCCCATCCTGGGCTTTCAAGTATAAGGGAGAGAAAAGGATGTATTACTCTTTGTGAGAAAAGCCAAGTCCTCCTTGAAAGTGGAAGCATACAAAGAGAACCCTAAGATTATGCAGGAAGCATTCTTTTTGGTGGGACATTCTGTACTTCACAGTTCTGGTCTCTGGTCCTAAGTGGCATTCACAGACGGTGAAGCTGGGAGCCCAAACAGTTTGTGCCTCTAAAACCCAGCATTGTTGGAAACCAGGTCATCTGTTTCTCTTGATGTTTGTCCAGGCGTTAGACCGGGGTTATTTTCATTCACAGAATAATGATTTATGAGAAGCTGAAAGAGATGCTGAGGGAGGCAGGGCCCTTGATCTGCCGAGCTGCGGTGCCTTGGTCAAATTTCGAACAAATAAACATGACTAAACTGTGCTTGGTTTTTCTTTTAATGGGGGTGGTGAATATGGCAGGCATGTGTGTATGTATGTGTGTGGTGTATATGTGGTGTGTGTGTATGTGTGTGATGTCGTGCTTGGTGTGTGATGTGTGTGTGTGTCTGTGTGATGTGGTGTGTGGTGTGTGTCTATGTGTGATGTGTGTGGTGTGTGTGTGTGTGATGTGGTGTGTGGTGTGTATGTATGTGATGTGGTGTGTGTGTCTGTGTGTGTTGTGGTGTTGTGTGTGTGTGTGATGTGTGTAGTGTGTGTTGTGATGTGGTATGTAATGAGGGTGTTTATTGGACTCAAATGATGCACAGTAGACTCAGTGCTAGGGTTCCCAGGCTTCTGTTTGAGAGTATCCAGGCCTGGAAAGGACCCTTCTGGGACCAGGCAAACTATGCTTGGGCCTGGATGGGCGTTATGCCTGGGCTTACAGTGAGCCTGTGGTACCTCTTCCTGTATTTATGGTGTCTGAAAGGCTGGAATGTGATGTGGACCTGCCCATGGAGGAAGTCAAAGTATAGGAAAATCCATGTAGATGTGACATATACTCTGTGGGATGTGACCCCAGACTCCAGCAGGAGCTAACTGTTGGAAGAAGGTCCAAATCACTGGAAGCTGGTAGTTAATGATGGCTGTCCTTAGGGAATAGATGTAATCTGGGCTCAAAGATGCATGTGGAGAAGGAACAGTACTCAGCCTCCACCCCACCCAGGCCATGGGGACAGCTCAGTCCTTACCCCCTCCTCACCTGACAAACCTGGGCTCGATTGTTCAGATTCGGGCAGCAGGGGTGAGCTGTGAGGGGTTACCAGGATAGCTGGGTAATCCACTGTGAAAGGGAATGTGTCTATTAATAGTTACAGTGTCAGAGGGAGTCAGTAAATCTGAACAGTCCATAGCAAGCTGGACATTTGATCTCTAGTCCTCAGGTTGGAGCTAATGTTTATTGAAATGAATTAAATCATTTAATGGTGGCTGGATTACAGGCTTAATTTGACACCAAAGCCCTGGACACCTCACTCAAGTCCTGAGAATGCTCTCTGCAGGGTGAACTTGTCCTTCCTCTTCACTGGAGGCCCAGGGAACAAAGAAAGTCAGGGAGTTCCCGTAAGGCAGCAAGCAAACACAGAGGGCATTCCCCGGGCCTGGCTCTGACTTTGGGGACATGATTAAACCTCCCCCAAGCCCACAGCCACTGTAATAGAGATGATGTCTACCCTGCTTGTGTCTCAGGGATTCCAAAATAGAATAGAGGCACTCTCCATTATGCCTAACTGTAACTCCATGGCTCTGCTTACATGAGGAGCCATCTTTCCCCTTGTCTGCCATTAGACTGACAGCTGTGTCCACATGAGCATGCATCCTTCCGTGCTTCCGGTTCAAACAGCGTTCATAGCCCTGAGCTCACCCTGTTTCCTTGGCCGTTGCAGGTAGACACCCAGACCGAGGAGAGTGACATGAACAAGAGGAGGCGGCAGGGCATCAACAACCTGGAAGAGGTGAGTGTGCCTGGGCTCGGCTGATACAAACGCCTGCGTCCTAAGGACCAGTGGCTCTGAGTGTGCTTGCTTAGCTATATCACTAGCCCTGGTTCCATTTTGTTTTTTTCTCTCATGAACCACTGGGATCCAGGCTCAGTTTGATCACTTTACTACTTCTAGCTGCGTAACCTTGCAGGATGAAACCTCCCTGGGATGAGGGCCATGGCTGTCAAATGTGCTGACACATCCAAAATGTTCAAGACTTTGAAAGGTTTTTAGATTAATAAGACAGCACACATAACCTAGTTAATTAATATTGAACTGCTAATCATAGTAAGTAGGAAAGAGACACCAGCCGACATGCTCTCGGCACTTTTGTGGCTTCCCTCTAAAGCCTTTAAGACAAATGTTGGGTGCCCATGAGTGCCACCATCTGGCGAAAGGAGAAAACTGTAGGAGACAGTGTGGAAGTCTAGATAGAGCCTGCCTCTGAAAATGGGCAGGAGGGTGTGAATTCTACCTTAATGAAATAATCTAAAGAGATATGAGATGTGCACTTCATTTCATTTGTGCATGTGTGTATATGTTGGAGGGTGATCATGCAACTTGTATGCATGTGGAGATCAGAGATGCTGTCAAGCATCTTCCTTGTTTGCTCTCCACTTACTTTTTTTTTCAAAACAGGGTTTGTCTGTGTAACAATCCTAGATCTCCTAGAACTCACTTTGTAGACCAGGCTGGCCTTGAACTCTCAGAGATCTGCCTGCCTCTGCCTCCTAAGCACTGGAATTAAAGACATGCACCACCACTGCCCGGCTTCCGCCTTACTTTTTTGAGACAGGGTTTCACTCTGAAGTAATAGCTCATCCATTAGATTTGACTGGATGGCCCATGAGCCCCAGGGATCAGCCAGCCCCCACTTCCCACTGCCAGGGCTATGGACATGTGCCACTGCACCTAGCTTTTTGTTTGGGTGTTGAGGGGACCTGCGTTCAGGTCTTCAGGTTTTATATGCCAATCACTTTACCTGCTAAGCCATCTCCCCAGTCCTGTACTTCATTTTTCAAAGCTATCCTAATTCTGCAAAAGGAAGCATGCATGTGGCCATGAGGTGTGGGCACCAGCTTTAGCCAAGCTACTAGCTGATGCCGTATCTGACTCAGAGGCATGTGGGGTGATTTACAAACTACACCGATGCTTGATTCCCAGGACTTAGAAGAGGCTTACTTGCCTCCTATGTGTGTGACTTTGTTATATTTTGTAATATATCTATCATGCCTCAGACTTGTTCTATCTCCTATCAGTGAGCTGCCAGTCAAGCCAGAAGCCTACCCTGATAGAGTGCGACTGTCCACCACTTACCTCATTCTCTGATCAAAGGAAATCTGGAGTTCAGTTCACATCATGCAGTGTAAACATGCTTGCTACCCTCATCTGAAGTGTTTCCAGAACTTTTGGGGGCAATCCTGCCAAGAACTGTGGCTTTAGAGGCTGGAGAAATGGCTGAGCAGTTAAGAAAGCTTAACTGCTCTTCCAGAGGACCCAAGTTCAGTTCCCAGCACCCACATCAAGTAGCTCTCAACTGCCTAAAAGTACACCTCCAGGGAATCCATTGCCCACTTCTGACCTTCAGAGGTATAAACACACACACACACACACACACACACACACACACACACAGAGTTTTAAAAATGAAGAATAATGCAAACCCCGGTGCCCTGACTCAATGAATCGGTGCATTGGTGGCTGTGTGGCCCACTGTTGTCACCAGCTTTGATTTGGCATTGTTCACTCAGTAGACTCCACCCTCCCTCCCCCTTGATCATGCGTGGTTTGTGTGCAAGCCACATTTCATACCCTAAAGCAGCGAGTGGCTCTCCATTTTGCATTTGTCCAGAACTTGACTATGATGTGCATACACAACCCCTCCCCCAGGCTCCTCTCTTTGGGATCTTATTTTTAAAAACAGTCAACTTCAGCTTGTGTCTTCCCATGCATCTCTTCTGAATGAACACATATTTACCCTCTCAAGAATGCTGTTCCTGTGGAGAGATTCATTGTCTCCTTCAGGGGCCTGACCACCCACTTGGCACAGTACCCCTCCGTATGCTCTGAGGTGTGTGGGAAAAGATGCATGGAACAGGAAATACATACTAAGAAATACTAGAAATTTTCAAATCATATTGGTAGATGAGTGAGATGGAGCTCAGTTTTGTAAGCCATCGTAACCAAGCTTGTCACCATCCTGCATCCCAACAGGATGGATGCGAAGGGCCCTTCATCCCTGTGCCATGAATCCCCAGAACCTCCAGTCCCAGGCTAATTGTGAGAGCATCTCAGACCAACACAGATTGAGATCTTTTTATACAATAGCTGCCAAGTGCCCTTCAGAAGTGTTAGAGCCAAGGAAGATAGCGAAATTGCCAGAGATTGGAGACGACTAAGGAGACAAGATGACTCAATGTGTGGGATCCTGGATTGGAGCCTGGAACAGAAGATGGGCGGGAATGGAAAAACTGATGCAATCCAAACACAGTCCATGGTCCAGTTGAGAGGATTATGCCAGTGTCCGTTCCCTGACTTTGATAACAGTGCTGCAATTATTCCTGAAGCTACATCAAAGGTGGCTGGGGGAGGCATCCTCTGGAGCAGGCTGTACTCCTTTGTACCATCTGTGTAAATCTAAAGTTATCTCTGAATTATTTTTTCTTTAAAGATTAGAGTTGTGGGCAAAGTTGGGAATGGGAGTGCAGAGGAGAAGAGCAAAAAGCCGAAAGCCTGTGCTCACCAAAGTCCGACTCCCTTCCCTCACCACTCTCTCTCCACTTCTCAGACAAAATGATGTATTTTGGAAATTATTTTATGTAACACTTATCTATTTGAACTGATTTTATTTTTTGCTATAACCGTTTGAAGTGGGGCACTCCTCCCATTTTGTAGATGGGGCAAATTCAGAGACATACATTGCCTAGGTTCAAGACTGGTAGGGAAAAATAATTCAAACTCTTAACTTCTGGGTTCCCAAGCCAATATGTCCATCCTTTAGACACATGCATTGTGCAATGAGCATCAATTCCAGAGGAGACCCCTGCTGTCTGCCCTCACTCCCACAACCTGCTGAGGGGCCCTATGTCCTGACGATCTCTGGATTCCCATGTGCTGTTTTAACCTTTGCAGCTGCCAGCTTTCTCCAGCCGTAGCTTGGGCTCTGGTCAAGAGTGTGCTAGAGAAGGCGGCAATCAGAACAAAGTCAAGTCCATGGCCAATCAGCTGCTGGCCAAGTTTGAGGAGAACACACGGAACCCTGCAGCCCTGAAACAGGTAATGCTTTATATGGTCACTGGACATATCCTACTGGTAGCAGAACCCTGCTGGCTAGAGATGGGCTAAAGTTCACCACCTGGGTGTGGCCAAATGGGGATAAAGACTTCAGCTTCCTGGCTGTGAAATAACAGACTTTTCCATAGGGTCCTGTTAGAACGTTTAGGTCTTCATACTGGATCCCTCAACAAGTAGAGGTGCTAGCATTCCAGTATGCAGCCTGTGAGTCACAGTTTGCTGGTACCCATCTCTCAATTAATTAAATCCATTTCCTAAATTGCTTTTGCCCTCAAATCATGATTTTAGCCAGTGTGAGAGAGGACAGCTCAAGTTGAGAGGCCATGTAGGAGAATACTACCCAAGTCCCTGGTGAGATGGCGTACCCTGATCAGAGGTACAAGGACTTGGCCAATTTCCTCAGCATGCCCTGGTGCCTCTGTCCTCCCCACACCCCGACAGCC
>LOEQ01000011.1:163124-188823 GCA_001685075.1 Bramus lutescens
AGGCAGACCACCAGTGTCCCCTCATCCAGCCCCCATTCCCAGGCAGACCACCAGTGTTCCCCTCATCCAGACCCCACCCCCTCAGCACGTGTGGCTTGCCACTCAATGTATGTGACTCTTCTTGCCGAGAATGTGTAGCTCATCTGCTGTAGTCACCGCCAGGATGAACTCTCGAAGGCTCGCCACAGGCCATGCCTTTCATCACTTCTCGGAAAACAGGCCACCTGCTAACTCCCCAGCTGGAGAAAACGTGGTCCTCACACAGAGACCGGGTTATAGTCTCCCTTTCACAGAGCCAAGAGAGTCATCCTCCTGTCAAGAAGTAGAGTGAGTTGGATAGGTGGCTCAGTTAAGAGCACTTATCATTCTTTCAGGGGACCTGGGCCAATTCTCAACACTGTTGGTGGCACACGACATCTGTGACTCCAATTCCCGGGGGATCTGATGCCTTCTCTGGCCTCTGAGCTACATGTATATACATGCAGGCAAATCCTCATACACATATAATAAATCTAAAATGATTTTTAGAAGAAAGATAACTCCCAGTCCTCAGACTGATGATCACTTTCATGCTGGTCTTGAATAGGCTTCAAGAGCCCTCTCATCCCTTGGGGCAAGTCTCCATCCTTTGAGTGCCTTATGACCTCTGTATATCCCATTTATGGCTCAGTGATCTGGGATGGTTCCCAGTAGGTGAGAAGAGCATCCAGGAGACCCACTGCCGACTTAGTTGGCTAAAAAAACTGGCTGTGGCCTTCATCTTGGACTTTGCTATCTCCTGACACCCTGCCCAGCTGCCAGGTGACTTGCACAGCTGATTTGAACAACTGAACAGGCTGTAACTATCACAGTGTGTTTTAGGGATACCACCAGCCCACACACAGCCCTCTGCAAGCTCCAGTGATTTCTCCCTAAGACAGGATTGCTTAGAAGCTCAGTGACATAAAGTGCCTATTAGCTAAGCAGTTAATAAGGTCTCGTTAGACATTCTGGTTTCTAGTCTCAGGCAGTACAGGCTGAATCTCGGCTCCATCAGAAGGCAGATATTGTCCGTGGGTGTTGTGACACACCTCGTCTCCTTTCTGGGAGAGTGATATGGAGCCAGTTCTCACCACAGGAGTCTAGGCGGACACTACCCAGGGAGAAAGCTAGCCTCCCTCCCCTCTTTATTTTCAAGTAGACCTTGTATTCTACAGCCTCTATCTGAGGGTCAGGATTGGGGGCCCCACCAGGAGATGGAACCAGACAAGCAATGACTGATCATCCTGAACCTTCCTAGAAGGAGCCAGATTGTTTGGCTTGTGCTGGCTCCTAGAAGTGGGAAGAGGTTGTATCAAAGCAGGATTCTAATCTTTCCCAGGCTAGACATGAGGGCAGGGACAGGACTGGGGGAATGGGGTGGGTGGAGGGGTCAGTTCCTGGCCTGGCAGCTGTTGTTCACAAGCACAAGCTGAGGAGGCCCAGCCTACACTAGAGAGATCAGAACCCCTTACTCCAGCAGCCTGCAGCCATGTTCCTTATAGTCCCCAAGAACCCTCCTCACATGGAGTGACTACCAAACTGCTCTCAGTGGGACAGCTTCTAGACTCGCCAGAGGTATGAGGATCTCTGTGACCATCTCTCTGCCTGCTCAGCTTCATATTCACCCCCATGATATCTGCTTTGTCTGGGATCTGAAGAGTTAGCCTCAGATGTTGGGGTGGCTCTGCTCCAGGAGCTGGGGGTCCAAGCTTGGTTGCAGTTCCCTAGCTCTCCTGCTTTGTTCTCAAGCCTGGCTGTTAGCCCATTAGATGTGGCTCCCAAGAGCAGTCTAGATTTGGATGGCAAGCATTGTTTTATCACATAAGACTCAATGTTTCTTGAGGCAACACATTGTACTAGAATCCTGGCAGCCTCAATGGCTTACTTAGTCCTGGCCACTCTTCTCAGAGGTTGAATCTGGAAGGCAGCAAGGTCTTGGAGCCTCCCCTCAAAAGCCTGGGGATCACAAACAGTATGTCTGGCCTCTTGGGCTATGCATTATTCACCTCCTGACAGCAGACAAAGCGTTCTCAGTGTGTCAGTGTGGTCTGTCAGAGCTGCTGGGGAGGGAGGGCCTAGTGGGACTTGGCTGGGCCTGGATGTGTGATTATTCCATCCCCTATTCGAGTTGTTCAGTGATGCTGGTCTGTAGCCATCGCTCCAGAGCTGTCTTCTGACTGCTATGCTGAGCAGGTCATAGGGTGGGACTCAGACCTAGCTCCTCTCTAGAAGTTTCCAAGGCATGCCACAAAGCAACGAGCTCTAGGACTTGGTTCACTCATTTAGGAAAATGCAGATCTTTGCATCTCAGAAAACAAACCCTTGACCTGTTATGTACAAACTCCTTCCCCCAACCCCTGGCTATGATTTCATTGTCTATGATTTTGTTGTTGGTTTGGGGGTTTGTTTTTTCTGAGTTGAAAGCAGGATCTCATTCTATAGTTCAGACTGGTCTAGATCGCACTCTGTTGCTCAGACTGGCCTCAAATCCACAGCAATCCTGTTTCAGATTCCTGAGTTTTGGGATTCTAGGCCTGTGTCATTGCAACTGGCTCTATCTCTGTAATTTGGCAATGTTACTTGGCTCATAGGAGTAGAGATGTGGGCTTTTTCCTTTTGCTACCGCCAGTCTGGGAGTTCCTGCCTTCTGTCCATTTCTATACCTCTGGTGTCTGCTCCAGGTGATCTGGTTTACCTCTGGAGATGCTGTGGTCCTGCCTTCCTACAGGCTGGAACCCTCTTCTCCTCACCCTACATTTCTGCTGGGTGCTAACTGCCTTTCTTTTTGTCTGTTTCCTCACCTCTGCTCTCGGCTAGCTGACAGTAGGGAAAGTGTCCAGTGGAATAGGGGCTGCAGCTGAAGTGCTGGTCAATCTGTACTTGAATGACCACAGACCTAAGACACAGGCCACCTCTCCAGACCTGGTAAGGAAACGCACAGTCAGCCTCCACCTGAAGGTGTTTGCCCAGCCTCCCCAGGCAAGAGTATGGGAGGAGCCAAAGGGACCCCTTCTCGGGGAACAAGGGGGTGCTGAAAGTAGGCCAGAGCCAGCAGAGGCTGCAGAACCTACATTTCCTCAAAGACTGACTTCGCTCGAGTCCTTGTGGTTCATTTTCTACGCAAGACATGCTCCCTGCTATCTGCGGCTTTCAGGATCTATTCAGTATCAGGCCTTCAGGGCTATTGAACAGGTCCCCATCTTCAGCATTTGGTGTCCAACCTGAGTAGACCTAAGTAAACCTGGGAACTGAGACGTGTATAGCAGGGCACGTCTTCCCTCTGACTTTCTCTCTCCCTCCTTGCTCTAAGTGGCATGTTGCCATCAGCAACACTGTGCACTGATTGTCGAGCCTGTTTCCTTTGGGCTCACTGACCTGGAATTGCCCAGCACCAGCCTGCTCCAGCCCTTACCTTCACCATTGCTAGTGTGGAGGGAACCGTAAGAAACAAGCTCCCTTTTTCCGCCCTCTTGAATAGAACTGGGGTCACACCCAGTGACCTCACTTGACCCCTGTCACTGCAGGGGCAAAGACATATAGCACCCTTCTCGTGGTTTCTTTCCCTCTTGCTGCGATGGACTACTCTGACAAGCATAGCTTCAGAGGAGAGAGTTTATTTAGCTCACAGTTCAAGGCACAGTCCATCACGGCAGGAAGTCAAGCAGGAACTTGAAGCAGGTGGACACATTGCATCCACAATCAGTGAGCAGAGAGGGTTAGATGCAAGCTTTCTGCTGTTCTGTCTATGCCGTCCAAGCTCCTAGCCAGAGACTGGTACCACTCACAGTGGGCAGGTCTTTCCACCTCGGTTAACTAATCAAGGTAATCCACCACAGGCATACCCAGAGCTCCCAGGTGAGACTAGATTCTGCCAAGCTGACAACTAGCACTGATCATCACACAGCATCACTGTGGTACCCAGTGACTTTTACCCTTTGGGACAGACCGCAAGAAACCAACACTAGATAGACATATTCAAGCAAGATGTCCACTTGTTTAGATCAACCTGGTGGAGAGCCCCTGCAGGGGTGGAGGCTGTGGGGAGTGTGTCTTTCTGCCCTTGCTCTTGTCTGCAAGTGACATAAGCAGCAGCCAGGAGCCCTGAAGATGCTGTGATTTGATTAAGAATTTCTACATCCCTAGGCCTGGCCTTTAAAGTTGTATTCAGCCCTAACACATTGCTCTTTTCTCCTGGCCCTAGGAATCCGTGCGAAAGGCATTCCCCCTGAGCCTGGGCGGCAGCGACACCTGCTACTTCTGTAAGAAGCGCGTGTTTGTGATGGAGCGGTTGAGTGCCGAGGGTCACTTTTTCCACCGTGAGTGCTTCCGATGCAGCGTCTGCACCACTACCTTGCGCCTGGCTGCCTATGCCTTTGACTGCGATGAAGGTAACCCTGGGGACTGGGACGACACTGGCCTCTGTCTCAAATGTGACTTTGCTCTAGGAGGCTGTAAGACTTACCAACAGGAGTATGGTGTCATCAGCAACACTGCTTAGGGAAACTGGAAGACCCTACTGTCCGGAGTAGAAGCCACTGTCACCTGCAGTGCACCAGGCACAGTGACACCTACTGTCTGCTGAGGACCCTCACAGTCCCACTCAGCTCCACGACTATCCATGGTGCCTGTGAGGCCAAGATAACCAAACCTAATGAACTGTGTGACATGCTCAGAATTATACCTGACATGTAATAAGAGCTTAATGAATGATGGCATGCTAATAAAGCATCTGGAGCCGGGGAGGTTACTCAGGAAG
Source organism: Bramus lutescens (assembly GCA_001685075.1). Lineage (NCBI taxonomy): Eukaryota > Metazoa > Chordata > Mammalia > Rodentia > Cricetidae > Bramus > Bramus lutescens. The sequence goes on from LOEQ01000011.1 coordinate 167,902, forward strand.
CTAAGTGCTACCTTGCATCCATGAGGACTTGAGTCCAGTTCCTGAACCCATGTTTTTTTTTAATCTTATTTATTAATTATGTATACAAGGTTCTTACTGCATGTATGCCTTCAGGCCAGAAGAGGGCACCAGATCACATTACTGATGGTTGTGAGCCACCATGTGATTGCTGGGAATTGAACTCAAGACCTGTAGAAGAGCAGTCAGTGCTCTTAACCTCTGAGCCATCTTGCCAGCCCCCATGTTTTATTTTGTTTAATTGGGACCAGATGTGGTGGTGCATACCTATAATCTCAGCACTGGAGAGACAAAGTCAGGTTAAACTCTGGAGTTTGAGGCCAGCCTGGTCTACATAGTGAGTTTCGGGCCAGCCTGAGATATATAGTGAGGTTCTGTCTCAAAATTAAATAGAAAAGAAAGAAAGAGAGAAGCAGTGTGTACTGGGGCATGCTCATAACCCCAGCACTGGAGAGGCAACACAGGAGGATCCTCAGGGCTCTCTGGCTGGCCAGCCTAGGCTGGTTGGTATGTTCCATATCAGCGAGAGGCCCCTTCTCAAAACAAAAGCAGAAAGCCAAGGTAACGGTGCCTGAAGAGCTAACTGAGGCTGCACTCTGACCCCCACACACATACACATGCTTGTATAAACACACACAAAGTATGAATTCTAAAACTGGCCTCAAAATTTGCACCTCTTTGGGTAAGTGGCCTACCAGAGCTCATCAGCAAAGTATTACATTCACTATACAAAGAGATCCCTTTCAGTTCATCAGCCTTTGATATTATACTGTCATACAGACTGTGGGACAGTGTGACATAGTGCTTATGACTGTGCTTCTTAAAGCTCTCCTACCCAGAGCGGGTCCAGGCAGTAGTACCTGCTCCCTGCATAACCCTGGCGCTGCTACTTGGATTATTGCTCAGTTTCATCATCTGCAAAGGAGGATAATGGTAGGACCTGCATGGATGCTACCCACCAATGATCCCAGTATAGAGGCAGAGACAGTAAGATTCTGAGTTCCATACCAGCCTGGGCTGTGTACAGAGACTCAGCCTCAGACGAACAAAATGAAGAAGTAATATTTCTAAGTTCATGAGGATGTGGGAGTTGATGATTACCATCATCACTACTATCACCACCATGTTTGTTACTGTCACGGAAGTAGGCAGCAGTGCTATCCTGGAAGGTACCCAGTGGTCCTGGTGGTCACTGTTTTACCCAGCATGTACCCTGCCTGAGTCTTTTCTCTCATCACTGGCCAGCAGTACTGACCCTCAAGATCCCAGAAAGGACTGGGGAGCTGATACTCAGAGCTACCTATTTTTCTCCCTGCCTTGTGAAGAAATCTAACTTCTGTTTAGGTGGGGAGTCACCTACAGGTTTTAGCTCCACTCAGGGAGTCCCCCATTGCTAGCACCTTCTCTGAAGGAGGCAGCAGCGTGTAGCTACCTGGTTTTGGTGCCACATTAGGGCAAGCGTATAAGCTCCTGCTCGTGTCTGAGCTGGGCTGATTTCCATGGCTGTTGTGTTCTGACTGGCCAGGGATGAGCAATTATTCCCATGATTCTGTCTACAGAGAAAAACTGTATGTGCTTGTATCTCTTCTCACAGGCAAATTTTACTGCAAGCCCCATTTCATTCGTTGTAAAAACAACAGCAAACAACGGAAGAGACGGGCAGAGCTGAAGCAGCAAAGAGAGGTACGTCGGTCTCAGCAGTGCTGGAAGAGCAGGGACGATCCCTCCCCCTTGAGGAGGTCTCTAAAAGCAACCTCAAAGTTAGATGGACTTCTCTAGCCCTGAAGGGAGAGAGACTGCCCCTAAACACTTACAAATCCCTTCTAAAATGTGCCTTTGCCTTACTCTGTTCAGCAGCCTCTGGGATTGGCTCTGTTTCAGATTCCAGCTCCCTGATAGGTAGCTAGCTTCCTCTGAGAAGTTAAAAAATGCTTGCACATGTGTCGAGACTGAGCCATATGCTGAACTGTGCAAAAGCCATGTGGTCCTGCTGTGCCCAGGAGGAAGACCAGGTTTCCAGGTCCCTTCCTAGTGCCCCCCCTCTGGCAGCTCTTGGGATGACTCACAATGGCTCGAGCTTTCCTAGTGATGCCATCACAGGCTCACTGCAGGAAAATGCAAGCGTAGATATTAGACACTAACATCACCAAACACTTCCTGGGACAAGCTGTTACTTGCTCCAGTTGACACTGCGGCAGTTGTTCAAGACAACTGACATTTGGAAAAGCCGCATCGTGTTCCATCACCTCTCCTCCCAGATGTGGCCCTCTCTGAGTAGAGCCCACCTCTATAGCTTGTTTGGCTTTGTCTTTGCTGACAGCATATCAAGAGCAGTTTTCTGTGGTATTGGAAAATCTTTTAAAAACTTTTCCTCATTTTATTCTCTGTGTATGGGTGTTTTTTTTAACATATATGTCTGTGTACCACATTCGTGACCTGTGCCCATGGAGGCCAGAAGAGGGTGTCAGATCCCCCAGAGACTGGAGTTACAGATGGTTGTGAGCCACCATGTAGGTGTTGAGAATCAAACCCATGTCTTCTAGAAGAGCAGCCAGTGCTGCTAACCATGGAGTCATCTCTCCAGCTCCTATGTAATCTCAGCACTTGACTGAAGCAGGAAGGCTGGAATTTGAGTTCAGTCCAGGCTACATTCGAAGTTTGAGGCCTGTCTGAGCAACTTAGTCACACTTTAACTCAACAAAAGCAGGGAGGGAGGGGAGAAAGTGGAGAAGGGAAGGGGAGAGGCTGACAATTCACGAGTAAAACTTTTTTTGGTTTTGGATTTGAATTGAGATAGGGTGGCCTCAAAGTCACAGAAATCTACCTGCCTCTGCCTCCTGAATGCTGTAATTAAAGTGGACGCCACCACACCTTGCTCAGGAGTAGAATTTCAAATGCTATTAAAAGATTGTATTTTATGCATGGTCAATAATCTGCTTCAGTAGTTCCTTCCTGTTGGGCCTTTACACTATTTAACAATTTTATCTTGCAAAGATTTTTACAATGAATATATTTGTATACAAATCTTAATCCCTATTTCTAATTATTCATGTACTATATAACATTACAAGTAGGTGTGCAGGGTCAAAGGGCATGCCTATTTGGAAATTTTCCCCCTTTGAAACAAGTTGCAGCCGCATTCAATACCAGTGTGGGAGCCACCCCAGTTAGAGTTTCCCTGGCTCAGCCTGCTGTGATGGAGGCAGCCTCTGAGACTCTTGAACTAAGTGTTCTTGCTTTGCTGTCTTTCTCAGGAGGAAGGGACATGGCAGGATCAGGAAGCCCCTCGAAGGGACACTCCCACGGAAAGCTCTTGTGCAGTGGCGGCCATCAGCTCACCAGAAGGCAGCCCTCCAGGTATCTCCACCTCCTTCTTTAGGAAGGCACTGAGCTGGCCTTTCAGGCTGACAAGAGGCCTTCTCGACCTGCCCCGGAGCCTGCTTAGGTGGATGCAGGGACTCCTGAATGCTGCTGGCCACCATGTCAGGGACAATTCTCACAACTACTGCTTCACGTTTGAGCTCCTGAGCCTGGGGCTGCTGCTCCTCTGGGCCTTCTCCGAGGTCCTGGCCGCCATGTACAGGGAGTCTGAGGAATCCCTGGAGAGTATCCGCAGCTGGTTGCTCAGGTTCATCCCAGTGAAGCTGCAGTGAGGCGCATACTGCCCCACAGTGCCCTAACATTTCCAAGTGGAGACTGCAATATTTGTAGTTTGCTCTGGCTCTGGCCAGCATCCATAACCAATTAGCTCCAAGCCAAAGAGTCCCACATCGGCCACCTCCACCTGGCTTTGACAAGGTTGAGCATCTATTCATGGTGCTAGGACCAGGAACAACATGAAGGATTTTTTTGTTTTTTTTTAGAAAACAGCTTTGTATTGTTTTGTCTTTTCATACCAAAGGGAGCCATTTTTCCAAGTTTACATTTCAATTTTTAACTTTTCATAAGCCAAAAAGAAAGCATTATTTTTCTACAAGTATCAATACTTCTGTTTAATTTTTATCACCAGTTTCACAAGACTCTCGAACTTCGCAATGAGTTAAGATTTGTTGCTGCCAGCAACGTTAATGAGTTGAGACTTTAGAGCCACAAAAGAGAGCCATCCCTAGACCAGTGCCTTTTGATTTTTGCATACAGATGCCACCTGATCACAGTGGATGCTGCGTTTGTTTTCAAAAATGCATATGTAAATCAGTAAGGTTAAGAGAAATAAGTAGGAGGCATAGAGCAAACCAAAATTAACCAAAGCACACAGCAATGTGTCAATGCTATCTGTCCTCAGGGTTGGGGAGAGGTATTTTACTTCTATCTTTTGAAGTCAAACAGTAGTGTAAAGGCTTTCCCTTATGCCCACCAAGTGACAGCCAATAGCATAGAACCACAGGGCTACTATGCTACAAACTTACATGTTCCTCCCCACTAATGGGTACTGCAGCGAAGCCCACTGGCATTTGGCCCCGAATAGCTCACAGGCTGATGTAATGCTGAGGACAAACTTTTTCAGATGGTGTCATTTTCACCTCTATCAAATCCTCAGCCCAGGTTTCAGGCCGAGCCAAAGCCACTCAGGTCCATTATGGTCAGGCTGTCTCCCCCTGGTGTCCATTCAACTGAATGTACTTGCTGGCCCTGATCAGCGAGCCTTGCTGGTGGTATCCTGACTGCTTAGGCACATGGCTGCCTCGCGTATTTCACCCACAGAGTCAGAGATCCTTCTCCTAGAAAAGAGTGTCTGGTCTTTGGGTGGCTTTGAACCCATAAATGTTTTCTACACTGGGTGTCTGGAAAAGCCTAAAGCTGTCCCCACCCAACTCTGTGATGCTCAGCTTCTATAGCAGATTGAGCAACTGGAGGGTCGATAAGGGCCTCCTGGGTTCTCAGGGTCTCCACATTCACGGGGTGCAGCTATGGACTAGAAACTCAGGGTCTCTAGCGTCACTAGGGATAGCTGTGGCGAGCTGTGACCACTAGCACTCCCTCCAAGTTTAAGAAGGACTTGTTAAAGACAAAGCGTCTTGAAAGCTTTGACGTAAGTTTCTGTAAGGTGGAGAAAGAGGGGTGCATTTCTGGAGACTCTGTCCTAAAGTCCTGGGAAAGACAGGGCATGGCTGTGATCAAGTCTGTGGGAACCAGCACCTCTGACCTTGTTGGAACTATTGCCAGTATGATGATGTACATTTTATTTACCCTGCTTCTAGCTGGGGTTTTAATGGTCAAGCATGACGGGAGAAACCCTTGGGTCCTATTATGTTTCATTATGCCACATGAACTCTTGAGGCCATATTATAGTGATTTTCTCCAGCTCAGGGTGGGCTGAGATGCTCTGTGGAATGCTCTGTGAAGCCAGAGTGAACTCTCTGAAGAAAATTCATTTATAGCCATGAGGAGGCTGGTTTGAATTACTCTGGTAGACAGGGTGTGTCTGTCAACCAGACCTCTGCAGTGTTGAGGCCTTGAACCTTCCTGGTGGGCAGCAGCAGGGGCGGGTCCTGGGAGACAAATACTCCAGAAATTCTGAATTTGTCTCGAGGTTGAGTTTGAAGCCGCAGAGTACAATGGAGACAGAGGGCCTGGGAGGCGGGGGCGAAGGTCCTGGGAACATTTGCAGACAGGAGAGGGGATCTGTGAATATGCAGACACTGTGTATCCACTCTTCGAAATGGACGGCTGGCCGCCACCAGGAAGGTCTGTCTCACCTCATCTGGGGGGTGGGGGAACAGTGGTTGCCCTGTTTTCACCTCCAGTGCCTTTTCCTCTTGTGATCTGGGATTGTCTTACTCCCTCGCTAAGTCCCCCTTTCTGTCTTTCTCTTTCCAACCTCACACTGTGGCCGCCAGTGCGTTTCAGCCTTCCAGTCCTACACCCACTTCTTGGCTGACATTCCTGCTCTAAGGTGACTCATTTTGTTGGCAATTTTCCGAGAGAGGTACTAACCCCTACCCCGCTTTCCTTGCCCATCCTCTGCGCCCTCTGCGTCGGTGGTACTGGTAGCATTAACTGTGTCATGCATCCTAACGGACTCCCTAAGGCATGAGTGGTTAACAGCATGGGGTGGGGGTCAGCTTGGAAGCCTTCAGAGCCCAGCCAGCAGCCTGGGTCCACAACAAGTGCATGCTCCCCCCGGCAACTCCCCCACCCCCACCACCGCCTGGACTGGCCTCTCTATGCTTGTGCTTTCCCCATTGCACCTTCAAAGCCTCTTATCTTCTTGGGAGGGTTCGCCATGATTGTGAGACAATACCGTATAAAGAAGGCTCTATGACTTGGAAAACATTTCTGCTTAGTGACCTTCTAAAAGGAGCAGGTGTAGGGATATCTTCTTCTGTCAGTTCTAATACAAAGATTCCCAAAGCCTTCGATTGGAACCATAAGTAACTCAGTGTGGCGAGGTTTTAAAAGTATACTGGCTCCCAGACTCTGTGTGGCCAGCTTGCCCCATGCTCTGTGCTATGCATATAATGATGTTAGCAGCCCCTTCCTCTGTTTCTGCAGTTAATCCTAAGGCCTTGTACACCTTTCATCTGCCTCTGGGCTCCTAAGCCCCACTGGTTCATAAGCCTTAATCAGAGCAGTCACGGTCACAGGAGAAGGGCTGGCTTTCAGAAAGAACTCAGGCCAGCCACTGTCAATGCTCCTATCGAACTATCTAAAGTACATGGTCCCTCTGTTCATTACCTGGAGCAGCGGGATGGTCATGTGCTACTACAAAAAGCATATGGAGAGCAGAGAACAGATGTGTGTCCACCCCACATCCTCAGATTTGAGTCAGAGTGCATCCCGCCTGTAGCTAGAACTACCCTGCCCTTCAGCTTCAGCCCTGCATGCTGCACTTGCTTGCTGCATTGGTGCAGTGCCCAGCCAGTACAAAGCCCTCTCCTCTCCTCTCTTCTTCTCTTCCAGCATTCCCCTCTCTAAAATGGCAACCAAAGAGAGCCCCCCTTGCTCTCGGCCTCCTTAGCTAGCCTCCTCTCCATCTCTTGGCAAGGCATGTCTGTGACCCTAGAGAATTAATTTACAGTGCCATGTGGAACCCTGTATTTTACACAGCAAAACGATGTTTAGGTTTATTTATGATATTTTATGCTGTAAATGAAAATAAATATGGTTCTTTATAAAGCTCATCGTTTCCTCTCTTCTTTGCCATGGAAGCTTCTAAACCTCCAACACAGGCACCGGTTTAGGGGAGCCGTCTCTTCCTAAACTGCTGGCGGGGCTTGCACTTGTGGTGACCCGGGACTCTGTGGGGCTGTGCCAGGGCAATCTGAAATATTACCCAAGGTAATATTTGGAAAAATGTCATAATACTCTGGTGCCAGGCTTTGGGGTCTATTTCTTAAAATGTGTGGTACTTTGCTGTTCTAGATGCTGGGCAGAGGAGGACAGGGCCAGGGTGACCTCAACTCTTTGGAATAGGCTGTGTTGGCAGCTGTCTGAATTGAACCAATTTCCCTGGCACCTGCGGGTCATGGCTGTGTAGGAGGGCTTTACCAAAAGCCCCACCTATTTTGGTTCTTATAGAGGAAAAAAATAGTTTTTCATGGTTTGCACTGATCTAGCCAAGTGATGAGCAAAAGGTAAGGAGGAAAGAGTGGGCATTGGTCTCTGCAAGGCAGTGAGCCAGCAGATATGCACTCGGGTTGCCCTGCACTGTCAGGTTCTGCCCACCTGGCCACTCTGAGCACAGTGCCCAGCAGGCTCTGCCCAGCTTCACTCTGGAGAGGAAGACTTGGAGTCTCCCTTGGCTCTCCTGGACAGTGCCAGATCTCCCCAGGGAGGAACATCTACCATTGCCAGACTGGATGTGGTTGGGCTTCTGATACTGGCATAAAAGTCCTCTGAGACTATGAGGGCCCTGACATCTCCCAGAGAGCAGTTCTGGGATTGCACTCTCTGACTCAGTTGCTGGTGTTTGTATCTGCCTTCAGAGCCACCTCGGCTTGTGACTCGGGGCCCCTGTCTCCTCTTCTGATCAAGGGAGGCTATTAGGGACTAGAGATCAGGTGGAAGGATGGGCAAATAACGTATTCCTTTATCCATGTAACAGTTATTATTGCCTGAGGCATTATTCTAGGTCCAAGAGACATAGCAGCAGGCTCCAAAAAGTCCTGACATTTAAGAAGTGTGTGCCTTAGATTGTTCAGATTCTGATCATCTTGTCTATTCTCCTGCTCATTCATCCCTTTACCTCACTTTACTAAGCACCTACTATGTGCTAAGGAGCACAGCTAATCTTGCCAGTCTCACTAGGTCTTGAAGGCTCTTGGTAAGTCTCTGGTAGAGTCCTCTAGTAACTAAGCTTAATTAACTGTTTAGGTTGACTTTCTCATACCTGCTTGGAGAGTGTCTTGGTTTGATTTGGTTTGACTATTATTGCAACCCTACATAGTTAGATTTGGTAGAATATTCTCTAATCCCAAAACACTGAAGACTTAACATTTTGTAGTGGGGAGAGCAAATCCAAAAAGATCAAAAACTTTGTATAGGTAGGCAAGCACGCTACCATTGAGCTACCACCCCATGACTTAACATTTTTAAAGCAGTCTAATAGAATTCAGTATTAAGTAGAGGATCTGGAGAGATGGCTAAGTGACTAAGAGCACTGGCTGCTCTTCCAAAGGTCCTGAGTTCAATTCCCAACTACCATATGGTAACTCATAACCATAATAATGGCATCTAATGCCCTATTCTGGCCTGAAGGCATTACATGCAGATAAAGCACTCAAATGCATAAAAAAAATTAACCTTAAAAAACATATTAAGTAGAAGCTCCAAACACCAGTCAGGCAAGGTGGCTATTAGGCCTGCAATGCCTGCATTAGGAAAGTGGAGACAGGAGGCTCAGTAGTTCAAGATCACACTTGGCTATACAGCAAGCTCAAGTAAAACCTTGGCTTCATAAGACTCTGTCTCAAGAAAATAATCTTGAAGTTCCTAATGGGGAAATTTGTTCTGTATATGTATTAAATATTTATTAGATCATGAAGAGATGAGTGTGTTATCAGAACATGGGTTTGTATACATAAGTACAGTGCCCTTGGGCATCAGAGAGAGTATTGGATCCCCTGGAGTTGGAACTAAAAGTGGTTGTGAGATGTCATATGTGTGTCTTCCAGGTCCTCTGGAAGAGAAATGATGCTGTTAACCACTGAGTCATCTTTCCAGTCCCAACTATCTACATTTTAGAACAAGCATGAAAGCTGGGCATGGTGGCACATGTCTTTATTCCCAGCACTCAGGCGGAAGAGGCAGGCCTATGTCTATGAGTCTAGGCCAGTCTAGTTAGGTCTATATAGTGAGTTGCAGGACATCCAGGGATGTGGTAGAGACCCTGTTTCAAAAACACCAAAAAAAAAAAATAAACAGTTCATGTAGTTGTAAAAATTGAAGCATAACTATGCAGTCAGATCAGAGGAAAAAAATCTGAATTAAATATAATAACACGGAAGTTCATTGCCATGATATTCAAAGAGTTCACTTAAAGCAGGTGTTCCCGGCCCCTCCCACAGTGACGCTGACGAAGTTAGTGAGCAATGACACAAGGATAAATGAGTAAAGGTAGTGAACAAATAGTTTCCACTAACACAGATTCAAGAAGTGAACACTGAAAAAGAAAAAGGAAGCAATAATTGGGGAAATGTCCCTTCTTGGCTTTCAAAGGAGTGTAAATGAATCATGTTATCCTGCCTCCTTGGCAAAGGAGACAGGGAAGTAATGATGGTAAGAACTTAGGTGCATTTGGGATCAACAGCAGGGACAGTCAATCTCTTTCCTGAAAGGCAATATAGCAACGGAGATTAAGTCTCAAAAAAGGCCCTGACCTTTGGCCCAATAAGAAAGATATCTCCACACACCTAGAGCAGTAAGAGGGAGTGTAGCCTCCAGAGTAGGTGGGCTGTTCTTCATTCATGTGGACTGTTCCTTTTATGATTTAACACCCCACCACCACCACCCCAAAAAATCTTTAAGTCAAAGTCTGCCCCTTTCACTGCCCTGGGTCAGCTGCTTTCTGCCCAGTACTGTCTCTGGGCCAGGCTCTCCAAGTGCAGCCCCTTGTAGCACCATGAAGTCCATGTAGACATAGAAGATCCTAGGAAAGATCATTGGTGCTAGGTGGGCAAGTTACAGTGGTATCCTCCATTGTGAGGGAGCAGAGAGCACTGGGGCCCAAACTAGGTGTTCAGGCCCTGTGTGGTAAGGGCTTAGACTTGGCTGAAATCCCAGCTTTGACCCCTGAAACCCCTCCTGTGTACTGGGAGCTAACGGAGCCTCTGGCATTGAGTTTTGGGAAGGTGGAACCAACAAGCCAACCTAGGCCAGTGCCTGGTCCTCTTCTCAGGGCATTCTGCTGAGCTCTGGCTGGCACCTCTCTGAAGGGATTGCTTCTGGAAAGGCTTCCTTCTGACACTAGATAAGCTGAGGCTCTGAGTCCCCTGCAGGGTAGGTGGACACTGGACAGAGGCCCCAGGGCATGCGGGAAGGCACCACCTTTCCTCTCTCATGTTCTAATCCCCAGCCTCGTGAAGGTAGCAACCAGATACTTCCCCTCAGACTCAGGTCTCAGCCCCAGAGTCCCACCTCCTGCCTTCTGTCCAAAGGCTTTGTGTGGGGAGCGCCAGAGCCTTGGCTAAGAGGCTAAGCCCTGGCCTTGCTACTGCCGCTCCCCCACCCCACCCCTACATCTACCTGGACATCCATTAGGCAACTCCAGCTTCCACCCATCTCCAGCACTAATTTTTTTTTTTTCACAAAACGGTCTCCACTGTTAACTCTCCCCCTTAGGGCAAAGAGCAGTTCCTCCTTATTCATCTCAAAAGCCTTGGAGCCACGCTTGAGTCTGCTTTATCCTGGACCCATATGTTGCCCATCTAGAATCCACCCTGAGGACTGGAAGGGTATATTTAGGCTGGGAACTTCTTGCTGGTGCCCAGCCACAGTTCATGACAGAGCCCTAAGGGAGCAGAATTCATATATTGCGTATCCTGCAATTCCAACACAATGCCTCCACTTTGTTCCCTCTTTGCCTTCCGAGGGCTGTCATCCTCGTGTTCATCTTGTGACAAAGCAGATTTAAGTGCCCCCTCCCCCAACCCCAAAGGGGCACACCTGAACTGACAGCCCCTTGCTATGGTAACTTTGACACCGAGGTTCTGTTTAGTAGTATGTCCCAAGTCCACTAGGCTACATACATCCTTTCTCCTATCCTCACTGTCTCTAACACAGGGATCCGGGTGACACTTGGAGACAAGAAACGGAGTAGGGAATGTTCCACTCTTATACTCTGGCCTCTGGGAGGGCCAGAGGCACTGATTGCTGTCTTTGATCCACTGAGCCGTATGTGGCTATAGCAAGGAGCCCACCTGGATAGAGTGACCAACCTCTCAACTGTGTGGGAGCCCAGAAGGGCTGTCAGGTCTGTCTCATCAACCTACACCAGGCCTAGCAGGTGTAGACCCCTCTGGACCTATGGCAAAGCCAACCACGCCCTCTGTCCCAAGCTAGGAGGAGACTTGTTGCCTAGCACTAGCCTGAGAAGGAGGGTAATAACACAGGCTCCAAGGCTGCCTCCCTTCCTCCCTTCCTAGATTGCTGCAGGAGATGGCAAACTACCCTCCAGAAATTTCAGGTCCTCCCCTTCCCATCTTGTTATCAGAGTTATTAGGGACAGAACCCTTGGAGTACTAATGAAGCAGGCTCAGTCAGTTGTCCTCAGTAGGCCAAGTAAACAGACTAGTAACAGAGAAATGTGACTACATTAGGAAGAAAAACAGATATCTAGTGAACCACACCACAGCCCACCTTACCCACTCCACCCTCCTCACTTCTCTACCCCCCCACCTCCATCTCCACCCTGCTTCATGCTCTGGGAGCTGGTATCTGTTCTCAGGATCCATGTGGGGCTGGCATTTCCCTAGTATCTGGCTCAAGATTTAGGGTCAGGATGAAGGGTCAGAAATGGGAATGGGTAAACTCCACTGAGGCCCACAGGATCAGGCTGGGCCCGGTTCCCTTCCTCTCTAGGCAGAGGTGTGGCTTCCATCTGGGAGGGTATAGCTTCTTCTCATGTGCATTTAGCTGAAAGTGTCTGTTTGCTTAGGCTTTAGCTGAGGCCAGGCAGAGCCCTCTAAGTAACGCTCTCTACCCTGGTTTCATTCAGCAGAGGTAGAGCTGTGTGCTACACACACAAACAAACACACACACACACACACACACACACACACACACACACACTGGGTCTCTGACTCCTGGAGAGAGCACAGCAAAGCAGGCTGATCAGTCTTCAGAGTGGAGGGCAGACCCAGATACCCCAAGGCTACCTATCCATGGATTCATCTCTGAACACCCCACGATACTCCACTTCCATTAGAAACTGATGAGTCACTCTCAGAAGCCCCTGGGGTAGTGGCAGTGGATTTGAGCACACATCCTGCTGAGGACCTTGACACTGCCAAGGACAAATCTTCCTCCCAAAGCAAGTATAACACCCCTGGTAATGTGTGGAAGGGGTGCTGCTCAAGTTCTCTGTCATCTGCCGGATGCCTCGTCGCCCCTTCACTGATCATAGTCCACCTTTCAAGAGGCTGGGGAGGCCAGTCTGTGAACAGCATCAAAGACATCTGCCTGTCTGTGCTGCTTGTGTGCTCAATATCCCTGCTCTGCACTATGCTGCAGAGGAGCAACCCTGCAAACTATTCTCCAGGGGGGCTTGAACTAGCTTCCTGTTGGGTTTGAGACCAGTGTGCACTGGTGGAAGGATGGGATGGGATCGAGAGGAGCCAGGGTATTTACTCCTGAGACCCCACCCTTAATATCACAGTAGTGACCTTGGCTTCTGGGATCTGGTAAGGCTGGTCTTTCACTTTAGCCAGCACCACCACGTCCCCTTGCCTGCCATGACTTCCCTCTGCTGAGCTCTGGCTGGGTTCTGTATTCTCAATTGTATCCTGATGTTCCCTCCACACATTTTTTTCTCAGCTTTTGCCCACAGGGCCAGGGGTGGAAAGATGAATTTCTTCAAGCCCCAAACCAGAAGAGACTCTAGTAGTTAGGACCCTGAACAAAGTTCTCGATCTCCATGGTGTATGTGGTCTCTCTGCTTCCTAGTCATGAATCTAAGGGTGGATGGGTGATTCTACAGGCTGGGTGTGTAAGAATGGGCTCCAAGTCTGTCCCTCCATGTAACCTCAACCAAGAATCCAGGCTCACAGGGCAACAACCATCAGAAACAAACTTTTTCAACAATAACATGGGTGACAATTCAACCCAGCAAGGCCACTCAAAGCCCTGGCCCACACGGGTCACAAATATCCACTGGTCTATGACAGAAGGGTGTTGCATTGCTGGGGCAGGGGTGTATGTGCTCTGCTACACTTGGAAGGACCACAACGTCAAGGACAGGGTGTGACTCTGTTCAACCAGACAAATAGTTCTGTCATGTTCTCAGACATACAGAAGGGCAACACATGACCATCTGTGGGTGTCTTAACCTGTGTTTCCCTTATCTCAGAAAGAAAATGGAGTCACAAAATGCTTTGCTTGAAGGATTATATGAGTGTTACAGACTTAGTACAAGTCAGCGCTCAAACAATCCCTGGCATGTATTAGGGGCCCAATGAACATAAGCTGCCACTGCTCTTATTATAACCATCACTACAAACACCAGAAAAACCAACCCCACCACTGTCATCACCATACCTAACACCATCACCATAACCATCACCACAACCACCACCCAAACCAGAACTACCATTATCACCACAACTACCATCATTACCACCAAACCCACGGCCACTTTATCACCACCATCACCACAACCATCACTATCATCATTAGCGAAGCAGTGGGTAATGGTCCCCAGATACCTCCCTTCCCAGTTGCGCTGGCACTAAAGCATAGGCACTTGTGCACGCAAGCAAGTTTGCACATACCTCGGGGGTTAAACTGATAGCCCACTGGTTGGGTCTACATGTGTTCACATTTTATTGGACCCTATCGTATTTTAAAACTTCAGGAATTTCACAGAAAGCTCAGACTTCTTGAACTGTCTTTGCAGGTGGGAAGTGCAGCTAAGCAGATGCCTCTTCCAGGGATGCACAGTGAGAAGAGGCTTGGGTGGACACATGAAGAATATAACATTTAAAGGCAGAGATGGAGAGAGAGGGAAAGAAAGTCTCTCAGAGTAAAGAAGGGTGGGACTCAAGGGCCAGAAGAGAACCTCAGGGGGAACAAAAATCCTGTGAACTGGACTCAGCAGCAAGCAGGCTCTGGGGAATTTTCTAGAAGTAAGAGGGTAGAGAGGTAAAGGTCTCATCAGAATTGTAGGGGATTGGTAAAGGGACAGAGAAAGCTTGCCCAGCTCTTCCAAGATTGGTCCAAAAAGAGAGGATAGTGAATGGCCTGGAGGTGGAGCCTCCTATAGTTTAAGCACAGACGGAACCAATCCAGTTGAAGTCAAGAACACAGGAAAGAGAAGACAGTGAGCCATATAGAGGGTGAGAAGTGAGAGGGAACCAAGTCTAACTGAGGTCTAATTCTAGAAGGAACACAGGCAGCTGCTTCCCTGTGACAGGATACGGCTTGCCACCTAGCTAGTGGCCAGGCTGGAGCGGGGCTCAGGCATTCATCACACTCAATAGGCATCCCAGGAGCACCTGCTTTACACAGCAGAGTCTAACAACAGATGACAAAGTGCTGCCCACATCCTAGTCCTCGAAAGAGATGACAAACCAAAGAGGGAATTACACTCTTACTGGAAGGCAAGATTCACTGTGAGGAATAATGAAGGGGAACAGAGTGTGTGCCCTCTTCGGCAGGACACTTCAACCCTGAGAAGATGACATTTGACCAGCGCTTGCAGGCAGTGATGGGAGCATCCAGGGACAGCGCTGAATGCTAGATTCGAGGGCAACATGAGGGGCCTGAGTTGGTGCCTGCCTAAGTCCTGAGGGGACAGCACAGCAGGAAAGGAGCAAGTCAAGGGACAATGTGAAGAGATAAAGTCACAGAAGCCACGGCTGAATTAGATGGGCCTCTTCGTCTTTACCTGGAGGAAATGAGGACCCTCTTGGGATCCTGAGCAGGCATGCTCTTCTCCAACTTGTATTTTCACAGTTAATTCTGGTTGCTGTTGAAATCTGGGGGTGGGCTTGGAAGGAAAGGATTGGGGCTCAGGGAGAGTTGGGGGGTTGTATTGTTTTGTTTTTTATCATCTGAACAAGAGGTGATGGGGCCAGGTCTAGGGCTGTGGCAGGGAAGAGACTCCATTCCTGGCACATTTGAGGGAAGAGCCATCCTCACTTGTAGAGGGCTTTGTGAAGGATGAAGGTGGCATCAAGTGTGTCATTATGATGCCAACGTTAGCTTCCGGAGGTTCTAGTTGCCACACTGAACTGGACATGGTGGTGGGTGGAGCAAGCATTGGGGAAAGTGAAGATGAAGGGTTCACTTTGGACTTGTTGCGTGTGATGTGTCTGCTAAACACCCACGTGGAGATGTCAAGTAAGAACAGGAGACACTAGACACACGGGAAGCATCTAGGCTGTGGATGCAAATGTGAGTACAAACAAGACTGTGCAAAAGAAGAAGAAGCTGGGAAGAGCTGGCTAGAGCTGAGAGCAGCCTTTGTGGAAGAGCTTGACAGGCTAGGTCATGAGGTCAATAGGATGAGAACTGAGGGCCTGCAGAGATGACTCTGGGGGTCAAAGCACTTGCCATCCAATCATGAGCACATGAGTTCAGATCCCCAGAGAGCCACAGAAATGCCAGGTAGGAATGGTGGCCCCTCTGTAATTACAGCCTCAGAAGATGGGGGTAGACGACTTCTAGAGTAAACTGGTTAGCAAAACCCGGCATATCTCTGAGCTTGGGCTTGACTGTGACACCCTGTCTAAATGAACAAGGTGGGAGAGCAATCAAGGATGATTCTAGATAGCAACCTTAGGCTTCCCTATGCACATGTACACACATACACGTGTACCCACACATGTGCTTCCATACACATGTAAAGCTATGCACACATACATGTGTATACACCACACACACACAAATACAGAAACATTCTTTGATGGGATTTGGTTTATTTTTTGAGACGGGTCTCATTGTGTAGCTATGGCTGGCCTGGAGCTCACTGGGTAGACCAGGCTGGCCTTAAACTCACAGAGATCCTCCTGACTCTGCCTCCCAAGTGCTGGGGCTAAAAGGGTGTACCACCATGCCTGGTGAAAACAATTTTTAAAGATGAGATCTAAGATGTTGCCCCTGAGTTTAACAGTACGCTGACAGAAAGTTTGAATGAAGCAAAGCAGTCCAGAGGACAGTGAGCTTGTAATGGGCCCTGAGAACATCTCAGCACCTCCCTCCAGGTTAAATGGGGTGGTATGTGTACTCATGCCTTACACACATCAGGAGTGCCCCAAGAATTGGGGCATCTGCTGGGCTGAGAGGTGGCCCTCGACCATGACACAGAGGATGGGAAGGTCTGTCCCTAAACATCTGAGTGGCCCAGAGGCTCCCTTTCCAGCATCCTTTCCAGACGCCTGGAGGAGCCATTTGTTCCGCTGTCTCTATAGGCCCTGTTCTCTCAGCAGATGAGCCCACCTCCCCCAAGAAGCCAAAGAGTGTCCCTGAGCCCACACCCAGAGACATGGACACTGAAGTCACCTCTTCCCAACCCTCCGAATGGACTTCAGTGAGGATTGGCCCGGGAGAGGATGCAGTCGGGCAGGATGTGCTGGCTGTGCGTGTCCTGGTCACCAGTGAGGACAGCAGGTATGCTCAGATTGCTGAAGGATGGAGGCAGCGAAAGGGGATGGTGGGGTAGGCTGTACCTGGTGTCTGTTTTTCTTTCCACTGGGAACTCCCTGCAAAAGGGACTCTCCCAGCCTGTTTCCTAACCTGAAAACAGGGACAGCTATAGTGGCTTGCCTCTGAAGGAGCCATAAGACTCAAAGAATTGATACGTGCCAAATATTGCTTGGTGCCTAGTAAATCCTATGAGGCTGTGTTGCCATTATCTTCTTAGAGAAGGGAAGGCCCTGGCTCTACTATTTTCCCCCAATAGTCCACTGTCATGCAGTTGAGGGCTACAAATGAGTGACATTGTCACAGGGAGAGGCTCCTGGGGACCTACATGGTGATGGAGATGCCAAGATGGGCAGAGAGGAGAATACAGTTCTTACGCACACAGCATCCGATCCACACTGACTGCGCTTATGAGAAGCACAGCCCCCACAGACACTGAGTGCACTCAGAAAAGCATCCGGGTCAACCTCTTATTGATGCCTACCTAGACTTTGAGTGTGTAACTGTGACTCATACACAGGGTGAGGTCTTTGCTATCAGATAGCTCAATCACCTAGGTAGACAGCCAGGGAAACAAGGAAATATTAGACAAGAAAAATACCGTGTGTGTGTGTCAGACAGAGAAATAAAGTAGAGCTGTGCTGTAAACAGGGCCGGGATGGTTACCTTTGACTGGATGGTCAGGAAAGGCTCTGGGTACTACGGTGACAGAATGACATAGTAGCCCCAGAGCCAGTGGGTTACCCTCCTACCACATGTGAGCCAGAAGCTTCGGGGCCTCTATGAGAGAGTGCTGGTCATGCTTGCCTCACCCAGATGGGGTCTGGATCTAGCTGGCTGTCAGCTAGAGTAGTGGGATTGATGTACGAACAGATGGAAGGTCCGTGTGACCAGCAGTCAATAATGGATGTAGGGGGGATTATACTGGGGAGCTGGGGTTCAGTGGTAGAGTACCCAGCCAGCATGTACCAGGCTTGAGTTCAATCCCCAGCACCAGGGAGGAAGAAAGGAGGGAGGGACGGAGGGAGGGACGGAGGGAGGGACGGAGGGAGGGAGGGAGAAAGGGAAGGAGGGAGAAAGGGAGGTACAGAGAGAGGTTCGTTGATTGAATATGAAGGAATTTGTATTTTATTCTGGAATAATTGAAAGAGAGTTAAATTCTAAATGGCACATCATTTACAGTTTTTAGATAACTACAGACTCTGGTGTGGAGGGCAGAGGAGACAGGATGGGGGAGACTGAAGGCAGGGGGAGACTTGGAACCTGGGGCCCTTGGATGACACAGGTCAGAGCCATGGTGATGGGTTTGCTAAAGACTAAGCGTGAGAGGAAGAAAGAGCTCAAGGACTTCTCACCAATCTTGACTTGAATTACTGAAGGGATGGTAAGAATATTCTAAAGGCATTGAGGGTGAGGAAGACGGGTTGTGGGAAAGCAGAGTGCTCTGTGTTGAACCTGTTAGTTCTGACTGGGCTGTGCCTCTGTGCTGACGCTGAGACCGAAGCTGGGCAAAGGCCACGGTTTCTGTGAAGCCCTCTTCCCTACTACTTGAATCCCTGCAGTTTTTCCCTCCATCTGCCTGTCTACACAGCCACGCTGATGGAGGAATGCCACATGTCCATTCTGTGCTGTGGGAACTAGATCCCTAGAGATGAACTTATTTGACCCGAAGAACTTAGCAACCACACTCTTGTTGGTCTTTGTTGCTATTTGTGGGTTTGGTTTGATTTGGTTCAGGGCAATTTCATGCAGCCTAGGGTGACCTTGACCTCACTATGCAGCTGAGGCTGGTCTTAAGATCTTGATCCCCCCACACTTCCACCCCCGTCTCTACCTCCAAAGTGCTGGAGTTACAGGTGTATACCACCACATCCAGTTTGGGAGGAGCTGGAGACTGAACCCAGAGCTCTGTACATGCTGGGCACACTCTTGGCCCTACAGTCATAGCCTGGGGGGATGGAGAGTGAGCCTTCACTGGAGTGGCTCGGGAGGCCTGGGAGGGGACCTTCCCCCATTCTGTCCAAGGCTGTAGCAGTGTCCAGGACTGGCAGGACAATGCCACAGCCTGGGAGCCTCATGGAACGTCTTTTCATGTACTGAAGACTAGAGTATGATATAGGACAAAACATTTTCTAGGGCTTGGGAACCCACACAGACCAAAGTACAGACAGATACCACCAAAGTCCACCTTGGTGAACCATGCGTTTCCTCAGGGCTGCCTACAGGAACATGGGTGAGGGGTGACTTATAAGGGGCAGAAACGACTCAAAGACAGCTGCATCACCAAAGCCCACCCCAGCATGAGTGACAGCTCTCAAAGCTGGGAATCTAGAGCACACTGCACAGCCTGCAGGCAGCTCAGCAGGTGGAAGAGTGTCCTTTCTGGTGCCACAGTTGATCCAAACCTCTTCTGAATGGCTCGGCTGGTTTTGGCTCCTTTCAGGAAGTCTGCTCTCAGAATCCTCTTTGTACCAGCTTGTCTGAGTCTCCTTAGCTTTTCAGTCCAAGGAGGACTTCAGCTTTTATTGCTTACTCTGGTGGGGCAGGACTTAGTGAATCTACTCAGATTCAGGGACTTCCTGAAGCATTTTGAGTTGTTTGCTTTTCTGCTTAAGGAACTTCCCTGCAGGATGGAATATTTCAGTATCAGAGGACACTGTCACATGACAAGCATGAGGTGAAAGGGTGGTAGAGAATTCTCCTGGGGGCTCAGAGGGAAAGGTCTATCTCAAGCCTCTCCCTGGCCTGTGGATGGCACTTTCCCGTTTGCAATGGCAGCTACCTTCTATGCACATTTATAGCCCAGTTTCTTCCTATAAGGGCACCAGTCATAGGATTGGGGCCACCATAATGACCTCATTTTAACTCAATCATGTCTTTAATAGTCCTCTCTCTAAAGACAGTCACATGCCGAGGGATTGGGAGCTGCTCCTTTAGCACAGGAATCTAAGGAGACACAATCCAGGACACAATAGAGCTAAGTCTGGGCCCAGGCACAGAGGTAGCTGAGTTGAAACCCTTGCTCCTGGTCCCTGAGGACTGTCAGAGGGGGTGGTGAGGAGAGCATGGAGTGTAGGGGTGCAGTGGGGTTCTGGAGCTGCCAGCTTACCCTCTTCTTCCTTCTTCTAGCTCTGATACAGAATCTGACTATGGTGACATCAGAGTGCCCTGTGCAAAGGCCTGTGAAGAGAGGCCCCAGCTTCCAGCATCTCCACCTCCTTCAAAGCCCCCCACCCGGCATTTTTCCTTGCGGGAGCCCCTAACTAATTCAGCCTCTCTGCTACACCACGAGGAGCCACCAGCTCTGCCTGGTGAGTAAAGGATCCACTGGGCTTCATCTGGGAGCACAGAGAGGGGACAGGACCTGGTATATACAGCAGGACCACCATCAGACCTAGACTCCTCCAGAAGCTTTGGAGTCAACAAGTAGGATGGCATCCAATAGTTCTTGGCAACTATTGGATGTCATAGATGAGGAAGTCTAGGTCTCCTTTGCCTGGAACAGCCTCCTTGTGTCTCAGGGGCCCCTCCAGCATCCCATAGTGTTTGAGAGAAGGAGCAGGGAACTGGTTGCTATGTAGCCCTAGGTAACTCAGTCTCCTAGGACCCTCTGAGCATATGTATCTCTCAGGGTGGCACAGATCTTACTGATGGTGTGTGAGGGGGTTGATGGGATGCACCCAAACTTGACCTACACAGTAATGGGGGTACTTTTTCTCCTGGGACATTCTTCATACGTGACCCCTTCCTATCACTAGGTTGATTTGTGAGGTGAGTACCATGCAGCTCATTCTGTGGAGCACCTCAGTCAGTGAGCAGTGTGGCCAGGGCTGAGAATTCCACTCCCTAAGCTCAAGTCAGCTAAAAANAAAAATTGCTTTTAGTAACCCAGCTCTTGACTTAGTCAACAGCAGCGTGGAAGCAAATCAGGACATCCTCTGACTTTCTGGGGACCCTGGCAGGGCCTGGGGAGGAGCAGGGTCATAGAAGTCTACCACCTGAAGGACCAACCTTAAATAGCCTATGAGCGATGGCCGTCAACCTGTCCTGCATTGCCCTCTGGTGGCCAAGAGTAGAATGTCAGCTGATCCTCTCACCAGAGTCGGG
>LOEQ01000011.1:188833-206073 GCA_001685075.1 Bramus lutescens
TTCCCAGAAAACCCGGCCTGGGAAGGGCTGGGCTAAAACAAACAAGTACAGCAACTTGTGTAGACATTTCCAAACCTCGGAAACTCTGGTCTTAACCTTTAGTGTGGCCTTTAGGAACTAGAGAGCAGAGAGGAACGGTGTGTGGTTAGTGCCTGTAATCCCAGAACTCAGCGGGTTACGCAGGAAGATAGCTACAAGTCTGCAGCCAGACCAGCCTGGGCTACAGGGTAAGACCCTATCTCCAAAAATGAGAACTCCCTAATCCTGAGCGAACCCTGATAGAGGGAGGCTGGCTGCCTGCCATCTACTCTTTTCTCTTTGCCTCCTCTCTCCTCAGTGGGACTGGCAGCCCCTTGTCCAGAAGCTGTAAATCAGAGTTATGTGTCTGTCTGTATGAAAAATAAATTAACAAAGCCTGTTTAGGAGATAAAGACTCTAGAGAATGAGGCCATAGTTCTTTAGAACTATTCTTACAGCCAGCTTAGAGCTGTTTAGAAGGAAATAGTTTCGCTAGTTTATATGAAAACCCAGAGATGGTTCTCACTGTCAAAGAGGAAAACACATTGGTTTGTAGGTGTGCACTGACATGACTCTTCTCAACACTTGTCCAAGTTTGTGTGTCTGCCGTCATGATAAAACACCGACCAAAACCAACGTGGGGAGGAAAGGGTCTGTCCGCTTTACAGGTTCTAGTCCAAAGTCAACGGGAGCCAAGGCAGAGACTCAAGGCAGGAGCTGGAGCAGAGGCCATGAGGAATGCTGCTTGCTGGCTTGCTTCCTCTGGCTTCCTCAGCCCACTCACCTGCCTAAGGGTAGCACCACCCACTGCAGGCTGGCCCTCCTGCATCAATTAACAATTAAGAAAATACCTCCACAGACAAGCCCACAGGCCAGTGTGGTGGAGGGGATTTCTCTTCCCAGATCTGTCTAGGTTCCTGTCAAGTTTGAAAAAAAAAAAAAACCTAACAAGCACAATGCTGGCTTATGTCAAATAAATGGTGTTGAAAGATGTCCTGAGTCATGTCCTTAACATGGCTGCCTATGTCTGGTTTTCTTTAGGTACCCTGTGCTGACAGGGAAGGGCATGCCAATACCTGACTCTGTGAAGCATGGGTTGGCCCTCAGAAGCTAGAGAAGTTTGATCTTGACAGCCCAACTTTATTCCACAGTGAATTACTGAATAGATAGGAAAAAGGGTAGATCATATGACTCCCATCCCCGTCTTAACTCAGTAGTCATAATGGTGAATGACAGACAGATAAGCCCCAATGCAAGCATAACATTTCTTACAGAGATGCTGCAGCTTAGATAGGAAGTGTCCCTCCCCATCCCTCTACCAAATGCCCATGTGTTGGAGGCTTGGTCCTCAGCTATTGACAGCTAATTAGATCCTGAAAGGTGCTAACTTCAGTGGATTAACTTATCAATGAAGCCATGAGAGTGTGGGGCCTAGTTGGAACAAGTAGATCACTGCAGGTGTGTCTTTCAAAGGCACATTCTACCCCCCAGATTCTTCCTCCTCCTACTCTCTCTGCTTCCCAGTGGGACAGTTTGCTGCACTGTGTGATGCTCTGCCTCACCAGAAGCCCACAGCAATGGGCCCAGCTATCTATGGACTGAACCCTCCAAAACCCTGATGCCCAATGAATCTCTCCTCTTTAAGATAGTTTGTACTGCCATGCATCATAGTGATGAAGTGAGCCCATCACTTTCCCAAATAGCACAGGACTAACCCCACTGGTGGATCTCATGGAGGTTCAGCTGTGATGCTCACCTGTATCACTGCCTTCTGGGGGATTCAGAGGAGAACAGGTAAGAGCCACATACTGTTTTCAAGCCTCCTGGTCTATACAGCCATGACCACAACAGTAGCACAAATAACAAAAACCCGGAGACAGATATCCAGGTTCAACCTGAAAACCAGAAAAGCAAAGCGGTCAAGCCACTTACCTCTACCAAGGCTTGGCGGCTGTAGACTAAACAGACTAAGCCTCTACCTCCTCCCATTTTATATTCCCTCTAGTGCTGGGATTAAAGGCCTATGACTCCCTAGGACTGGGATTAAAGGTATGAGCCACCACTACCTGAATTTGTGTGGCCCAGGGTGACCCTAAACTCACAGAGATCCACTTGTCTCCTCTCACAAATCCTGGGATTAAAGGTGTGTGTCACCACTGCCTGACCTCTAGTGGCTTAGCTTTGCCCTTCTGATATTCAGGCAAACTTTATTTATTAAAACATAAGTAAAATATCACTATACAACAGCCCCAAGGGTAGACAAACCCCTCTCTCCATCTCTCTAGACATCATTTCTATGTGGTTGTGCCTAGTTTTACCCTTTTACAGCACAAGAGTAAAAAGATCCTGGCTCTAATGGCCCTTTTTCTGTTAATGCATTTTACCAGTGCTTACCAAGGGATTGCCAGGACTGCCTAGGCATGCCAAGCAACCTTCCACAATCTCCAAGTTCTTCAACACAGAACCTTCCCCAGATGAGGGTATGAAGCGACTTGAACCCTTGTGTTGTGGAAACTCTAGAAAATACTCATTTAGATTATCTGTGTCTTAATCGGCTTCCATTGCTGTGATAGAATGCCTAAGACAGACGACTTACAGGGAGCCTAGACTCTGGCTTGCTGTGGTTCCTGGTCTCTTGACCCTGTTGCCTTTGGGCCTGTGGTGGGGACCTAACTTCCTTCCACTAGCCCCACATCCTGAAGTTCCATGCCTCCCCAGCAGCACAGGCTAAGGACCAAGCTTTCAACACAGTAGCCCTTTGGGAACACTTAAAATCCAAGGCGTAAGAACCCCGTTTCACTGGTTCATGTAAATCTTGGATAAAAGGCATAACCCCAGATCCTTCCACCCAAGAGCCAGGCTCTGTGGGCCTAGAGCAAACTCGAGTGTAGGCATTTGGCAAAAGAATCCCAAGTGCTTGGATGCAGGTAGCACGCCTGTACCTTAGGAGTCACAGCAGGACAGCTTCCTAGCATGCCAGAATGAAGTTGCTGCAATGCATGCCCAAAGCAACTAAGCGGATATATCTAATGCATTGAGTTCATGGACAGAAACCAATAGGACTTAGGAGGGTGATCTGTCCCCAAGTTGTTCCAGCCCAAACAAACAAGTTGGTGTTCCCCATCTCTGAGCAGTCATTTGACAGCAGCTGTGGTACAGGAGGAACGCTGGTTAGCATGTAACAATAAAATCAGATCAAAAGCATCTGGCCAAATGTTCGCCCTCCCCCTTTTCCCTAAACAGGTTGGGTGCTGTGAGCTCCACAAGCACTCCTTTAAAATTAACACAGAGTGGGGTCTGGAGAGGTGGCTCAGAATTTAAGAGCCCTTGTTACTCTTGCAGAGGACCCAGGTTCAGTTCCCAACAACCACATACTGGCTCACAACTGCCTTTAACTCCAGCTGCAGGAAATCTGAGACACTCTTCTGGCCTCTGAGGGTACCAGGCATGCACATGGTACACAGACATACATGCAGGCACTCACGCATTTAAAAAAAAAACTATATACAAAGTTAATCAGTACACACAGAGCACAAGCTATATTGGACCCTGCTAGATAAATCGTTGCTGAAACGCTACTTAAACATTTCTTTGCCAGATATGTGTACACACCTGTAATCCCAGCACTCGGTTAAGATGTGAGTGTGCTCGCCTGTAATCCCAGAACTCTGTTAAGATGTGAGTGTGCTTGCCTGTAATCCCAGAAGTCAATTAAAATGTGAGTGTGCACGCCTGTAATCCCAGCACTCAGTTAAGATGTGAGTGTGCACGCCTGTAATCCCAGCACTCGGTTAAAATGTGAGTGTGCACGCCTGTAATCCCAGCATTTGGAAAGTAGAGGGAGCAGAGTTGCTGCTAACCTGAGGTCAGTCTGGTGTGAATAGCAAGATCCAGGTCAGTCAGTGCTACAGAGTAAGACCCGTTCAAAACACAAAGGAAGGAAAGAAAGGAGAGAGTGGAGTAGAGGAGAGAGAGGTTTTTTGTTTTTTTTGTTTTTTTTTTTTGCTAATAAGTGCTAGCTCTGGTGCTAGCTTTCAGAAAGCTTGAAAGAGACAGGGGACCAGGACGTCTGCTGTGGGGTTGTCTCCTAGTCATGTCAGATGCTACACCCATGAAGTCTCAGCAATATGACTGACTAAACATGAGCTGAACAAGGGCAACAATAGACATGCCAAGGGGACAGGAGCAAGCCTGTGTGGCCTCGACCTTACACAAAGACCCACAGTCAACTGAGGAATGCGGAGAGTTGGAGGGACAGTCTCCCTCAGGAAAGGACCATGGACTGGTTGTCCAATACCAAATGGTCAGCCCTGAAAGCACACATAGGAGTAACATTACACAGAGCAGGTTATATTTAGGAATATATATGTATGTACACCTACATACATGCATGTAACAGCAATTAATGAAAAAAGGCCATGAATTAGAATGAGAGCAAGGAGAGGTATATGGGAGGGTCTGGAGGGAAAGGACAAATGATGTGATTATAATCTCAAAATTAAGAGGAAAAGATATCGCTCCTTACTTGGGCCCATGGGGTAATACAGAGCAAGGTAAGCATCTGGCTTTTCTATTTGAGTTTGCATCTGTCTTTGTACAAACTTTGGCCAGAACACTGCAAGTTAGTCATGCTAGGAACTCCGTGTCAAACCAAGTGACACCTGCCCTATCTCATTCCCCCTGACACACACACACACACACACATACACACACACACATACATGGCTTCATAAAGGCACACAGATAATATCAGTGGTGGCTTTATTTTTAGCCTTCATAATGTCCTGTTCTAGACCCCAAAAGTTTTCAATCATTCTAAACCTATAGTCACCTCTTAGATTCCAGATGAGCAGAGCCTGGCAAGCGGGTCACCCCTAGATGAGATTGCACACAGCCCACCCCCACTCCCAGCCGAGATCATCCAAAGGACGTGACTTGTCCCCTCGAGCACTAAGGACTGCTTCTCATCGCTATGCAGAGCCAGAGCCGAGCACTGATTAACCAGACCACACCTCCACTTTGACCTCTTGCCCCCTGGCCCTGTTCCATATCTGTTAAACCCAGAGCTCCGAAGACAGACTCAAATGCTGACTTTCTACCCTCTTAAGAATGTTGTTTTAAAAAAAAGCCTTTCCTGCATTCTCACCATGATTTCTGCTCATTTTCTCTGGGGCAAGCTTGACGTGTGGGAACCTGTCTGGGGAAAAATGGGCAAAACATCGTGGCCAGGACAACGTAGAGGGGGAAGGGTTTATTTGGACTTATGGTTCTAGAGGGGTGAGAGTCCAGCATGGCAGGGAGGCGTGGTAGCATGCAGCAGGCATGGCGGCAGTTGGCAGGCATGGCGGCCAGAGCAAGAAGCTGAGCACTCATGTCTTCAATGGCAAACACAAAGCAAGAAGTACACTGAAGTAGAGTGAGGCTCCGTGTTCTCAAAGCCCACCCCCTCAATGGCACACCTCCTCCAGTGTCACTAACGGGGGAGCATGTGTTCAAACACCTGAGCCTGTGAGGACGCTTCTCAACCAAACCATCACAGAACCTGTGGAGTCAGGCCTCTGACCTAGGACTCCTGTTATATTATGGCCTCACTATTGGCCCTGTCGTGGCAAAACGGTGCCTGGGTGTCCTGTTGGCACCAGTGGTGCATCTACTCCATCAGGTCCACCATCCCACAGAGTTTAAAGCAGAAACCCAATGAGCTGAAGGATTTTGTCCTGAGGAAGGAAGGAAAGCCCAGGTAGGTCAGCTCCTAAGGGCGGGGTGGGGTGTCTGGTGAAAAAGAGAGCACTCACTGGTCAGGTGCTGCATTCAGAGAGCTCTGTGTTCAAACCTTCTCTGCCCACTCTCCCATTCCCAGACCCCTCCCATGGGTGGCTTTCCCCCCATACCTCTGAGTTCCTTCTCCTGCCCCTCAGACAGGCACACATGCCCCTCCTTTCTCTATGAAGGAGACACACAGCCTGTGCATCAGAATCCAGCATGGGAGTAGGAAGCATTTGGATCCCACGCCTGTTCAGGTTCAGAACGGCCAATGCCGGTTCTCGAGGTCCAGCCAGGCAGAGGGGAAGCACACGGGTCCTGCAAACGTGCTCCCATTGGGAGTCCGACTTTGAGGAGTCATTTCTCTCCTCTACTCTACTAAGGCAGGCTTTCTCCTATTGCTTCTGTACATATACTACAGACCAGCTGGGCTGTGAGCATTTCGCTGAGTCGCCTGTCTACCAGAGTGCTGTGGTTATAGATGCATGCCTCTACGGACACTTTTTTTTTTGAGATTGTAATATAATTCCACTTCTCCCTTCCTTTTCCTCCCTCCAAACCCTTCTAGACACCCCTCCCCACTCCCCTTCAAATTCATGGCCTTTTTTTTTCACTAATTGTTATAATGTGCATCTATGTATTTATGGAGTATCCCTAAATATAACCTGTTGAGTTTATGTGATGTCACTTGTATTTGTTTCCAGGGCTGACCATTTAGTACTGGACACCAACTGATGTGTTCTTCCCTGTAGAGCACCATCTCTCCCGCTCCCAGTTTTTTATTTGTATTTCAGGGATCAAACTCAGGGTATCTGCTGAACCATCTCCCTAGCTTCCTGTATAAGTTTTTGATGAAGAGTGAGTGAGGGGGTGGACAAGCGAGAAGTGGGGCAGGGTCAGAGAGTACACTGTGATAAGAGGCAGCGTCTCCATCCATCTTGAGTGTCTTCCTGCTGACTTTTGGTGAGAAAGCCATAAGAGACAAAGTCTTCTCCTGCACAGCTAACAGACTCTTCCTCTCTCCCATCCTCCCTGCCCCTTTCTGGTTTCCACCACAGTGCTGCAAAGGACCTACAGCCTCCAGTCTCCAACTCCAAGCAAATACCAGAGCTGGGGAAGAAAATTCCAGTCCTGTGAGTCATGAGCAAGGGGGAGGGATAGAGGTGGGGGCAGCCGCTCTCATTCCTTACATGGTGTCTTCTCTGGCATAGCCTGGGATATGAGGGCAAGAAAAACCATTAGCTTGACTTGATTTCCACTGCTAACTGGAAGCATTTGCCAAGGGATCTGGGACCTTCCCTATGCCCCTCCCTCTCTTCTGAAATCCCAGTGCCTTAAGATTCTATGCTTTCACCAGAACGGCTCCTTCTCAGTCATGAACTCACTTGAAATGAGAGAGGAGAGAATGAGAGCTGGGCACTTGATTCTGTCCCAGAAACAGGACTAGATCCCCCTTTTGGCTCCATGTCTTTGTAGCCAAGGCACAAAGGTAGCAGCTTTCACTAGAATATGAGTGTAACACACACACACACACACACACACACACACAGTTTGTTTCTTCTGAGCAGGTCTTGGCCCCTGAGTGAGTTCCAGGGCTCCCACAGAGGTATAATGACCATGCACATACAGTCACACAGCAAACAGAATTTCTCCAGGACCCTTGAGTGAGAAGCAGGGGCTCCATTCTGCTCTGAGCCCATCACCCCCTCCTGCTTCCCTTGTATCCATGTTCCCTCTCCAGCCTCCCTCTCCCCAAGGCAGACCCAGGAAGGCCTTGGGCAGAAGCAGTAACTCCCTCCTTCTGAGTCAGCCTGATTCCTGGCCAGTGAGTCATTTCCCATCAACCCTCAGACTCACCACCTCTCATCATATCTACCTAGGACAAGGACCACCTCTGGAGCTCAACCAGACCTGCATACCTGGGGATAAGTTAAGATGACAGCTGACTCATCTGAGCTCCCCACCCCCTGAGGTGGCATCTGTGAGATCTCTGAGGGAATAATGTTTCCAGGGGTCTTCTCCCTCTGTGCCTAGTGCTTCAGAAGTTCTAGGGTCCTGCTCTCAGGCCGGTCCTCCTGGGTGTTGAGGCTATCCCAACGTTTGTGTCAGGGGCTTGGTCTGTCCTCGGCAAGCTCCCAGAATGGGGTGAGATAGGAGCCTGGCAAGCAGCAGAGGCAGGGATGTTAGAAAACAGGCAGGATTCTGCTACTCAGACAGAGGTGGGGTGTGGGAACAGACCCGGAGACTTCAGCATTCAGTTATTAATGAATATAGCGTGTGGGCCTTAAGAACACCGTGATGCTGGGGTGTGGACAGGACTTGAGCCTGTCGTTTCTATGGCCTAGCAAGGTCCAGTCCAAAAGAGTGCTTGTTTATGAGTGGGAAAGAGACAGGAAGGAAGGGAGCTGGGAAGTTGGTTGGGTTAGGCTTGATGAAACTGCATATGGGTTCAGACTTGCAAGCTGCTGCCCCTAGAGGGCGCTCCAAGACTTTGAGAAAACTGAGTCCTTCGTAGCCTCCAAATTCTAGGAAGCAGTGGCACCTGGAAACCCAGTCCTCACGACTATTTCAAAAGTCAAGAACCTCTATGCCCAGAAGGTCTGTCAGTCAGTAGAAGATAGGACACAGGCATCCTTTCCAAGCGGAGCATGCTTACAGTGGCCTCCACCATCAGGGGACAGGCCACCACTGACAGCCAAGTCAGGAGGAGGTAGCACAAAGAATTGCCCCAGATGGCACAGAGGCTGTAACCCTGGCCCAGGCCTGCTTATCAAGCCCTTTGACACAAAAGGACCTGAGAGCCAGCAGCTCTCAGATCCTGTGCCCTACAGAGGACAAAGTAGCCTGGCTGGGCCTTTCCAGAGTTCCTGGGCAAGCAGCAGAGAGGAGATGGAAGCCGACAAAGAATGAGTTCCTAGACCAAAAGTTAGAGAAACCCTGGCAGGGCTGTGTCTCCCACGCCTTCTGAAGCAGACGGAGGGTCTCAAGGTATCTTTGATGGACAGTTTGTGTGCCAGAAGGGGTCTAGGTGTGATTTGTACTGGGCTACTAGCATCAACTGCATGGTTGTGTGTACATTTTGGATGAGGACACTGGGCATAAGCAACTCGCTCATGTCAGTTGTCAGTGTGAACAAACTGGGGTCCTGGTGTCCCCTTTATTATCTTTAAAGAAGTCTGAAGACGCCACCAGTAATAGGAAAGATTTCCCGTCTCTCAGCCCCTCGCTGGCCTTTCTTTCCCCTCCTGGAGTCGTGTCTGGCTCTTGAGCAATGACTTGGCCCGAGGACAAAGACAAAGCAGAGAGACTGGGTCTCCATGTCTCCATTTCTCAAGCCCTCTACAAGTTCTGTCTTTAAGACAATGCCTGAGGACCTTGTGGCCATAGAAGCCACCACAAGGCATCATAGGAAGATGAAAGAAGCAACGTCTGGGTCACAACCTTATGGATCCCAAGACTTCTCTGTCTAGCTTGTGTCCCAAGGTATCCCTGGTCCTGTGTCGCAAGGTCCCCTGTGACTCCTCAGAGGAACAAAGGGACAGTCTGTGTGGCTGAGGGGACTTCTGAGGCTTCTTAAGGAGCCTGATTCAGGATGGCAGGGAGAGGAGAGCGAGGGGGCGAAGAAGAGGGGGAGAAGGAATTTGGCAGGAATTTAGCAACTGGGGGCAGGAAGCAAGGCAGCAACTGACTCACAAGTTTTGCCTTTTTAGGCTCGAGCCATGGTGTTGTGGGCTGAAATGGGGTGCGGGCGGTGGGATGGAGGCCAGTGTTCCCTTGCATCAGCTCCTGGCAGCTTCCAGAATTTCCTCCTTGCCCACCTTCATAGCAGCTGTGTTCCCTCAGAAGCACCCTGGGTCAGGGGTGGGATACCCTATGGGAGCTCACAGACCACAGACACATCTTTTCAGAGCCTGTGCCTGGTATGTACAGCCCGACATCTTTGCCCCGGTGTGAGGAGAGCAAGACGCGTCCTAAAAGCCCACCAATGTCTCCCTGAAGGATGTGTGGAACTCTTCTGAAGTAGAGGAAACTGAGGCATGGCTTTTCTTTCAGACTTGTGTCCCCAGAGATCCCTGACTCTGTGTCATTAAGTTCCTTGAATTTACTCAGGGTAACAAAAGCATAGTTTGGGTGCCTGCACAGGCGCCTAACACCTAGAGCTTTGGGGAAACTGAGGCCTGAGAATTGTGTTGAACTAAGAGATGTAGACATGTAGAACCTGTAGATTGGACACAGCAAAGGGGAGTCTGAGCTGCAGGAAACAAGGAGTTGAGGTACTGGGTTGGAGAATAAGCTAGTGAGATACACAGTCTGGGATGTACCTAGGGGGCCCTGCTATGGGCCACAGTGGTTTGTGGTGGCCTGAGGATGAAGCTCATGTATACCCGTGAAAGGCTGTGTGCTGTTCTTTTCAAATTTACCTCAGTACAAGTTATCTGAGATGCTCCCTTCTGGAGATAAAATACTTAGCATTGCAGATTTCAAGTTACTAAGTTGGAGGGGAAGAGGGATTCGTGTCAGGACAGGAAGGGTCAGCATGTGCGGGCTTGAGTGACGTCCCAGGCTGCACTGTCACAGCCCTGCTCTTGCAGGACCAGATGATTTCAGCTGCCCACAGTTCAGAACTGGGCTCCTCCCCAGGGGCCAGCCTTGCTCCTTTCTCATGCATCTCCCAACACGGCTTCCTGCCTGCTCCCTGAGCCACAGAAGTTTGGCCGGCACCCACTAATTCTGTGTGATTTGAACCACTGATATGGGTGTAACCTCCCTCCTTTGGTTTCCCATAAGATCTCAAGCTAACCACCTTGTCTGAGAGCCCCTGGGCGGCACACACAGGAGAGGGAGAACCCATTTCATTAGGACTAAGCATCTATCCTGTTTGTGCCCACAACTAATGGTCTGACATCTTGTGGAAAAAAACCTCAGATGGTTTATCGACGGAGAGATTTAGGGCAGTCCCAGCTCCTGACCACCATGACTTGAGGGAAACATAGGCAGTAAATGTCCATCTCCCAAAAGCATCCTGTGGGCTGGGCTCACATCTCCCAGGAACAATCCTACAGAAGTCGGAAACACTGACTTGTGGAACTTCTCCTCCAGGGCTCTGCTGCTAAGTCCCGAGCTATGGGCACTAGGGACCTTCCTCTGACTCCATCCCCTGCACCTTCCTTCCTAAAACTGTGGATCCACCCATGGTCTTCTCTTTTTATGCTAAAAGCAAGACAATGATGGAGTATGTTCTTTCCTTGATAGATTCAACACCCATGGCCAGAAGAGCACCACCGCCTCCCAAGGAGTCTCCTCCTCCTTCATCTTTATCGTCTTCATCTTCCCTGCCATCTTCCTTTTCTTCAATTAGTGTACCTGAGTGCACTTCAGATCATTCCTCCTCTCCTCAGGTAAGTGCTCTCTGGGGCCCTGCCCAAGAGATGGGCATGCCGACTCTCCTCATTACGGCCACACTTAATTCTGGATTCTAAGTGCTCACAGGTCCCTCCCAAGTGCAAAGCCAGGGCAGAGTGGGCCTCTGGACATTCTACATGTGTCTTTCATAAAAACCCATCCTGCCCCTCTAGGGCCACCCTCATGATCACAGCCACCCCCGTCAGCATGTGTGGGAGATGGACATGGTACGTACACTCCTGAGGAAATTCACACGGGGAAGACAGCCGAAGGGTGATAGGCCCAGAAATAAGGGTGCTCTCAGTAGCATCCAAGGACCCTGAGAGTAATATATCTAGACTAGAAAGCATCACCACTGAAACAAATGGCCGGACTTTCTTTCTGGGCCCATTATGCTGTCTCCGTAACCCGCTAGGATTATGCTATACTCGGGAGAGCCCTCAAGACAGAAAAAGCATGCACCCTTTTGAAGCCCTGTGACCTGTGGCCTGTGGCTTGCCCTCAGGCACCAGGACTCTTGACAGGGCATAGCTACTCTCTGAAGAGTCCACTTATGTTCTTCCAAGTGCCCATGTGCTAGAAACTTTGATTTTATAGTGGTGCGAGGTATGACATTTAGAAAGGTCCTCAGAAAGTCCCAAAGGCCATCCTTTGCTACCAATGCTTTGACTCAGAAGGATAGCTCTCGCTTTTTACCTTGAGAACCCATGATCCATGGTTGGAGAAACTGACTTCTTGGATGTCAGCAAAGCATAGCTATAGGAAGAAGGTTCCCTTAGTAAAGGCAATGTTTGCGCAAACCAGGAGGACCCTCCCCTCTCCTACCTGTGTTTACTGCTGGGCCTTTCTGTTCTGGCTTTTTCTCTACGTGTTCTAGAGCCTTTAATAGTCTTTGATTAGAACATAGAGACTGCAGGTAGATGTCAGCAAATTCCTAATAGTCACTTGGGACAAAGACCAACCTCTCTGAGACCTCCTTCCTACCTTGGGCATCTGGGTGTGAGAGGAAGAAAGAAAGTGACATGTGTACCAGCATTCACCTTCCCCAGGAAAAGAAGCACTAGGAACTGTAAGTAACGGGTATTCCTGCCTATCCCCTGTAGGTGCCAGCTTATGACCTCCACTCCCTGCCCATCTCCAAGGGTGATTTTAGCCCCACTCCACTCTACCTGAGACGCGCCAGGGCTCAAGGGATCGCGAAGGAAATTCCTCTCTATCTGCCTCATAGCCCCGTGCTGGAGAGCACAGGCCTAGTGAGCCCTGGTGGAGAAGGCCTCAGCAGCCCTGCCAAGATGACTTCAGAGGACTGCCAGGAAACCTGGGCTCCTCCCGGGAGCACCAAAAGCATGCACCCCATCGCAGGGAAGGACCAGTGTTTGTCCAATCAAAACCTAACCCTTGGAACTGCAAGGAACCCAAGAGAAGTGAGTGAGGGATCCAGGAGGGAACAAACAGGTGGCCCAGGGCTGTCTGCAGAAAAGAAGTTGGGTTTGAAGAAAATAACCCTCACACAGGAGCAGAAGAACATGTTACTAGACTGGAATGACCCCACCCCTAAGCACAGGGCTGGGGAGCGACTCTCCCAAGAAAGAGCTGAAAATGAAAGAGGTCATACCCCGAAACCATTCTGCTCCTCTACCCTCCCTCAGGCAGTGAAAGAAAATCTGCTATCCCAGACAGGGGCCCAGGAGGAGATGCGCACCCCAGCTGGCAAGTCGCCTCGGGAGCGAGAACAGCCTCCACCCAAGTCTCCCCTGAAGTTCATAGCAAATGCCATCCGAAAGTCTCTGCACCTCAGTTCTGAAGGTGGAAAGAAGACCTGCCCCAAGCCAGAGTCAAAAACGTTGCCTCGGGGCCAACCACATGGCTTCACTCGCTCCTTTAGTCTTAGGAAACCCAGTTCCAATAAAGATGGGGACCAGCAGTCTCCAGTGAGACACATGGCCAAGAAGGCTTCAGCCTTCTTCTCTCTGGCTTCTCCAACTTCTAAGGCTACCCCGGCCTCAGACCTTAGCGTTCCTGACCCTATCCTTCGCTCCCGGAGTTTGCCCAGTCATTCATCCAAGACGTTCTCTGCAACCACATCCCCACCACCCCACAGCAAGATTGAGGATGTCCCTACCCTCCTGAAGAAAATGGGTTTGCAGGATGCCACTCACGTTCCAAAGAAACGAGCCTCACGTATTTCCTCCCTTGGCCTCAAAGATAAATCCTTTGAGAGTTTTCTCCAGGAATGCAGGCAAAGAAAAGACGTTGGGGATTTCTTTAGCAGCCCCAAGGAGAAGGGGCCACCGGGGAACAGAGTCCCATCCTTGGAAAAGCTGGTACAGCCTTTTGGCAGCACCTCGCTGAGGCAGGTGGCACATCTTTCTTCTACAGGGCAAGATGCACGTAAGTGGCTTTCTTAGTCCTGTTTAGAGTTTGTGCTGGGCAGTTAGTGGTCTCCCCAGAGTCACACAGGCACTGTGCACTTTGATTTCCTTCTCCAGTTCGTTCTGACAAAAGTGGGGAACGCTGGGACTGACGGGATGGCTACAGGCTTTACAGGCTCTTGCTGTCAGGCTTGATGGCCTGAGTCCCACTCCCAGGACCCACATGGTAGAGAGAACCGTATGTACCTGAAAAAGAAATTTAAGGAAACTTGAAAGTTTTGTAAGGAAAACCCTAAAAAAACTGAAATTATGTTATAGAAAGCTAAATTAACAATAATCCTACCACTTTCCTTTTTTCTGTAACTATATTAATATTTTTTACTGAGCTATATATACAATTGTATATTTTTCTTAAAAATCAACTTTATATTCTAGGTATTCTGCAAATAACCACAGAACCTATATAAAGGTGACTTAAAAGAATGTCCTATCTTGTAGCAATATTGTTATTTAATGAACCATTGTTTGATTGTTTAACTTATAAGTATATATAATATATCTATATATACACACACATACTTGTAGGTGAATGTATTTATAATGTATAGATGGTGCTGGTTGGACATTTTTACACACATGTACCTTTTTGTTTCCCTTGAATTGCTAACCGCTTTTCTGTATGTTTGATTACCGATGAAAATAGAGACTTTTTATATTTAAACCTGGTTGTTGCTTATTATTTAATTAATATATCGAAGAGTCAGAGTAATCAAACAGTATGGAAATACCTAGCAAAAAAACAGAACATGTTATTGTTTCTGCACCTTGCCAAACATTTAGTGTATTTCTTTAAGGATAGTGTAAATGCATACATGATATCTTTTTTATGTGCATGTGTGTGGACGTGTGCATGCATGTGCACTCTAGGTGCGAGAAGGTTGCTGGGTGTTCTGATCAATTACTCCTTGACTTCCTTTTCCCTTTAAGACAGTGTCTCTTGCTGAACCTGGAATTATGCTGGTAGCATGAAAGCCCCCATGACCCCCTGTCCACGCCCCTACAATGCTGGGATTGCAGAAGTGGGTGTGGCCGTGCACAGCTTTTTACATGGGATTTTAACTCAGGTCTTGCACAGCAAGCAGCATCCCCACCCACCAAACTGTCTCCCCAGACAATGATTTCTTTTGTTGCTGAATGTTCACTTGACCACTTTAAATAAGCTGTGATCCTATTATTTCCAGTTTTCGAAAATTCTGATAATTTTATCTTTTAAATTTTTTTAAATTTTAAGGAATAATCAGTTTTCAAGAAATTATTTATCATCTTTGCATCCTAATCAAATATCTGTATAGATTAACAAGAGAACGTATTAGCATCCAAGTTTGGAATGAGTATAGGTAAGTTGAGATAAAAGAATTCTTTTAAAATCACACACCATGGAATTTCATTTGTTATGTATATATGTGTATGTTTTTAGATTTATTCACTTTTTGTTTTATGTATATGCATATTTGCCTACATGTATATCTGTATACCATGTGTATGCTTAGTGCCAAAGGAGGCCAGAAGAGTGTATTTGGTCTCCTGGGACTGGAATTACAGATGGTTGTGAGCCATTGTATGGGTGCTTGAATCAAACCTGGATCCTATTCAAGAGCAACAAATGTTCCTAACTGGGCCTTCTCTCCAGCCCCATGTAACAGATGCTTAATAGATAGTACATTTGTTTACTTTAAAACTAAAAGACATATGGCTAGGTGTGGCAGTACATGCCTGTAATCCTAATACTCATAAGTCTAAAGTAAAAAGAATATGAGTTTGAGGCCAGCCTGGGCTACATAGTGAGTCTTGATCTTAAAAAAAAAAAGAAGAAGAAAGAAAAAAATAGCTGCAAACTTGATCCATTTGCATAAATATGATTGTATCCATCTGATTAGAAAGCATAGCAAAAAGCCCTGTTGACAGGTTGAAAAGGCATTCTAAAGAACTAGGGGAAATCTTCGCCAACTATTCATCTGATTAGAGATTCATATGTCTCGAGAAATTAAACACCCAAATGTTCTAAGAAGACCACTCACTAGTTTGTTCCTGGCTGCTCAGTCCTGAAATAATCACACAGAAATTATATTATTTGTAATACTGTTTTGCCAATAGCTTAAGTGTATTTCAGGCTAACTCATAACTTAAATTAATCCATCTCCATTAATCTGTGTATCGCCACAAGGCTGTGGCTTAACAATTAAAGTTCTGGCTTCTGTCTCCAATGGGGCTACATGACTTCTCCCTGACTCTGCCTTCTTTTTCACAGCATTCAGTTTATCTCTCTTCTGCCCTGCTATAGATCCAAATCAGCTTCTTTATTTACCAATGGTATTCACAGCGTACAGAGGGGAATCTCACATCACCCAAACAACAAATAATCTAACCAATAAATGGACAAGTAAACTGGAGAGTAGAAGGATAAATGTCTAATAAATGCATTAAAATGGTCAACATATTTAGCCATCAGGGAAACACAAATCAAAACTTCACTGAGATTCCATCTCACCCTAGTCAGAAGGGCAGTCATCAAGGCCACCAATGAAACAACAAATGCTGGCCAGTGAGGATGGGGTTGGGGCAAAGGTGAGAGACCCTTCTGTACTATTAACAGGAATATACATTAGTTCAACTACTGTGTAAAACTTAGTGTGAAGGTCCCTTGAACACTGGAATTGGAGCTGCCATAAGATCCAGGTGTGCCACACTTACACACCTGAAAAAAATCAAGGTCAGCACAAAATAGCCTGACACACCCATGCACACTGCATACCATTCAAAACAGCCAAGTTATAGACTCAGCCTAAGTGCCCATCATAGACGGAGATCCCAGTGTGGCGGCGGCACATGTCTGCAGTCTTTACATTTGGGCAGGACTGA
Organism: Bramus lutescens; assembly: GCA_001685075.1. NCBI lineage: Eukaryota > Metazoa > Chordata > Mammalia > Rodentia > Cricetidae > Bramus > Bramus lutescens. Next base: position 205,309 of record LOEQ01000011.1, read on the forward strand.
GAGGCTGAGACCAACTTGGGCTACACTGAGACCCTGTCTCAAAACCAAAGCAATGGGGGGAAAATACACACACAGACATACAGAGACACACAGAGACACACACACACAGAGACACACACACACATACACACACACACAAGGACACACACACAAAAAACCTAAAACAACAATAACAGATGAATAAATACAGACACCGTAGTCTATACACAATGGAGTGGAAGATTGTTTTTGTTCTACTGAATTTTGTTGGAAAGGGTCCATAACACGAAGTGTGTTGCAGTTATTCAATGATGCTCATAGTAAGAACTCTTACATTGGTTTGGTTATTTTATCAACTACTAAGAGAGGAGAGTGAACACCCCCAACTATAGCTTGTTCAATTGTTTTTACATTGTTTCAGTTCCACAACATTTTGGGTCATATATATACATACATATGTATAAACACACACACATATATGAAAATATATATTTCTTTACTTTTTAATATATTCATCTCTGTGTACGTGTGTGCATGCAAGCACATGTGTGTGATATGTATGAGTATGTGTGTGAATATGGGCCTGTGAGTATCATGGCACACAAATGAAGGTCAAAGAACAACTTTGGGGGTGGGTCCTCACCTTCTACCTTATTTAAGACAGAGTCACTGTTTTGAGATTTTAATTTTATTTGATAGGTGTGGGCGTTTTGGTTGCATGTATGTCTGTGGATCTGAAAGATCCCCGGTGAGGGGAAGACTCTCACTCAAGTCTCAGGATAACAT